>JAHHFK020001480.1:0-479095 GCA_024533555.2 Aedes koreicus
CATAAAGTGGCCATATCTCGGAAGTGTGACTTAATATGACAATTTAGATAGCATATTTGAAATCAACGTTCCAAAATTACTTATAAACACATAACTTATCCACGAAAAATTCATTTTTTCCGCCTTTTGTATCGAATGGAATCACTGTGCATTGGAGGGTAATGAAAACTCGCTTAAATCAGGTTTTTTTAAATGCATACGTTATTAAGCGCGAGAATTCATTTCGACGACTGCCTGTCATCCGCTTGAACATATTTGACGAACCATTGTTCGACCAATGTCCTGGAGTCACCCTAGGTGAGCCATATGTGAGCGTGCTTACGCCCCATTACGAATCCTTCAAATTGTCTGCTTGTGAACAGGATGTCAGCCAGGATGAATCGTATCAACACATGCTATGCGTGCGTTTGAAACGATGTCGGCTCATTCATAGCCATTCTCTGCCATGCTTGAAAGCGGTTAGATTTAATGGAACGAAAAATCGATTCGAAAAGAGTGCACTTTGCACATGACTCCTGCACCCTTTTGAACTGCCAGTTAAGGAGTAAATCTCTTTTGTGCGTTTGGCTTTGCTGGCTGGAAGCACATTTCCCACAACGAGCGTTCGGTGCGGTGATGGTTGGTACTGCTCAAACAAACAAAACAATGTGCAATAAATTCTGCATGGGACATTAGAGAATGGGGAACTTGGAAGATGTGAGGAAAAGGAGCGGAAATGAACAATACGGCAACTAACCGTCAACAACAAAAGCAGACGCTGAACTAGGTACCTACGAACCTACCGATGGAAAATTGCGCACTCAAGTCCCGTGGAGTGTTGCGGTGGGCGGTTCGGCAATGGAAATGCATCGGAACTGTTAGGGCCAAATGTGGAGATGTGGAGGCGTTGAACGCTTTGTTTTCCGGGGAAATGCAAAAGTTGAATTGCGATTTGGTTGTTTTGTTGAGGGTGCTATAGCACTTGAATGGGTGTGTTTTCTGAATCCCGGTTAAATATTGCATTCTAATGGTGAGGATATTGGATATTTCGTTATATGTTACCGGTGATTATGGATGTAGCGAATAACATCAATTCATCAAAAGGTAGGTTATGCCAATTCAGATTTAATCGTAAATGAAAATGAAATCCACAGTTATTGGTCGTATCTCGTTCAAATTAGTTGCATTGTTAGTTAACTTTTAAGCGTTGTTTAATTTTTTAAACGCTATTTTAGAGGATTTTTCAAATTAAAAAAAAAAATCTTTTTATGACACAAGACGATCAAAATAATGAAAATCATGTAAATTTGTCATGCATTTCGTGAGTTTTGCGGTCGTGAAAGAGCACATTTCCTTTCATTTCCTTCCGTTTCTTAAACCTTCAAGCAAAACTAGGATTGTATGGTTAGTGCTTTCATATATCTTCACCGATTAAAGATTCGTAAAACTGAATTAATATTAATTTTTCAACTTGTTTTAAGAAACATGTTTGGATCAAGAAAACCTGCAACTATTTATGCAAAAATAAGGAACAAAGTGCTGTACGCGCAATTGCAAAAGCAGAGATAAATCGTTGATCAATCATTCTTAATTACTAAGCTGAAAAGATTTTTCAGGCCTACTAGTTGGGGTAAAAAGTAACCTCCATTGAAATGAAAAAAAAAAAACATTTTTTTAAATGTTTTTTTATTTTATTCAACTTAGTCCCTTTTAGATCGATACACTTATTCCAGTGATTTTACAACTTCTTGATCCTGTCGGAAAAGTAATTTTCCGGAAGGTCTGCAAAATACTCCTCCGCGGTGTCGATAAAGGGTGATACGGTCAAAATTTGGTCAAGGGAAAACGCGTGTAAATCGGTGAAATCGTTTATTTAAAAAATCAAATTAAATTTCTTTTTCAAGTTCAATTAGTATAAAATTCAGGAAAAATATTCAGTTAGGCTTCCGCTTTTCCAAATCCGAATTGCCGGGCCTTACGCTTGACCCCTGCCATCAGATTTTGTACAGCCACCTTGTCCACCTTCTTCGCCGCAGAAAGCCAGTTTGCCTTGAACTGCTGCTCGTCCTTAGCAGTTTTTTTGGTCTTCTTTAGGTTCCGCTTGACAATAGCCCAGTATTTCTCAATTGGGCGGAGCTCTGGCGTGTTGGGAGGGTTCTTGTCCTTGGGAACCACCTGCACGTTGTTGGCGGCGTACCACTCCATGGCCTTTTTACCGTAATGGCAAGATGCCAAATCCGGCCAAAACAGTACGGAACAACCGTGTTTCTTCAGGAAAGGCAGCAGACGTTTATTCAAACACTCTTTCACGTAAATTTCTTGGTTGACAGTCCCGGAAGCTATGAAAATGCTGCTTTTCAAGCCACAGGTACAGATGGCTTGCCAAACCAGATATTTCTTTGCGAACTTTGACAGTTTCGTGTGCTTGAAAATATCTGCTACCTTTCCCCCTTCCTTTTGCCGTATAAAACTCCTGTCCCGGAAGCTGCTTGTAGTCGGCTTTGACGTAGGTTTCGTCGTCCATTACCACGCAGTCAAACTTCGTCAGCATCGTCGTGTACAGCCTCCGGGATCGCGCTTTGGCCGTCGTATTTTGTTTATCATCGCGATTTGGAGTCACTACCTTCTTGTAAGTCGATAGTCCGGCTCGTTTTTTGGCTCGATGCACGGTTGTAGACGATACACCCAGCTTATTTGCGGCATCTCGGAGAGATAGGTTAGGGTTTCGCTTGAAACTACCGGCAACTCTCTTTGTCGTCTCAGCGGCTTCCGGTTTTCGATTTCCCCCCGATCCAGACTTCCTGGCTGTCGACAAACGTTCCCCAAACACTTTAATTACATTTGTAACGGTTGATTTGGCAACTTTTAGCGATTTTGCCAACTTTGCGTGCGAGTAGCTCGGATTTTCGCGATGCGCGAGCAAAATTTTGATACGCTGCTCTTCTTGCTTGGACGGCATTTTGACAACTGAAGAGTGAATTCCAAAATCAAAATAGGAGCAACATTCTACACACACACACCTTCAAAATGAGGGGTGTTCAGGTTTTTTAAATGCAAAATTGAAAGAAATACGTCAAGTTGATATTGACCAAATTTTGACCGTATCGCCCTTTAATTTTCTCGCGTGAGCTGAATTTTTTATTGATGAGCCATCTATTGAGGTTTGGGAACAGATAATAGTCCGAGGGAGCCAAATCGGGTGAATACGGTGGATGCGGAAGCCGCAAGCCCTTGATTTTAGCCGTGGTTGTAATGCTCTTGTGCGCCAGGGCATTGTCTTGCAAAAACAAAATGGTTTTTCTCTTCATGTGAGGCCGTTTTGCAGCGATTTCAGCTTTCTATCGCTCCAATGATGCGCAGTTATACTCGTTGTTGATGTTTTTATTCTTTTCGAGGTAGTCTACGAAGAGTATGCCATGACAATCCCAGAATACCGACGCCAAAATCTTTCCGACCCGTTGAGCCTCTTTAGGCCGTTTCGGGGCACTCGTGCCGGCTTCAGTACATTGCCGTGCAGTCAATTCTGTTCGCTGGTGTGTAATAGTGGATCCAGGTTTCATCTACAGTTACCAATCGACGTCAAAAGTCCTTCCGATTCCGCATAGGAAAGTCTAAACAACGTTCCGAAGTGCTCTCGCGTTCATGTTTTTGGTCAGGAGTGAGTATGACGCTGGGTTCAGAATAACTTTTTCATATGCAGAATCTTGCCGAAAATATAAGGTGTGCGCTCAGTTCTAATCTTTGTGGCATCTGCTAGCTCACGCATCTTCACTTTCCGGCCAGCCAATACCATTTCATGAATTTTTTTGACATTGTCTTCTGTAACCTCATCGGAGGGCCTGCCGCTGCGGACTTGATCGGTAGTGGAGTTGCGGCCACCACGACCTCAACATTTAACGGTGTAATCTGACCGAACATTTGCCCCATTATACTTATACCACTTTTCTTCTGTTTCCTTCGCCGTTTTGCCCCACAAAAAAAAAGTTTAATGAGAGAACGAAAATCGTTTTATTTCATATTCAACATGATACTAAACACGTCAACAACAATCATGAGCATGAGCATGAGCATGATTGACCGCCCGAGGTTGCTACTCCGTTGTTGCCAGATCAGCTGTTATTACACAGAGAACCAACAGATGATGCTTGGGACTAACATACATCTTCAATGTGTAAAAACTGGTGATCCCAAACTAAGGCAATACCGGCGCCGGCCTCGCCCGAATGCAGGTCAAGTAGGGAATGGGTAGGAAAATGTTGGCGTGATACTCGCTTTATTGGAAGCCGCGGAATCCACTGCACTTCCACGAGAAATCACTGGGATTTTGGATAACAGGATTGGGTGGCAGCAGGGTTCGTTTTGGTTAACGATAAGCTGTCAAGTGTAATTAGTACCGATTTCCGATTTGAACCGATTTAAACCAACAGTAAGGATGCTATTGGGGCCACTCACAAAGTGTGATTGTGGTTTTTTCATTTGGGAAAACAAGATGATTTTAAATAATGCTGAAAAGCCGATTTTAACCGGTTTAAACCAACAGTAAGGATGCTATTGGGGCCACTCACAAAGTGTGATTGTGGTTCATTGAGAAAACAAAGTGGTTTTTAATAATGCTGAAAAGCCGATATTGTCCGGTTTAAACCAACAGTAAGGATGCTATTGGGGCCACTCACAGAGTGTGATAGTGGTATTCCATTAGGAAAACAAGGTAATTCATCTCAACGCTTGAGAGCCAACTTGGTCCGATCTACACCAACAGTACGGATGCCGCCTGAGTCTCTTACAAAATGGGACAGTGGTTTATTTGTGCCAGGATAGGGCCCGACGAGCATGGCGAACGAATAATTTGGATCCCAATTAATTATGTACCTCACCACCGACCGATCTTACCCGGCGAACCACGACTTCTGATGATCAACTGATCACTCGGGCAACGAACAATAGACAACCGAAACAATAGACAAAACGCTACGCTCGATAGCAAAATATTGCGGAACAAAGTATCGACACAACCGATTCAACCGATTCAACCGATGGTCGACGCAAACCTATTAAAAATTTATTTTATTAATATAGATACAATGGATAACAATTACCTGTCTTGCTCCACGTCCTTGAGAGCACTTACCACATCACGAATCGCCTGTACCCAACTCCGGATGTGTCCGTTTTGAGAAATAGAGAAATACCAGACACCGTCCTCAAAACTTGGTAGAAACAAACCATTTCAAGCTGAACTATGCATCAGGTCCCGAACAACACTGAGAGACTCTCCCCGTCGACCGTCTCTTCCATCAACAGCTTATCTATCAAACGATTTGCTGATGTTTTTGACATATTGGATCCTTAATTACACCTTATATTATTGTTCTGTGCGTTGAAAATACTTGAACATGTTTTTACACAGCCGTAGGAACACAAAGAGAAAGTCGATGAAGAGAGCCTCCCAATGCCACTCAGGACCCAATGCGTTGTTCAGCTTGATCTGTTGCCACATTAATCCGATCCGGCATGGGCTCGAAAACGATGCAATCCGCCATGAACGATACACTTTCCTCCCATGATCCGATCATTGGGAGGAAACCGATCTTCAGCGACGTGCACACACCTGCACCGCACTCGTCCGGCAGCGCATGAATCAACGGTGCGGCAACCTTTGCTTGTACTTATAACTGACTATTTCGTTTCCGCCCAAAAATAGGCTCGTACCGGACACATCACGGTGCAAAGAGAACACTTCTTCATGCTTATAAAGCCAGCTGGAAACATGAGATTTCTGCTAGGTTTCTTTCACATATTTGGCTGGCGTGAAGAGTCTCCCGGCTAAGAAACACCCGTCATCACCAATGTCACCAAGCAGCTTAACCAAAAAGGAGACAAATGTTTGAGAAAAGGAAAACAAAAAATGTTCTCACAATTTTTTGAATTAAGCAAGGATTGAGCGTAAAGCTATACTACTGGCTCATCAAAGCTTATTGCAAAAAGGAATATATCTCGAGAACTTCTGCAAACAGACGCACCTGATCCTGCAAACAATGAGGGGTAGTAAGACTCGAACGCAAATCTCTCAAGATCCTCCACACCCTCCCGGAAAATAGCATCACCATCAGCATGTTAGGGAAATGTTATTCCTTCTGTAGGTGGCCCCAGTTTACATGAAAGTGCTAAGGGTTTCAAGAATCCAATGATTGAATCCCACGTCCCCTCCTCGTCCACAAAAGCAGACACGTCCGGCCCAAAAATTACTCGAGATTTTAGTAAATATCCCGCGAAGCGAGGAAAAAAACGCAATGCGTATTCATGGCAACGATGGAAAAATAATGAAGTAATGGGCAGGAATATTTAATATAATGTTAAACACTTAATGAACGTTTACTTATCTTGATGACGTTTCGTTAGTCCTCATCCTGTTTCGGAATTGTATGGAAATCCGACCGTACAAAGTCTACCAGCATCATGATTTTGACTCTCATGCCAAAAAAGATACATCTCTAGTACTGCTGAAAATGTGTTACAGGCACTTCATGCGGAAACAGTAGCACAATTCTTCGTTTTCGAAAAACAAACTGCACTAGAGAAATATGCCCCACGGCAACTCGAACACAACGCGAAACGTAGATTTTATAAATTTATTACACCGCGACATTCTGATGCTAGATGAGCTAGACTACTCGAACAGCAATCGGAGCACTGCCACCACTCTCATTGCTGAAATTTCCGAAACCAAATTCACAATTCCACATATTCACAAATACCGATTTTGATACTAAACACGTCAACAACAATCAGCTGTCAAACCAAAACGAAAGGAAGTAACGCACTGAAATTTGGCGTATATGCCTTAATATGAACGGACTACAAGGCGTTCAAGGAGGTTACCTTTCACCCCACCTAGTAGATTTTATTCACATTAATTCAGTAATAAATATTACCGTTTCGAATTTTGAATATTCAATGGCAGCACTGTTTTAGCATTTAGCAAAAGGACTCATGGACGAACCAAAGAGTAATTAAATGAAGTCAGGAGTTAACTGTTAGGACTGAATTAACGATTATGACGGACACGATTTGCTATGTTGTTTTCGCATTTTATCGTTGGTCCTTACACTCAGAAAATTTATAAAAAGCAGCATAAAGCTCGATTCAAAGTAAATCTGGACGCACGGTTTAATACACCACCGCGTCCCTGGTGGTTGGAACAAAAAACGTTTGACAGGCATTTGTTGATTTTTCATGACGAAAAAATTGGTGAAAAGTTTTTCTCGATTGATCGACGCATCTCGAAACTACGGATCATCGAACTTGAGAAAAGAAAACTAATTGTGCACAAACATCTTTCGTGGTCTGCCTCAAAAATAGCAAGAGTGTTAAAATTCCCAAAGTCAACGGTGTGTCTTGTAATCAAACGGTACAAGGATACTCTGAGTGTGGATAGAGCAGAGCGCATCTATCATAAAAGTGGCACTAGAGACAAAGAGCTGAGGAGAAATGTGCTGAGGTACGTGAAAGGTAACCCAGGTGTCTCCATACGTGATTTGGCAATGAAATACGATTCCAACTTTTCCACCGGGCGTAACACATCCTTTCAAGAGAAGGATATAAGTCTTTTTGTGCCAGTAAACATCCGAATTTAGTGCCCAAAAAGCGAGCACGATTACTATAGGAATGAGTTTTGTCGAAATTTGATGGCTGTATTTTAATGGATGACGAAACATATGTCAAAATGTATTACAAACAAATCCCCGGACGAAATTTTTACCTGGCAATTGGTCGTGGGGATGTCCCTTCCAGGTATAAATTTGTTTTTGCTGATAAGTTTGTTCGGGAACTAATGATTTGGCAAGGAATCTGCAGTAGTGGCCTTAAAACCAAGGTTTTCATCACATCTGACACAATCTGACACAATGGCGTCGAAGGTTTACATTAAAGAGTGTCTGAAAAAGCGAACTTTACCATTCATTCGGCAACACAAGACCAACGTTATGTTTTGGCTGGATCTAGTCAGCTGCCACTACTCTAAGGAGGTTTTAGAATGGTATGCTGCAAACAATGTTAATTTCGTCGCCAAAGAGATTGATCCTCCGAATTGCCCTGAGTTCAGACCGATCGAAAAATATTGGGCAATTGTCAAGCAAAAACTTCGAGGATGCGGTAAAGAAGTTACAAATGCACAACAAATGCGTTTTAAGTGGAATAAGTTCACCAGTACAGTGTCACCAGTGACTGTGCAGATCATGATGGCATCGATCACAATTAAAATGCGACAGTTCGTTCGAAACGGTGAAATGTAATATTTTTTTTATATATTGTTTGAAAGCTGAATAAATACCTTTTTGTTTGACGTTTTGGTATGATGTTTAATTCTTGAGTTATGATCACTTGAATGCGTCCAAATTTACTTTGAATCGGGCTTTACTAGGTTCGAACCATCATCTTATTCACAACTAGATTAAAACTTTCAGCTCTTTTCTACGTAGACATGTACACCCAAAATAACGGCAGCTCTAAGTTTGAAAATCGTTCCATAAAAAAATAGAAATGATCAAAAATTAAATTTGTCATAATTTGATAAAATTAGAAGAATGAAAATACGTTGGGGGAAAAATGGGGAAAATTTGGGTTAAAGGATGTTAGATGATTGGGTTTTTTTATTTGGTAAAAGTTTTGGTAATTAAAAAATGTGTTATTGTGGTGAAGTTATATATTTGCACCTTTACGATGGTGCTCGCGAAAAAGTCCGTACTGTGCGGGTGATATCGCACTCGAAAGCGTCTGAAAAGTGTTCTCCAGGCTAGCAGAAATCGCGTACGTTGTGGAAGTGATATTTTCCGTCGCTAAACAGTTTGGAAAAGTGGTGAAAACATTTTTTTTTGTTGGTTCTCAGCCTCCATTGGCAGTGAAGAGGAGTTTTCTTGCTGAAAATGTTCTTCCTCTCATGCTGAACGGATAGTTCTCTCTCTCTCTCTGTCTGTCGCTCGCGTTTGCGCTTTGTGGGAGAAGCGCAGTGGTGTTGGTGTGAGTTTGATGGATTGAATTTTTTTTTCGGCCACCCTGGATGCGATTCATCAAAACGTAAAGATAGAGAAGTAGGTGGTTGTGTGTGTTGGCAGTAGTATGCATCGCATCGGCGGCAACAACAACAACAACGTTTCATCTAGCACGACGACTGCGGCAGTAGCACCTCGTCGCGCGTCGCGTTGTTCTGCGTCACGGATTACTAGTGTGCGTGTGCAATTGGTTCCGGTGAGCTGAAGTTAGAAGAGTGTTGCGTGTAGCGGGATCGCGCCGTGCTCGCGATTCTTTCAAAAAACTGCATACAATCATTTGCGCTGTTGTGTGTTGGTGATTTTTCCTCAAGCGAGCTCAGGTCCAAAGTTTCGTCGTTCGCGGGTATTGTGGGGGAAGATAGTGTGTATTGTTTAGCAACCGTGTAAAGTTAGAGGTCATAAGCGAGTTTATTATTCTTATTGATTCTGTTTCCTGCAACCAAGTGCAAATATCTAGAACTAGATTTTATAGAAAAATACCACAAGCGTGCCAAAGTGATTTTTGATTCGGTGTGCAGGCCTAGTTTGTAAATTAATCGGTGCAAGAAGAGTGTATTAGACACAGATATCATGTTACTACCGGAAGGTTTCCGACAGGTCGGCGACGGCCGGGTTGATGTGGACGAGTGCCGACGGCAGCAGCTGCGGGTCCAGCAGGACGTGGTCATCTAGGACATCGAGGAGAGCTGGTTTGCAAAGCAACAAATAATTTATTTCTACCATATTTTGAAGAAAATATCTAAAATCCTGTTTTATTTTATTTTGTCTATTTTGTTTTGTTTTGTTTTTCGTTATGCTTGTCTATTTTCAGTCACATTTGAGCGGTCTATTGCTTTTGGCGGATGGTGTAGGTATGTACTTTCAGCGTATCGTTAACCAAAACGAACCCTGCTGCTAACCTTTCCCCAACTATCCAACATCCCAGTGATTTCTCGTGGAAGTGCAGAGGATTTCTCGGCTTCCTCCAAAGCGAGTATCATGTCAACACGTTCCTTCCCATTCCCAACTTGACCAGCATTCGGGCACGGCCGGCGCCGGTATTGCTTTATAATGGGTCACCAGTTTTTACACATTGAAGATGTATGTTAGTCGCAAACATCATCTATTGGTTCTTTGTGCAAATACAGCTGATCTGGCAATAAGGGAATTGCATCCGTGGGCGGTCAACCATGCTCATGCTCATGCTCATGCTCATATAGGATGATTGGATGAATTAATGTGTAAAAATGATGATAAAAAAAATAAAGAACGGATATGTCACTAAATCTGAGTAATAACTCAGTTAGGGATCAATTATACAATCTTGAGGCATTACAATTTAAGTGGATAGGTATGGATTAAGCTATCGTAACGGCGATTTTCTTGGAATCGGTATTCCCTTTGAAAGCGCCTGCCACTCGTCCACGAACTATCGATACTAGGGTGACCTCAGCTTGCTTTTGCTCAGCTGACAACAGGAATTCCGGTGATTTCCGTTGTGCTGGTTGCGTACGCAGCAATTTCAAATATCGTAGGCAATACGCAGTTCGTCTCACGAGCTCGGTGAACGATGAGGTTTGATCTAGATACTCGTTGAATGCTGACACAGTGGAATTAGCACAAGCGACTGCTGTACGTCGTTTTTCCTTGTCTGCCTCCATCACAATCAAGTGTTCCAGTAAATTTGGCCATTCATCTTGTTTCTGTTTCAACCACCTTGGACCTTGCCACCAAAAATCGCTCTGGGTGATGTCAATTCCAGGCACATGTCTCCATTGCTTTGAGTCGGTTAGAGTATGGATCCTTGCGACTCGGTTAGCAACATAAGTTGTCCAAGTTGTTGGAGAACCTTGAATGCTATGTAGTCTAGAAATACACCTGTATTTCTTTTCAAGGAGTCTTGAACCTGTTCGAAGAGTTGTGCTGACAGTACCGCACCGCATAGCTCTAACCGCGGGATAGTTTGGCATTTCAGGGGGGCTACTCGTGATTTTAATGTGAGTAGCTGAACTCTAATCCTCTCAGTTGCATCTACACTTCGAACATAAACAGGGCAGCCATAAGCCTTTTCTGACGCATCTGAGAAGCAGTGGATCACCTTCGAAACTGCGCCAGGAATGACGATACAACGGTCAATTCTGATTTCGTTCAGCAAGGGGAGCTGTTCGTAGAATTTTCTCCAAAGCTCACCCACCGTTGAAGGTAACGGCTGATCCCAGTCTAGCGCACGATCATTGTTTTCGCGATTTTTCCACAGTAGCTGCATCACAAGTTTTGCACCAAGCAATCCTCAAGGATCAAATAAAGTGGCAATAATGGAAAGTACTTGTGAGTTTCGTTAATTGTCGGTTTTTTTTTAAACGAAGGAATGTTAAACTGAAACTGAAGCTGATCCATCTTCGGCTTCCAGGTTAAACCAAGCGTCTTGATAGATAGGTTCTGACTGAGATTGATTCCATCTTTCTCTCGTATCGCCAAATTATCTGCAGAAATTCCATCTAATGCCAGGGGACAATTGGTAGCCCATTTCCTAAGCCTCAAACCACCCTTTTCCAACATTTTGCTGAGCTGGTTGCGTAGCTCGCACGCTTCTTCGACCGTATCCACTCCCGTTATGACATCATCCATGTAAGTGTCTTCGATCACCGCTCGTGCCGCTAGAGTGTACGTTGATCCTTCATCCTTCGCCCATTGGTTCAATGTTCTGGTGGCCAGATAGGGTGCAGGTTTGGTTCCGTAGGTTACAGTACTGAGCTCATAAAAATCTACCTCATCCTGGGGATTGGAACGCCATAGAATACACTGGAGTGGACAGTCGTCGACATGGACCCACATTTGCCGAAACATCTTCTCCACGTCCGAAACGAGCATGGTCTGCTTAGTATGGCTTCGCATCACGATTGACCGCAAGTCCTCCTGTATGACTGGCCCTACCAGTAGCACATCGTTGAGCGAAACGCATGATGGCGCTAATCCAAATGCCATAGGCCCTCTAGCAATCCAGATGCCAGTGCCAATCCTTCCAAGGTCCAACCGAATCCGGCTCGAAGGACCAAAATGTTGGGGATGAACCGGATTACCTCCTTCGATAGGTGGATCCTCAACACTCGACCGGTTTGGGTTTATGCCACGGGAAATTCTTCATATGACTATCCTCCTGGCTAGTGATTTTCCTTTCTGGTCATTTAATCACACTCGCGGTTACCACACATTAAAAACAAATTTATTTGAACAAAAACGAAAACTACATGAACTACATTTATTACGGCTTGATAAACTAACAGAATTTCGACTTGAAACTAAAACCATACGCTGGCCATGCGGAGGCCTTAACCGGTGTGCTGGCGATCGAAATGCGAGTTGAGGTGGAACTAACTGATCTTAATACTCAGACCGGTGATCGAAGATTTAGGGTGTCCATAGTAGTGAGAGAGGGATCCCACTTTCTTATCACTGCTTATCACTCATGTTTCTCACGTGTTGTCATCGATGACTCCGACAATCTTCCAAACGCTGATGCGATCTCTCACTCCTATTGATTTGGCTATGGCATAGTGTAGATCTGGTGTAGATCTGGTGCTTGTAAGTGAGTCCGTTGGATAGCAAACAACAATACTGAGGCAAGGACTCATTTTTGTGAGGAACGACAGGGTTGTAGTCTGAGAGGGAAGATTCTATTCCTTAACACCTCTCTTTCAGAGGGTGGAGGGGTTTCAAACCACAATAGAAACATTTCTTGCCTTCAAAAACCTCCATATGCCAAATTTGGTTCCAGTAACTTGATACGTTCTTGTGATATTCAGAAAATTGTGTTTCATTTGTATATGAGCCCTCTTTTCAGAAAGAGGAGGGGTCTCGAGTCACCTTAGAAACATTTCTTGCCTTCAAAAACCTCTACCTGCCAATATTGTGGTTCCATTTACTTGATTAGTTCAAGAGTTATGCAGAAAAGTGTGTTACATTTGTATGGGAGCTTCCCTTTCTAGAGAGAGGAGGGGTCTCAAACCACCATAGAAACATTTCTTGCTTCCAAAAACTCTCACATGCCAAATTTGGTTTCTTTTGCTTGATTAGTTCTCGAGTAATGCAGAAATATGTGTTCCATTTGTATGAGAACCCCTCCCCTTTTAGAGAAGGGAGGGGTCTGTTGATATCATAAGAACTTTTCCCGGCACCAAAAATCCCTGCATGCAAAACTTCACGCCGATCGGTTCAGTAGTTTTCGAGTCTATAAGGTTCAGACAGACAGACAGAAACCGATTTTTATTTATATAGATAAGCTTCATTAATCGTCGTTTTATGGATCATTTACAATTTATCTATGGAAAATTTCAAATATTGTATGGAACATGCGGATATACATATGTTATTTCAATTTTTTTATGGCTATTCATTAGAGTCATATGGGTCAAGAATGCATTTTTTTTGTGTGGATCGTTTATTACTTTTTATATGCTAACGTTTGAACTAATTTGTCGCAGTATTCCGACAATATCTAGTCCAATTACTGTATTCTGCAGGTCGGAGAAAGCTGAGCAACGATAAACATAAAACTAAAGCATAATCCTAAACGTTAGATAGGTTCCTACTGCTAAACACTTGTGATACATCCCAAGTAACATAGCCAAAACGATAGAGCTTCATTAAATTTCATCAAAGTTTTATGAAAGCCACTAGAAATCAATTTAGAGGTGCCAATCTATTTCATATTTTAGTCAGGTTTATGAGAACCTACACAGCTTGCTTACAACGATCTTAAAACCTTGTTTTCTCAAATTCCTCAAATAGGAGTAAAACAATCAAAGGTTTTTTTTCGACTTTATGAACTCGTAAAATGCTGTATTGAAATGCTGTTTTAGGGGTCACTCATATTATCTTATTATGGTCAGTTAAAAAATCCTTTGAAAACCATATTGCCTCCAGTAAATGCATTAAACGGCAATTTGGCAATCGAAGGTTTTCAAACGGTAAACAACATGACCAAATAGTTTTATAGTGGTCATTGCGAAGATAAATTAGCTTTTTGGCAAAACTGTGTTATCTTCCAATCGTCATATTGAAATACAAAAAATAATTGAAATTTGGGAACATAAACGCACCAAATTTTTAATGTAATGCAAATGAACGGTAGATCGGAGACCAATTTTGGCATTCTTTTAGACAACCTTATTGAATCCATCAATTTTCAGGAAATTCCTGATTAATTTATCGAATACTAGCTGAACCCAGTGCGAGCGCTGCTACGCTTGCAACTAAATAAATGAAAATTTAATGGAACTGGCATGTTTATGGTTGTTTTTTGGAATGAGTTCTTTTTTCTTGACTAAGAAGGGGTTAAAACTTCTACCAGAACAGGCTTCTTGCCCGAGAAATACACATTTTGTGTTTAAGTTACCTGGATAATTCTCATGTTTTGTTGAAATTTCATTTTCATTTGTATGAGAGCCCCCCCTTGCAGAAGACGGAGGGGTTTCAAACCACCATACAATCATTGCCTTAAAAAAACCCCACATGCCACATTTGGTTCCATTTGCTTGATTAGTTTTCGAGTTATTCAGAAATTTGTGTTTCATTTGTATGAGAATAGAGGATAGAGGATAGGGGTCTTAAAACGTCATAAGAACCTCCCTCAGCCCCAAAAACGCCTGCTCACAAATTTTCACGCTGATCGGTTCTGTAGTTTCCGAGTCTATAAGGGTCAGACCGACAGACATACAGACAGAAATTCAATAAATCCTGCCTTCAAAAACCCCCATCTGCCAAATGTGGTTTTATTTGCTTGATTAGCTCTCGAGTTTTCAAGAAATTTGTGTTTAATTTGTATGGGACCCCTCCCCTCCCCGAAACATTTCTTGCTTGATTTGCTTCATTGGCTCTCGAGTTATGCAGAAATTTGTGTTTCATTTGTATGGGAGCCCCCTTATCAGAAAGAGGAGGGGTTTCAAGTCACCTTAGAAACATTTATTGGCCTTCGAAAACCTCCTCATGCCAAATTTGGTTACATTTGCTAGATTTGTTCTCGAGTTATGCAGAAGTTCGTGTTTCATTTGTATGGGAGACCCCTCTTTCAGAGAGCGGAGGGGTTTCAAACCACCATAGAAACATTTCTTGCCTACAAAAACCTCCACATGCCAAATTTGGTTCTGGTAACTTGATAAGTTCTCGAGTTATTCAGGAATTTGAGTTTCCTTGTATATGAGCCCTCCTTTCAGAAAAGGAAGGGGTCTCAAGTCGACCTTAGAAACATTTCTTGCTTTCAAAAACTTCTATCTGCCAAATGTTGTTTCATTTACTTGATTAGTTCTCGAGTTATGCAGAAATTTGTGTTTCATTTGTATGGAACCCCCCTCCTCCTTACAGAGGGTGGAGGGGTCTCAACCTACCATAGAAACATTTCTCTCCTCCAAAAACCTCCACTTGCCAAATTTGGTTCCATATGCTTGATTAGTTCTCGAGATATGCAGAAATTTCAGTTTTATTTGTTTGAGAGCCCCCTCTTCTAGAGCGAGGAAGGATCTCGAATCACCATAGAAACATTTATTTTTTCCAGAAAACTCCACATGTAAGATTTGGTTCCATTTGCTTGATTAGTTCTTGAGTTATGCAGAAACTTCTGTTTCATTTGTATGTGAGCCTTCCTTTCCAGAGAGGGGAGGGGTCTCAAACCACCATAGAAACATTTCTTGCTTCTAAAAACATTCACATGCTAAATATGGTGCTTTATTAGTTCTCGAATTATGCAGAAATATGTGTTTGATTTATATGGGAGCCCCCTCTTTCAGAGGGTGGAGGGGTCTCTTACTATAATAAGAACTTTCCCCGGCCCCAGAAACTCCTGCATACAAAATTTCACGCCAATCGGTTCAGTAGTTTTCGAGTCTATAAGGTTCAGACAGACAGACAGACAGACAGACAGACAGACAGACAGACAGAAATTCATTTTCATGTATTTAGATATTTCCGGAGAACTTTGCGAAATGGGTGAATCTGCTTTTGTAAACAAACGTTTAAATCGACGATTTCTCACGAATAAAAGCTCAATTTTTTAAGCTAAGACCACAATCGGGTGAAAGAAAGCTTCTGCTAGCCAACTGTGGTCTTAATTTTTCAAATTGAGCTTTAATTCGCTAAAAAACGTCGATTCAAATGTTTGTTTACAAAAGCAGATTCGCCCATTTCGCAAATTTCTCCGGATTTGTTTTAAGTTTGTTTTTGTTGTAAGGTCTGTATCCACATTAATCCGGACACCTTCAAATCATTGTAACTTTTGAAATATTGCACGTAGGAATGAAAAATTTCTGTGGTATAGCTGAGAGTCTATGATGAAAAAGACTATGATTGATGTTTGCATTTCATGTTTAGTATTCAAGATGGCGACGAAAGAAAAACAAGTGCGCGAGCGAATTTTGTACGGGCGTACGGCAAATCCTGAATTGTCAATACGGGACCTTGCAAAAACATTGGATTTGCCTAAATCCACTGTTCACGATGTGTTCAAATCATTTCTGGAACGTTTAACGGTGGAGAGGAAACCGAGAAGTGACAAAAACATTGGCTGATCCTGTCATGGACCGAAAGGTGAAAAGGATATTAACGAAAAACCCAAATCTCTCCATTCGAACGGTGGCTCGTAAAATAAGGATGTCACCTGGTTATGTCCAAAAATCAAAACAACTTTTGGGACCCAAGTCGTATAAAGTAAAAACAGTTCCAAATCGCAACGACAAACAGAACTTGGCAGCAAAATCACAGGCTCGACGTTTGTACTGCGAATATTTGACGAAGTTTTCATGCGTTGTTATGGACGATGAAACTTATGTCCTGGAGGATTTCAAGCAGCTTCCAGGGCTGGCTTTTTATTCTTCTATGGCCAGAAATGCTACAGCTGAGCATTTCAGAACGAAGAAGGCATCGAAATTTCCCAAAAAATACCTTGTTTGGCAAGCAATTGGTGGGGCAAAAAGAGTAAATCTTTCGTCACTACAGGCACAATCAACAAGGAGATCTATCAGAAAGAGTGTCTGCAGAAGCAATTGCTACCAACATCAACAGCGTCACATCAACAGTCACAAAGAAAAACCTTTGTTCTGGCCCGATTTGGCATCATGCCACTATGCTAAAACTGTGATGGAGTGGTACCAAGCAAATCAAGTGAACATTGTACCAAAAACCTCAAACCCGCCAAATTTCCCAGAGCTACGACCAATCGAGAGATATTGGGCTCTGATGAAGCGGAAGCTTTCTGGAAAGAAGCAAGGAATCAAAGACATCAAACACTTCCAGCAAATTTGGACAAAGACGGCTTCTACGATTTCTGAAGAGTCTGTACAAACCCTAATGGACGGAGTTGAGCGCAAAGTTCGAAAATTTTATGCAAATACCGAATAACTATGTTTTGTCTTCACGAATTGTTAAAACACATCCCATGAATCTGAAATAAACAACTACGACGGAAATATAATGCGAAATTTATGTTTTATTCATGTTTTGAGGTGTCCGGATTATTGCGGATACAGACCTTACGATAGGCTGGGCATGTCGTAAGGATGTCGGACGACAGCCCTGTGAAAATGGTTCTCGAATACGAACCGATGGGTACAAGAAGAAGAGGCGCGCAACGAGCAAGGTGGATCGATCAAGTAGAAGGCGACCTGCGGACCCTCCACAGACAGCGAGGCTACAGCCATGGACCGATTACAATGGAGACAACTTCTGTGTACAGCAGAGGCCACACCGGACTTGGTCTGATAGGTAAGGTAAGGTTTTACAGCCGTCTATAGAGTGGCCCACTTTGTACAAATTTCGTCTTAAAAGAAGCATAGAGGAGGTATTGGTAGACAATATTGATTTTAAAGTAGCTTTATCAACAAAGCCAGGAGGAGTGCTATACGGCTGGAATAAAACTTAAATTGTTTCTTCGGATATCCAGTTCTAATTATGGGCTTTCGCAATTGAATTTTAATGGTTTACACCGAGAATTACTTAAAGTGAGCTTATTATACTAATTCAGACATATCGTACTTGATCTAACTTATTACTATACAGGAGTTTTTGAACTATTGTTTCTAAATATATGAATGCATATGTAGCCAAATTTATGGAATTCCGATTCGCTGTGACCAACATAGTCTGTATTTGACTCTGGCGCATTTGCCTCTGTAATCAAATGTCAGCATGTGTTATCAAAACCGTCTCTACAAATTATTTCAAAGTATAATACATTGAATGGAACGCTCCGCTTGGTTTCACACGACTCGAGACCCATGCCGAGCTATAAAATTACATTTGCCTGCCATAGCGCTCCGTAGCAGGAACCGTCTCCCATTCAATTGAACCGTAAATTATCACCTCCACCACCACAACCCATCGAATCACATTATTTCCCCAACCAGCGCCATTCGATTCCATGTGAGAAAGCTTTCGAGCCCCCCCCCCCCCCCCCCCCCCCCCCCACACACACACTTACTCATACTCGCACACACACGCACCAGCATTAATGCCATCCGTTGGATTCAGGCGCTCCCGCTGAGAAATATGAGCCTCCACCGGACGACTGCTGGCAGGTCCCAGCTGCGTTTCGACTCCGCCGGGATATATGGGTTTTAGATATCCATAAAGTATGAGGCCATCAGGACACGCTGGCTGGGTTTGCTCCCAGTGTGTTCACGAGCCAAGGCGAAAAGAAATTGAAAGGATAAAAAATGACGCAGATTATCGACGACGGCCGAAGGATCCTCCCGCCTCCGTAGCTATGACAACGGGATAAAAGAATCGGCCGGGAGGTGGTTGCGGGGGTTTGAATTACCGATTCCGCTTTTGCCCCGTTCGAAACGTGAGAATGATTGTGAATTGTGAAGGATATTGGATCTGCTTCTGAATGGATGAATGCTGAGCGGTGGAAAACGGTTCCGGAATGATGTTTTGGCAGGTTCGGTGGGAATTATAGTCATAGTGGTTAACTTTTGAAGACAAGTATTATTTCTAACTGAGAGTGATGGCATCTCTGAGATTCCGTTCAGTTTTCTCTCTTGCTTGAAAATGTGAAAATTCAGTCTAAGTTTATTCCAAGAAAAGAAAAAGTCAAATTCTTCCATTCCCCAAGGAGATGTCATCCAAATTCAGCCTTCTGGCGGTTGTGTTGAAAGATGGGAAATGGTACCTACACGTGTCGCTTTTGCTGCCGGGTCGGACTGTTCCCAGCGGAAGTTGTACTCACCACGATTGTTTTACCCGAAGCCCGGCAACCGATCCACGCCCTAGTTAAGAGTAAACCACATAACATCAGACATCAGGCAGCACTTCGCCACGCTTCCTGATAAATATTTATTAGTCTTTCGTGATTTGGAAAGTTTTCAGCAGCGCCCGACCGGCAAAGAAATCGGAAATGAGACATGAAATGGTTTCTACATCGTCCTGATGGGATTTCGCGCGATGAACCATGCTCAGGTTGAACCAACTCGAGATAAACAAAAAAAAAAAGGTTTACAAGCTCCGAGACCTGACTGAGTCAAAATGTAGATACACCAAACAGGCAGGATGCCAGAGGGAAATTATTCATGAAGCTACGTCCCTCAACATAGCGGCGTTGAAAGGTCAGACCTGGCTCGTTTTAGGGGTTTTTACGGTGCATTATGGCTTTTATCTTTATTACACAATACCTTTCCCCAAAAGGGATCCGGCCTCCTATGGTTGCATGCCCAAAAGCGTTTTAATCTCGTCGGACATCAAAGCCGAGCCGCTTGTTTTCGTAACGAGAGCGAAAGAGTAGCATTTGTGGTCAAGTAGTTTATTCGATTTACGAGACAAGATGGGAAATTGAACACATGGTAGGCACAGGCAAGGTACCGCATTATGATCCGATAATAAATTCGAAACTGGAACAGCACACAAACCCCTTTTGGCTACCATCTTGTCGATAAAATCTGTTAATCGTTCCGAGAAAATAGCATAGCTTGTATCTGATCTCGATTCAATTTGTGGCTGAAATTCGTAGAAACTCATTGAGAACAAATCTGACAAGAGTTCCGAGAAATTGGTTTAGCGTAATCAATACCATTTTAATTCAATCGTCGCTGTTTGATGTCACGATCGACAAGGTTTGTTTGAATTGTTGGAAATAATGTTGGTAAGTGTGAATTACATAAATATGATTATAGGGATGATCAGTGGCGTAGCATTGGTGGTTGATGCCATCCCAAGTAACAATTTAAGTTTTATTCCAGCCGTATAGCATTCCTCCCGGCTTTGTTGATAAAACTACATTCAAAACTGTTTTATCTACCAATACCTCCTCTATGCTTCTTAAAAGCGGAAATTTGTACAATGTGGCCCACTCTATAGACGGTTCTGAATACAATTTAATAAAACCTTTGGTCCATAAATATTTTGATAATATTCTAGTGATAGATGCTATGACAACTTGAAAACTTTCATAAAACCTATTGGCTGCCATGAAAACCAGCAGGCCAAATGGCCACAGCTGTCAAACTTAACAGTGATATCGTGGTTGGTTTTTGTTGTTCTGCTTTGTTTGATTCTCTGCTATTCTGATTCATTTAGCAGTAAATAATATCTGGGAAAAATGGTCTGGTGTTGCTGGAAATTTTGTTTGATAGCAAAATATCCAAAACAAATTGAGGATTTTTACAGCGTATCATGCTCCAAATCATATACGACAATGCATCCTATAGCTCAATGCGTTCCGCAATGGAAGCAAGGGGCATGGATAACTGTATTATCGACTGGAAAATGGCGATGCTTAAAGACCGAGAAATTTCTGCTGACCTTGGAGGTGCGCATACATGGCATTTCACCCTTTATACGTATCTCACATGCATATTGCTTGGCTCCTCTGGGGATGAACTAGTTGCTGCGCTGGCAAGAAAATCACCACGCTTACGATGAGTGCAAAACAAGCCAAGTGTGAGAGGGTGTCTCTTGAGAGCATTTGTGGTGAACATTTGAGAATACGCGCTCGAATGAAATGAATGAATTGTGCTCTCGAGCTCACCCACCTAGTTCTCGTTGGTTTACCTCTTGAGAGACCGCTTTGCAGAGCCAAATCTTCAGAGAATCTTCAGTGCCCTTTTTCTGCATGTTTCCAAACGTATGAAGCCAAAGTTGTAGGCATTTCTAGGTTTTTTTTTCATTAGGGTGAATCTACAATTGAGAGACTCTCTCTGTTTACTTTCTCTTTCACCAATAGCTAAATCATTTTCACATTTTTTGTTTGGCTGTTTGCCTAATATGCTAGCCAGAACTCTTTTCTTGCGATCTGTGTAAAAAAATCAATCCATAGTTTTATAATGGCGCTGTAATTAATGAAAGAGAACGAGGCAAGAGAGAGTCTCTCAATTGTAGATTCGCCCTAATGAATAAAAACCCTAGATTTCTCCAATTCCTTTGTGAATGACTTAGATGTGTAACTACACCACCTAAGTAAGTAACTTATATGCATTGAAAAAACGTGATAATAACGGAGAAACAAAGATCTTATTCACCCAAAATAAAAGAGCAAGATTGTTATGCAATTTCGAATGATTTTGTTTCATTTCTCGTAATGGATCGTAGCTTGGAGAAAAAATGCAACATTGGTCGTGGGCAAAAAATCATCACATCAATTTGCTTTGAAAAATTCGATGTTTGCGTGGGTTGTCCAGTGTATTAGTTGTTGAGTATAAGATTGGAGTCCGGGCTGACAAAAAACAAAATTTCGAGTCGTCACGAAGACTCGAACCGTGAGCGCCAGCGTCGCGGCTCTTGATAGTAACCATTCAGCCACTTTAACAAGTTGAAGTTAGCGGCCTTCCTGCAGTTAACCGGAACATTCGCCATGGCGGACGAAAACATGCGTGTAGGCATGTTTTTGAGTTCTTTCTTCGTTTTATTTATCAATTCCTCCTCAGTTTTCGCGACAAAATTGTTGGAGTAGATCTTACGCTTCAGGTTGGCCCAGAAATTCTCGATGAAACGCCGCTGGGGGACATTGGGCGGGTTGATCGATTTGGGTACCACATCGATATTCAGCCGCTCCGTCTCCTCCAACGATCGCTTCGAGTAGTGGGCCGACGCCAGATCCGGCCAAAACACCGCGTCTTCGCCCTTATGGAATTTCTTGATAAACTACGCAACTTCCGGCAGGCATTTCGTACTATAAATTTCCCCGTTCACGGCCAGTCCGGAGCGAAAGAAGAGCGGCTTTGAAATCCCCTTCTCGCTGATTGTCAGCCACAGCAGCACCTTCTTGGAGAACTTGGTGAGTGAAATGAACTTCACCTCGGAGCTCACTTCCTTCGTGGGTGAAGTATAATACGAAGTACCCAGCCAGTCGTTGCCATCCAGGGTGAGATAGGTCTCGTCGTCCATCACCACCGCCACGTCGCGATTCGCCGGGAAAATCAAGTTGACCATCTTATTCAGCCACTGCCACTTCGTCATTGCCTGCAGCTCCGAAACCAGTGGACGCGACTTCCGCTTCCTGGACATGTATGTTCATGTTCGCCAGGTACTTTTTCACTGTTTTGCCGGTTGAACCGACCTCCCGGCCAAGCGCACGCAGCGATGTAGCAACTTTTCCCTCGGTCTTCCTCTTCAGCATCCTTTGGAGCTTCTTGACGCTCAGGGTCGTGTGCCGCCCGGAACCGGGCTTTCTTTCGATGCTCTGATTGTTGTCTAATAGTGCCAAGATGTTGTAGATGCCGGAACGGGCGTATTCGGCGTCCAAAAAGTGCCGCACGATGCCCGTTTTAGACGAGGTGGGGTACCGTCCTTTGAACGCGCACTTCTGAACGGAGTTGCTTCACTCACTATTGCAACACTCAGTTGAATATTGCATCACCCCCCAAAAAGTTTAGCATCACCTAAATACAGGTACATCCATGATACTATATCTCGGTACTCTGATTATCTGCAGAAGATTTTTTCAGAAGATTAAGGGCTTCCGGAAAGTGGACTGTTTTGTTCGGAATTGCACCACTACGTGGCGCTAGTGAGCATGCAAAATTGAACATTTTCAACTTGTTCTATCTTGTAATTCTTGTAAGATAGAAAGTTCGAGTCATGGACAAAATTGTTCAGAAGATCAAGGGTATCCGAAAGGTGGTCAGTTTGGTTCGGAATTCCACCGCTACATGGCGCTAGTGAGCATATGAAATGGAGCATTTTTAATTTGTTCTATCTCGTGATTCTGATAAGATAGTCTTCAGCAAGGTTGTTCAGAAGGTCAAAGGTGCACCGTTCTGTTCGAAATTACACCACTATGTGGTGCTAGTGAGCATGGAAAGTGGAGCATTTTTAACTTGATCTACCCCGTGTTTCTGATAACATGGAAAGTTTTCGTCTTCGGCAAACTTGTTCAGCAGGTCAAGGGCATCCAAAAGGTGGACAGTTTGGTTAGGAATTCCACCATTACATGGCGCTAGTAAGCATACGAAATTGAGCATTTTCAACGTGTTCTATCTCGTGATTCTGATAAGATAGATAGTTCGAGTCATAGGCAAAGTTATTCAGAAGGTCAAGGGCATTAAAAAATGCACCTTTCTGTTCGGAATTCCACCGCTATGTGGAGCTATTGAGCATGGAAAACTAAGCATTTTTAACTTAATCTATCCCGTGATTTTGATTACATGGAAAGTTTTCGTCTTGGGCAAAGTTGTTCAGCAGGTCAAGGTAGATAGTTTGGTTCGGAGTTCCTGCAGTACGTGGCGCTAGTAAGCATGCAAAATTGAGCATTTTCAACGTGTTATTCCTCGTGATTCTGATAAGATGAAAAGTTCTCGTCTGTAGCAAAGTTGTTCAGCAGGTCAAGGACATCCGAAAAGTGGATAATTTGGTTTGGAACGCCAGCACTACGTGGCGCCAGTAAGAATGCAAAATTGAGAATTTTTTACTTGTTCTATCTCATGATTCTGATAAGATAGAGAGTGCGAGTCTTGGGTAAAGTTATTCAGTTTTTTTTATAACTGTCGTACAAATGCTCGGCAATCGTTCAATGAATTTCCGCAATGTATCGTCCGAGATTTTCTTCCATGCGGTTTGTAGGCACCAGGGATTGTCGAAATACACAGAGCAGTGCAAAATAGGCCAGTGCTTCACCCAATTTAAAGTGTGTGTCTCCTGTTTCAGAAGAGCGCACAAAACGAACGTGGGAGAGATTTTGTAGCAGCACGAGAGACAGAAAGCCACACATGCACTCTTCCAGAAGATAAAGAGTAATGCACTGTGCTATACTCGGTGCTTTGGCTCATGCTTTGGTTAAAGGTATCAAAATGAAAAAAAAAATGATTCTAGTAACAAAAGGGCATTGTAGGGGTTCAGAGAGGGAAAATTTTATTTAAATCTTAATTCACAAAATAGTCGGGCCGCTTGAAAATTACGTAAAACTCATTAGCACTTCAAAAGGTTTTTGTATGGAAACTGTCAGACTTATTTATACACCCTTTTGCTCTGCCAGACCCTGCTTCGCATATCGTTACATTACTCATGGATGATTATTTTCATTGTTACTCATGGATGGTACATGAAATTATCAGTTTGTCAGTTGTTTAATAAAATGTTCGATTCTACGTACATAATTGGGCCCTGTAGTTTATTGCACAAAACATTATGAAAACATGTGAAGTAAACACAACACATTTGTGCAGGTCCAATCTAATGTGCCGCCGTGTCTATTTTCCGCACTTGTGTTTGCACAGAATCGACAAGGAAGAGTGCACTCCGGTCTAGCTTATCTCATAGCAGTTCGATTGGATTTAGATCCGGTGATTGAGCCGGCCAATCCATGTCAGATAACGTTCCGTTTTGGTCCATGTCTTGAACGAACCCTGACTCAAATATGTAGTGAGTCATCCTTGAATCACTTGAATATGAATTAAGCCAACCTTAAATCACTAGAATATGAGGTGAACTGGACCTGAACCACTTAACTATGAAGTGAACCAGACTTCGAATCTGTTGTGATTCAGTCCTGAATCACTTGAATTTACAGTGAGTCCGTCCTGAATTACTTGAATATGAATCACTAAAATATGCAGTGAGTCAGCCTTGAATGACATGAATATGAAATGAATCAGCCTTGGATGACATGAAAACTTAACATGCCAAATTTAGTTCCATTTGTTTGATTAGTTCTCGAGTAATGCAAAAAAAAATCTGTTTCATGTGTATGTGAGCCATCCCTTCCTGATAGGGAGAGGTCTCAGACTACCATAGAAATATTTCTTGTCTCCAAAAACTCCCACATGCCGAATTTATTTCCATTTTCTTGATTAGTTCTCGAGTTATGCAGAAATTTGTGTTTCAATTGTATGAGAGCCCCCCACTGCTTATGGTTGCTTGCCTCCAAAAACCTCCACATGCCAAATTTCGTTCCATTTGCTTGATTAGTTCGCGAGATATGCAATAAATTGTGTTTCATTTGTATTTTAACCCCCCTTTCAGAAGGCGGAGGGGTCCAAACTATCATAGAAACATTTCATGCCTTCAACAACCTTCACCTGCCAAATTTGGTTCCATTTGCTTCATTAGTTCTCGAGTTATGCAAAAATTTGCGTGTCATTTAATGGGAGCCCCCCCCCCCACTTCAGAAGGCTGAGGAGTCTCAAATCACCATAGACACCTTTCTATCCTTCAAAGACCCCCATATGCCAAATTTGGTTCCATTTGCTGGATTAGTTCTCGATTTAGGCAGAAATATGTGTTTCATTTGTATGGGAGATCCCCCCTTTCCCCTTTCAGAAGGCGGAGGGTTCTCAAATTACCATAGAAACAATTTTCTAATTCAAAAATATTCATATGCCATACTTGGTTACATTTGCTTGATTAGTTCTCGAGTTATGCATAAATTTGTGTTTCATTTGTATGGGAGCCCCCTCTTGCAGAAAAGAGAGGGGTCTCAACTTACAATTGAAATATTTTTCAGCTTCAAAAACTCTCACATGCCAAATTTGGTTCCATTTGCTATTTTTGTTTTCGAGTTATACAGAATATTTTATTTCATGTGTATGGGAGCTCCCGCTTTTAGGACGGGGAGGGGTCTCAAACCACCATAGAATGTCTTTTCTTCAAAAAAATCCACATGCCAAATTTGGTTTCATTTGCTTTATTAACTCTCGAGTTAGGCAGAACTTTGTGTTTCATTTGTATGGGAGCCCCCTCTTACAGAAAGGGGAGGGGTCTCAAACTATCATAAGAACCTTTCCCGGCCCTAAAAACCCCTGCATACAAATTTTCACGCCAATCGGTTCAGTAGTCTCCGAGCCTATAAGGTTCAGACAGACAGACAGACAGACAGACAGACAGACAGACAGACAGACAGACAGACAGACAGACAGACAGACAGACAGACAGACAGACAGACAGACAGACAGACAGACAGACAGACAGACAGACAGACAGACAGACAGACAGACAGACAGACAGACAGACAGACAGACAGACAGACAGACAGACAGACAGACAGACAGACAGACAGACAGACAGACAGACAGACAGACAGACAGACAGACAGACAGACAGACAGACAGACAGACAGACAGACAGACAGACAGACAGACAGACAGACAGACAGACAGACAGACAGACAGACAGACAGACAGAAGAAGAAGACAGACAGACAGACAGACAGACAGACAGACAGACAGACAGACAGACAGACAGACAGAAAAACAGACAGACAGACAGACAGACAGACAGACAGACAGACAGACAGACAGACAGACAGACAGACAGACAGACAGACAGACAGACAGACAGACAGACAGACAGACAGAAAAATATACGTTCAAACTGAAAAGATACGGTGTAGTTTGAAGATAACTGTTGTGTCAATGATATGCTTCTACACAGAAAGAAAAACCATGGTAGAAACTTAAGATCTGCGGGTATAATTAAAAATACACACCTACGTTTAATTTTGCCGAAATTACACACATTAGCAAACGACAATATTTGAACAAATCTCATTTTTATAAAAAAAAAAAAAACATTAAAGTGCCAGTTCTATTGTATTTTCTTTCATTTAGTTGCATGCGTAGCAAGGCTCGCACCGGGTTCAGCTAGTATGAAATAAATAAGACCCTTATCACATTAATATGAAGTGAGTTAGACCTGTATTACTCGAATGTACTATGAGTCAGTCCTGAATAACTTGAAATCGAGGTGAGTCTTTTCTGAATAACTTGAATATGAATAAAATCAGGCCTGAATCACTTGAATGTGTGATGAGTCTTTCCTAAATCACTTGAATTTGAAGTAAGTCAGTCCTGCATCACTTGAATATAAAGTGAATTAGACCTTAGTCACTTAAATATGAAGTTTTTTTTTGTTTCTTTATTATAGAGCCTTTCAGCACTTAAATATGAAGTTAACCAGGTCTGAATCACTTGAATGTGTTGTGGGTAGTCCTGAATTACTTGAATTTGAGGTGAATTAATTGAATATTAAGGGAATCACATGAAAACTTGAAACTTGACTACTTGAATCAGATCTAAAAAATGTACAAATACTTGAATGAGAAGTCAGTCAGTCCTAAATCAATTGAATTTGAGGTGAGTCAGTCCTGAATCATTTGAATAGGAAGTGAATCAGGCCCAAATAACCTCTTCTGAAAAACTTTCCCGAAGAATCGAAGAATCACGGGATAGAGCATGTTGAAAATGTTCAATTTTGCATGCTCACTAGCGCCACGTAGCGGAAGAATTCCGAACAAAACAGTCCACTTCTGGATGCTCTTGAGCTTTTGAACAACTTTGCTCAAGACCACAACTTTGCAGATATTAAGTGTCTCGAGATATAGTATCATGAATGTACCTGTATTTAGGTGATGCTAAACTTTGCAACTTTTTTTTTTTATTCACCTGAGTGTTGCAATACTTTTCCAAGCGAGCCCGTACTTATGACTGGTAGTGTATATTAGAGTGTCCATTTCCCGGCTATTTTCGTTGTCCCGGGATTCGGGATCAAATTTTCCTCATATCCCGGGAAATCCCGAGATATTTTTTTTTTTATAAAAAGCAATTTTGTGTTTCGAAAACGATTTTATTCAAAGATCATGGGTCAATGTTTAAATCCAATGAGTCTGATTTTGCAGAACTTGAAATTGAAGCCATGTTCAAATTTTAACGGAGTCAATTCTTGCGAAATACGATTTCAGAAAGCAAAGATTATTGACGTTTGTATCGGCTAGTAGAGTGCGCTTCTTGGAGCAGATATTTGCCGAATCCGAAAAGACGCGTTCACTGTCCGTCGAGGTTGGCTTGATTGAGTTCAAACCATCAAATAAGATTTTCAAATTTCGGCTTAACCTTCCGTGTAGTTCGAAAAGGGATAACTCCTTTGTTATCACGTTCGCTATGTCGATCATTGCTGCATCAGGTTGTCCTGGACAAACGAACACCTTGATGGCCGATTCCAATTCTTCACGCAAGTTGGATGGGCCAGATTCTACTTCTACACGTGACGATGGCCCAGCGATCGGCTCCGCATCTGTACCGACTTCTCCGATCTGTTTCAAATAGCCTCGAATCAGTCTCACTCCATGTTCTTTGATGAACTTCGTCATTTGTGATTTCGATGAGTTTTCAAGAGCTGGAATCGATGACAATGGCAGGCCTTGCAGATACTTTAACGCTGTCACAAGCTCTTTGTTACGCCTTTGGTTGATACGATTTGTGATGGCATCATAAAGGTCATGCCCGATTGTACTGCCACTTTGTAGAGAAAACTCAAAGTTCCTTCTGCCGATAACAACGTGGCATCACGTCTGCCCAGTGCCTCTGATGCAAGCCTGATTGGCTGGAGTGCTTCAAAAAGACTTTTGGTCACATCAAGGTCGCTGTCCAGGATCAAATCAGTGAGTCCTATGTCGGCCAATGCGTCCTTGATACAATCAAAAGTCGTTTTGAAACGTTCAAGCATGCCCTCGGTGGAATTCCACCGCGTCTTGACGTCTCCACACAACTGGTATGATTTGTGGAACTTGTTGATGATTTTTTCTTGCAGAATAGCGTTTTTGACGGGCGATTTGCGAAAAAGTTTCACAGTTTTTCGAATACGCTTTAAAAAAGCAAGAATATACATTCATATTTTCATTTGCAGGTTCTCTAAAAATATTCATTTAAACTAACCTGAGAGAAAATATCCGTGTTCCAAGTCTTGGTCATCAGCATCTGAATCATCGTCGTCTGAAGCATCGGCGTTGGTTGATGATGGTGGTGGATCCTTGTATAGGACATCGCACACGGCCAAGTGTATCGCGTGGTTGTAGCACTGCTGGTGGATGTAATCGGACAGTCTACCGAATTTCAGCATAACTCGGGCTCCGTCCGTTGTAGCAGCGACAATAAGCTCAACTTTCATCCCGAACAATTGAACCTTGTTCCCGACCATTTCCAACATCCTTTCGGCCGGAAGAGATCCGTTAATCTTACAAACTCCAAGGTTGTAAAAAGATCCGTCGCCAAAATGCGCATTCACGTTCAAATACCGTTTGTTGCTCAGACTTGTCCTCTCATCAAAGGTGATGCTTGGAAGTTCTCCTCTTTCGATGCGGCTCAGGATATCTTGTTGAGTTTGCTGCTTAGCGTACTCGTAGAACTCAGACACCAATTTCATTACCGATGTTTTCGATGTTGGCAATGAATATCCTCGCGTAGAGTTCGATTCTCGGATAAATTCACTTTTCGTTACACCGTTAATTGAAAACCCGTCCTTTGTCACAAGCCGAGCAACAATCTCTGCCAACGATTGGCGTTTGACAAATTTCAGCATTGATTCCTGTTTCACTGGAACCGCTACGGAGGACACTTTTGCGACAGCCGTTTCCGGGGACGGTTTCAAATCCAAATCGTGTTTGTTTTTCATGTGTCGCAGTAAACCGCTGGTCGAAGAGCCCTTGCACGACAGAATTTGTAGACATTTCCTGCTGCGCGCTTTTTCCCTGTCCTCAGTAAGCTTTTCGAAATATTTCTAGATTTCTGCCATATCCTTTTAAGAAAAATAAAGTTGTTGTACAAATTATTCCGCTATAATTACATTCGATTACTTACTTTTTATGAATGGTAGCACGGATAATGCGAAACTGCTAAACAGGATAGTACTGAATTAGCACAGAATAATGAATGACAAATATTGACAGCTAGATGCGATGGTGTATGTGCGCACGGTAGATGCGTTTAGGCTCGATACACACTAGCGACATTTCACACAGCTGTGAGTTGTAAATCGGTGGTTGCATCCAAATGAAATTATGGAAACGTTGGTGCAATGCAATAGCAGTACAATCGTACTATACTTGTGCTTCATACAATTTCCAAGTAATATAGAATGGATAGCAATGGTGTCGCAGTGTGAATCGATTCATATCTTGTATCGCACGTGTGCAGCGAACTTTATATTCTCGCTGTCCTCTGCTCAAGGTTTTGTACGCATGATGCATTGTTATGAAATTGTACCTATGCCATGTTTAAAGTTGGTGAGTAATGCAAAACAGAGTAAGACAGAGAGAGAAGTAGAGAAACTGTAGGTACCCAGAGAAGAGCGGAGGCGAAGTTAAGGTAGCCAAACGAACTGTCAGTTGGTGTAGCCAAACGAGCATGACGTCATCAGCTCCCTTTGATGCTATGAAGATTTTACACGGATGCCAGTAAGTGTTTTGATTTGTAATGGGTGCCAGAAAAACTTTTGTTTGCCTCCGCTCGTCTATGGAAACCTTTAGTGTCTATAGAGAGAAGCTGTCAAAAAGTGCTTTATTGAAACAACGTACTCTCATCTCATGAATGATGTAGGTAAAATAATGACTTAATGGGTAAACTATCAAAGCTGGTGTTGTGAACCAACGTTTCCATAGTGGGAAGTGAAAACGGATTGAATTTTTCTTGTCCCGGGTATCCCGGGATTTTCGGGAAATCAAAAATTATATCCCGGGATTCGGGAATTCCCGAATTTACCAAAATCCCGGGATTTTTTGTCCCGGGATGTCCCGGGATGGACACTAGCCTGGGACAAAATTTAAATTCCAGTTCCCTATTGATTTTCGGAAGTCTTTTGGACCCTGTAATAACTGTGGAAAATGTCAGTTCGTTTGGTGAAACTATATTTTGGCGCTCGCTTTTTTTTTTTTTTTTTGTATTTTTTATTTGTTAACTTTTTTTTTTGCATATATATCTGGGGGGGCGACCCGTTGTCCTCTTTAAATATATCTCTCCCTTATCTTGCTTGGGAATTTTTCCAGGCCGCTTTTTTTCGTAAAACGCAAAGGGGTCCGGCGTGTGTGGGAAAAATTTTTAAGGTTAAACTGATTGCTATCCAATCAACCGGTTCGTTGGTCGGTTTTGTCGTGGGGGGTGGCCACGCGACCCTGCTGGGGGGGGGGGAAGCAGCGGTGTGTTTTGGTTGACTGTGCTGCTAGAAAAAACAGTCCAATGAGCCGTTCGATTGGATACCAATCAGTTTTAGCTTAATAACTTTTTCCACAAGCGTCGGATCGCTTTGCGGTTTTCGAAGAAAAGTTTCTTTGAAAAATTTCCCAGCAAGTTAAGGGATTGATTTATTTTTAGAGGACAACGGGTCACCTCGGCAGATATTTCTTTGAAAAGGTAAGTTTTCCCATATAAAATACTATGGAAAATTAAAACTGCAAGCGCTAAAATATAGTTTCACCGATCGAGTTGAAATTTTGCACAGTTATTATAGGAACCAAAAGGCTCCCAAAAATCAATAGGGAACGAAAATAATTTTGTTTCATATATCCGTGTCCCAGGCTAATGGACACTCTAGCGTATATCGCGCGGACTGTTCCTCGACTGATCTCAAACTTTTTCGTGATCACTCGTTGTGAAATGTGTTTTTCGCAATCCACTACAACTAATTTTCGGATCTGCAGTGAAATTTGCTTTCCTTCCATCCTGTTTGTAATAAAAATCACCTGTTTCACGCGTAATATTGCACAACCAAGTAAATGGTTATAAAACGTCACTAAACAGTGTTGCAGGATCATTGAAATGTCAAAACAAGATAATCCGAGGGGTGTATTGATGTTATATTGTACAAAACTAGAATTATCTAGGGTGGGCTTTTTCTTTTGTCACACCGAATTTCAGCAAAGTTTCGAAACATGTATCAATATGAATGTATTTAATATAAATATGTTGTAACTAACGAAGGTGGTGACATGAACACTAAACTAGGACAAACTTTTAACCCAAAATATAACATTTGTTTCAACGGTTATTATGTTCTACAAGACAAAATGTGCAAAACTATATGGAGGGCTGTTTCTTTTGCCGGGTAATGTAGGTGGCCGCGGTAAAGAAAAACATTATTGATTCCATGTGATCGACGTTGCAAATCAAGCTCTTCAAACCAAGCTGTGTTACCTTTATGAAACCCTGAAAATATTCTTCCCGCCGACGGAAAACCCCCCTGTAGCTTTTGGAGCCCTTTTTTTAGAAGCAAGAAGAAGCAGGAATCGACAGTGAAGACTGGTGTGGCATTCACTGCTCGCCATTTTGGTCCTTCAATCACGGCAGGTACGACCGTCAAGCCCAATGCAATATCCCTGATTGCCTCCTGACAACGGTAAACAAAATAATGTAAATTGATACTGCATGTTTATTAAACAAATGCAAATATTTAAAATCATAGTAGAGCTTTACACGATGTAATTGAACTAATTATAATGTCATAGAGTTGAGTTTTGGGCCTAACACTGTGCTTTTCGTTTTATTTTTATTTTCAGAATATCTCAGATCCCGGGGACACCAACCTGCTAAGCCCGTAAAAGTCGTGCTTGCCATTAGCTATGTAATTTTATTAAATCATATCCTTCCCGCAACGATTGCTCTAATACTCACCACATCGTCAACACAGTCCCAGCAGCGCAAGACTTGCCACACTGTTCCAACCTTTCCCCGGCATTGACGTCATCGTCAACAAACTGTTGGACGTAGCTTCTGCAGAAGCTATTAAGCTGGATTAGTGAAGAATGTACACATCACAGGCTTCCGTTTCCGCTGCCGAGCAAGGTGTGCACTACAAGTTGGTCGGTGGATAAGCAAACACAATCGTATCAGTGGCACAGCTTCAAACTAGAGCTCCGATGATTGCGCACCTTCCCGTCCGCCGAGTAAAAAAGACAAACAACTAACCAAGCGTCTCCACTGAGTGTCGCACCATGCAAGGAAAACGCAGACTTAAACTCCGACTGGGATAAATTTTCAATGCATGAAATTTCCCGAATAACGGATAGAGTTGTATGAACAACAAATAGAATCCTGCAAACTATTTGAACATTTCACCGTGTTTGCAAACGCAAATGTTTGCAGAATTTTCTCAAATATTTGATTCAGTCAGATTACATTTCCATCAGCGCATATATGTAATCATTTCCCGGTAGCAACGAAGCCTACAAATCCTCCTCCCGCCTATGCTCGCCGTATCAATAGAATTCCGTACGTCGATTTTCGATTTACCAACTCGCACGATAAAACCCCATACGCCACGTCCGACATGATAGCAGGACACGCGCTCAATCTAGCAAATCCTATTATTTGCCAATTTGATCACCGGATCGGAGGCATCGGTTTCCACTCTTTGTGTAGGCTGTTTGTGTGTGTGTGTGTGTGTGTGTGTGTCTGTATGTTTGAGTGTATCAATCGCTACCGGTGCCGGAAGTAAACCGTCAGCCTCAGACCACTTTGGACTTGGTTGGGTCAGCCGGGCCGTGTTAATTATGCCACACAATTGCTACACGTTTTGCCCATAAATCGAACAGAAATGGCTCCCTCCCTGTGGTTGCGTTGGGTGCGGATTGATCATTAAAATCGGATTTGGGTTCCGTGCTAATTAGCCGCACCAAGCGTGGACACGATACTGGAAACACTCACACGATTGCTCCTTTGATTGATCGATCATCGTCGTGGTGGTCGTTTTCGTTTTGCGTGGCGTGTGTTTACCAGTTCCGGTCAATTTGCATTCCTGGGAGGTTTTTCCTGATCAGCCGATTGGGATTAATGTGCAATTTTAGCGAACGATGATTGGAAATTAGCAATCAAGTCTCGGTTCTGTGCTGGGATGGCAGAGTTTAGAGTTGCACGGGCATGATATCGAGCGCAAGACTGATGGAAGAACACGCTCGATGAATTCTAATGAGGAAGGTGGCCAACTTGTTCGTTGTTGGGTGGTCATATCTACTCAGAACACGCAGAAAGCATCAATTCCGGTTTAGTGAAAACAAACATTCTGAACGCTTAACAGGGAAATCGATTTTCGCTGTGAATTATGTTTCTGTATTTATATCGCGAAAAGCAAATTATATACACCGTACTCTCTCAGATGGACGCTTCGGAAAATCAAACAGAAAAAAATAATGAATTTTAACGGACGTGTTAAATTTCCGTTTGTTTAATTTCAAGCCAAAGCAAGCGTAAGCATCGTAGTCGTTTGCAATCTTTCATACAGCATACAACATTGTCTAAAATCTTCCGTACAACAGACCTGTTTCCAGCGATACTTGGCTTAAATTTTAAATTTTTAAATTGAATCTAGACTTAGATTTTAAAAGGGCGATATTCCAAAATCACGAAACCGAGAAAACTGGAGGCAAAGATTGGAATACGAAAATCAAATCCTATGTTCCATAGAAAGCTCCAATGAACCATTTATTATACTCACATCTTGTATAATAATGCAGTGCTTAACCTTTTAACACAATTTATGTAGAAATATGTTCTATTGAGTTAAAAATTGATAAAATCCAAAATACGCTCTGTTTTTTTTAGAGTGTTATTACGTCTTAAAATTTTCGCCTGTTAAACTGCCAGCACTGGAAACTCGCCGTTAAATTATGACATTCTGGCATCTTGTTTGTTATTACGCCTACACGCAAAAAACAACCGCCGTAGAAACTACCATTTCGAGAGTTGAATTAAGCGCAAGCACCAACAATTTTCACCTGCCTATAAATGCGTTTGTTTTTGCCATGCCTGCGATTAGATCAACCATGGTGCGGTTGATATGAATATGAGGTCTGTCAAATGTACCGCAAATGTTGAAGGTTGTACCATAAACGTAGTAAATTTGACTGAAATTTCATGGTAGTTTTGAAAATAGGCATAGTCGGGTAAATGGTAGTTTTTACTACACGTTTTTTTTCTGTGTACGCAGAGAACTGAAGAGAGCGTTAGTTCTTGAAGCCTGCCACCTTTGGTGTGGCGCTAGTGACGCTTTTAAAAATTTAAGCTCGATTCACAACGGTTTATATTTCTTTACACTATTTCTTCTACCAAACTACTAGTATCAGTAATTTAGATAAAACATTATAATACCTGGCTGATAAACAATGAAAAAATACTATCGTTGTGATAATCACTTCACTAAGCACAACACGGAAGATTTTTCTCTCGAATCAAATTAACGACAAAACACGACAACTTCCGCCGCGAATATTGTGTTTGCTGCATATTGCCTTCAAGAAAACCGAGTTGTCAAACAGGCAGCACCAAGTTTTCGGCTTCACGATTGTTGTTCGTGGATGACAGCAGCTTCAGTCCTGTGCACCTACGCTCTTCAGTCACATTAATCAAGTGGCGAGGATTAACGACCCAGTGTTTTCAATTTCTAAGGACGTCGAGTTATATGCTCTAATTTTACTAATTAGATAAGTCTAGGTACTACTAGGAAAATCAAAGGTAAATAAATTTATCGATTGAACATTTTTCATAATGTACTAGTTGAATTGCAGATTCCTAATTATGTTTTTACAGTCATGGACATAGACAACGCGATGGAATCAAATCTGAGACATCGAATGAGGAAACCTGAGGGCTGGATCAATTATGGTTAAGGTGACCTTGGAGGAAACGGAAGAGACGTTTAGAAATGCGCGAATATTCTTGCCAAGCTAAGGCTGATATAACGTTAGCATTAAAAAAATGGACAAAAATTGCCGATTTTTCATGGGTTTACCTTCACCCGCACTGACAAAACTACCCATGCAGCATAAATCATAGTAACCCATGAGTCAGCAGACAAAATTTGACAGGTCTATCAGTCGATCTCTAACCGTGATGGCAAAAACAGTGAAGCAACTCCGTTCAGAAGTGTGCGCGTTCAAAGAACGGCACCACGCCGCATCGAAAACGGACATCGTGCGGCAGTTTGTGGACGCCGGATACGCCCGTTCCGGCATCTACAACATCTTGACACTATTAGACAACAATTAGAGCATCAAAAGAAAGCCCGGTTCCGGACGGCCGACGACCCTGAGCGTCAAGACGCTCCAAAGGACCGAGGTAAAAGTGGCTACATCGCTGCGTGCGTTTGGCCGGGAGGTCGGTTCAACCGGCAAAACAGTGAAAAAGTACCTGGCGAACATGAACATACATGTCCAGGAAGCGGAAGTCGCGTCCACTGGTTTCGGAGCTGCAGGCAATGACGCAGCGGCAGTGGCTGAACAAGATGGTCAACTCGATTTTCCCGGCGAATTGCGACGTGGCGGTGGTGATGGACGACGAGACCTACCTCACCCTAGATTGCAACGACTAGCAGGGCACTTCGTATTTTACTTCCCCCACGAAGGAAGTGAGCTCCGAGGTGAAGTTCATTTCACACACCAAGTTTATTTATTTTATTTATTTTATTTACTAGTCTTCGACAATATCGTACAGACAGATGCTGTAAACTAATTCTACTCCTATATATTGACTTAGACATATTAAAATTAAATTGGTCATATACTACGTTAAAAAGACGACAACAGACATCAAGCGGATTGTTCTGTCCAAAGTGAGTACGGTGAACAGGAATACGGATAAAATCAGCCCGTCGAGTTCTTCTGGCTGGGACATTGATATTAATGTTGCCCAACAGCATCGAGCAGTCTATGTTGTTATTAATGATGTCAAAAATAATCAGGCGTTGCAAAAGTATTTTCCTGCTAGACAGAGCCGGCAGGTCTATCAAAGCACAGCGATGTTCGTAGGGTGGCAGCCGAATATGGTCATTCCACGGCAGCCGACGAAGCACGAATCGAAGGAAGTTGCATTGAATTCGCTCAATTCTATTTATTTGAGTGGCATGGAATGGTGCCCATATAAGCACACCATATTCCTGAACGCTGCGTACCAGCGCACAATAGAGTGTTTTCAAACAATATACATCTGCGAACTGCTGTGTGTTACGTTTGATAAAACCAAGCATGGCGAAAGCCTTGGCCGTCGTTACTGCGATGTGGTGAGAAAAATTTAGCTTACTGTCCAGTAGCACGCCAAGGTCTTTGACGGTGCTGACTCTGGAAATGCTGGTCGATGCCATTGTATAGTTGAAAATATTAGCATTCCTTGTCCGATGGAAAGTGATGACATGACACTTTCGAACCGGACTTCCATTCCGTTTAGCAAGCACCAGTTCAGCAACGTATTGATGTCAGGTTGGATGGCACAACAATCAACTGGCGAGGAAATAACACGGTAGAACTTCAGGTCGTCAGCGAACATAACCTTCGGGGATTTAATCGATCCACAATGATCGTTTACAACAGCAAAGTTCTCCAAGAAGGTGCTGCTGTGGCTGACAATCAGCGAGAAGGGGATGTCAAAGCCGCTCTTCTTTCGCTCCGGACTGGCCGTGAACGGGCAAATTTATAGTACGAAATGCCTGCCGGAAGTTGCGTCGTTCATCAAAAAATACCATAAGGGCAAAGACGCGGTGTTCTGGCCGGATCTTTCGCCAGCCCACTACTCGAAGTGATCGTTGGAGGAGACGGAGCGGCTGAATATCGATGTGGTACCCAAGTCGGTGAACCCGCCCACCGTCCCCCAGCTGCGCCCCATCGAGAACTTCTGGGCCAACCTGAAGCGTAAGATCTACTCCAACAGTTTTGTCGCGAAAACTGAGGAGGAATTGATAAATAAAACAAAGAAAGAACTCAAAAACATGCCGACACGCATGTTTTCATCCGCCATGGCAAATATTCCGGTAAACTGCCGGAAAGCCGCTCGCAAGGGTGTAGGATTTTTTTGCAAGCTTAAATTACCTGCCATGGGAAATTTATCAAAAGCAATCATCTGTCTGAATGAGCGCCGAAGCGTTGTTTTGGTACGCAAATTCGTGTTCAGAGGAAGCGTGAAGAATTGTTCAACATCCTGGCCCTTATGCGCTAAGTCGCCCACAAGTAAGCCAGCTTGTTTGTGAAAGGAACTGTATTTTTGTGCTCGATTTGTAATAAAATTTTAAGGATTGCTTCCAAAAAACGTATGAAAAAAGAATCCGTAAATATAAAATAATCGCTTAACGATTGCATCAACAAGAAACTCAGGAAAATGCACATTCTTCTGTAACTCCTAGAAAAACCCTTCTCCTACTTTTCATTCGATGGGCTCACCCTCCAGTCCTGGTTTTGAGAGTACAATAGATCGCAGCATCATGTGATGTGATCACTTGTCTGAACCAATGCTGAATTTAATTCGGAATCTGTGGGACATTTTGACAAAGAGTTGTTAGTAAGTATCTGTGGATAATCATATTCTTGCAAAGAAAATTTACCTTTTAGATCCGTACAGGAATTGTGAATAGAGGTTTCGGACGCAGTATTTGTACGGGAGGATTCGACGGACGGATGATAGGCGATACCTAACCAATCAACTGAATCTTTCTGGTCTCTCGAGTTTGGACAAGCATTTGAGACTGACAAATTGGCTTCGGAAGCGTTGTGACCTGCATGGTAAGTAGTTGTGGGAATATGAGGGTCCTCATATATAATCTCATATGCACTCAAGCTGAACTCTGTGCAGCTGTATCTTTGCCGCTTCTAAAAAAATATTACCGTGATAAGAACACACCTGCTCGCTGTAAACAGCTACTCACTTGATAAATTCTCGGGACTTTTTGGCATTTTTCGATTAGAAATTTGTTTTCTTCAACGCGATGCAAAATCAAACTCAATGAAACCTTGTCCTTAGCAACCTTTCGACGGCGTAACAACAATCAATGGAAATCAACAACATTATGTCATCGGCATAATTCCAATTTGACATTTTTACGGGCGAAAATGTGCGGCGAAATGACTTCTGCTTTGTGATTAGGGCGTTGTGGTTATTTTGAACTTTTGATAAAGAAAGTTATATTTACGCATAAAATCAGTAAACTTCAAGCTCAAGTCAAAATAAGTATATGATGATTTGAATAGTGTTTGCATGAAATATTAAACTATTAGCCAAGATTTGAAGCTAACTGAAAAAAGTGACGGAACAGCAAAATAACTAGAGCAATGTGCGATCCGGAAGAACGCCATGATTCATTTTTCTTGTTTATGGATGGTGCATAATGGTTTTTATGTCATTGTCAAAGTAAATTAGTTGTTCTGAAATTCATCAATCAAAATATAACACAATCAGGCCCAAATAACCCCTTCTGATAAGCTTTCCCAAAGACTCGAATTTTCTATCCTATCAAAATCACGAAATAGAACAGTTGTAGTTGTAAATGCTCAATTTTGCATGATCACTAGCGTCACGTAGCGTTGTAATTCCGAACAAAACGGTTTACTTTTCGAATGCCTTTGACCTTCTGAACAACTTTGCCCAAGATAATAACATTCGGTCCTATAAAAATCATGAGATAGAACAAGTTGATAATGCTCAATTTTACATGCTCACTAGCGGCACATAGCGGTGGAATTCTAAACTTTCCGGATGTCCTTGACCCTCTGAACAACTTTGCCGAAGACTGGAACTTTCCAACTTATCAGAATTACGAGGTAGAACAACTTGAAAATGCTCAATTTTGCATGCTTACTAGCGCCACGTAGCGGTAGAACTCCAAACCAAACAGTCAATTTTTCTAGTTTACGGACAATACAATAAGACCAAAGCCTGATTTTCATACAAAATGGTCATGTTAGGGGGCTTGCCTTTCATTTTCTCGAGAACCAATTGAGCTGAAATTTCGGCTGTGGTCCAGAAATAGCCTAAATTTTCATCTCCATAAAATCCATCATTTTTCATTCACCACTTTAAAAGTTACAGACACCGCATACGACAAAACAATAAGACCAGTTTTTGATTTCCATAAAGGATGCTCGAATATCAGTATACTATAGATTGTAATTCACACGCATCAACATGGCCTAAACTATGGATATGAAAAGGAGGTCTTATTATTTTGTCGTAGGTGGTGTCTGTAGTTTCTGAAGTGGTGAATGAAAAATTATGAATTTAATAAAGATGAAAATTATTCAGGTTATTCCTAGGCTATTGTCAAAATTTCAGTTCAATTACTTCACGGGAAAGTGAAAGACAAGCCTCCAAACATGACCATTTTGTATGAAAATCGGGCTTTGGTCTTATTGTATTGTCCGTCACTGTACCTGTATTTAGGTGGTGCTAAACTTTTCGAGGTGATGCAATATTCAACTGAGTGTTGCAATACTTTTCCAAGCGAGTCCGGATTTATGACTGGTAGTGTTTGTGTGCATGTGTGTATTTATTAAAGAATTTATGAATAAATGAAAGAATGAACGTGATTTTCCAACTCCGGACCAATATTGCTAGGTAAAAAATACTTCGAGTAATTCGATTTTTAATCAACTTTAATTACAGGTGAACTTGATTGAGCATGTATAACCATACCACAAATAAAATATTGAAACTACAGAGTTGACAAACCTTTTTTTCAAAGCATAAAAAGGAAAAAAGCCTAAATATAGCAGTCTGGGGTATTTTTTTATTTCAATATTTTACCCAAATTTCCATAAAAACTACATTTTATAATTATGGGTAAAACTAACTCAAAACAAAATAAATAGTTGGTTTACCCGAAATTTGGGTTTCCACCCAGGTACCCTATTTTGAGTAGTTCCATTTTTCATGATTTTGCTTTAGCTTTACTCAATTTTGGTTAAATCCGGATGAGCGTTCATAAGGTAAGAAGAAGGTGTAACTGTCAATTGAGTTTGACGTTGAGATTGAAATTTCACACGCATCATATTAACAGTGTACTAGTTGGATTTTTGCTCACCAGGCAGCGCTATTCGTGTTTCCTGTGAATTGCAAAAGTCGTGAATATTTTTTGTTTGGCAAGCAATCAGCACATCTGCCTTGCGATCTTCCATTTTCTACACACAAACAACAATAAATGCTGAAATTTACCTTGTAAAAGAGGTTGCTTCGACTATATTGGAAGCATGTGATTCCACCTCTCTTCTGGTCGGATCTGGCCTCTGCTCATTATGCCATATCAACTTTACAATGGTTTTTTGATAACAACGATGATCTCGTTTCAAAAGATATCAACCCACCAACCCACTGTCCGCAACTGTGACTGATCGAACGCTAAAGCTCGATTCAAATTAAATCTGGACGCACGGTTTAATACACCACTGCGTCCCTGGAGGTTGGAACAAAAAACGTTTGACAAGCATTTGTGGATGTTTTATTGACGAAAAAATTGGTGAAAACTACGGATCGTGGAACTTGAGAAAAGAAAATTAATTGTGCACAAACATCTTTCGTGGTCTGCCTCAAAAATAGCAATAGTGTTAAAATTCCCAAAGTCAACGGTGTGTCTTGTAATCAAACGTTACAAGGATACTCTGAGTGTAGATAGAGCACAGCGAATCTATCATAAAAGTGGCACTAGGGACAAAGAGCTGAGGGGAAAGGTGTAGAGGTACGTGAAAGGCAACCCAGGTGTCTCCATACGTGATTTGGCAAAGAAATACGATTCCAGCTTTTCCACCGTGCGTAATATCCTTTCAAGAGAAGGATATAAGTCTTTTTGTGCCAGTAAACATCCGAATCGCTCCCTGAAACAAAATTAAATGGCCAAAAAGCGAGCACGATTACTATACGAACGAGTTTTGACGAAATTTGATGGCTGTATTTTAATGGATGACGAAACATCTGTCAAAATGGATTACAAACAAATCCCCGGATGAAATTTTTACCTGGCAATTGGTCGTGGGGATATCCCTTCCAGGTATAAATTTGTTTTTGCTGATAAGTTTGCTCGGGAACTAATGATTTGGCAAGGAATCTGAGGTTGTTGCCTTAAAACCACGGTTTTCATCACATCTGACACAATCTGACACAATGACGTCGAGGGTTTACATTAAAGAAGCGGATTTTACCCTTCATTCGGCAACACAAGACCAACGTTATGTTTTGACCGGATCTAGGCAGCTGCCACTACTCTAAGGAGGTACTAGAATGGTATGCTGCAAAGAATGTTAATTTCGTCGCCAAAGAGATTAATCCTCCGAATTGCCCTGACTTCAGACCGATCGAAAAATATTGGGCAATTGTCAAGCGAAAACTTCGAGGATGCTGCAAAGAAGTAACAAATGCACAACAAATGCGTTCAAAGTGGAATAAGTTCGCCGGTACAGTGTCACCAGCGGGGGGCGACCCCGGCGTAGTGGTTAACATCCATACCTCTCACGCCAAATTCACGAGTTCGAATCTCACCTCCGAACAAGTTACGAAAATACCCAAAAAGGGAATTTGAGTAACTACGACGGGAGATGAACCAGCCCAAGGCTGAAAATCTCGATAATCAAGACAAAAAAAAAAAGTGTCACCAGCGACTGTGCAGATCATGATGGCATCGATCACAAGTAAAGAGCAACAGTTCGTTCGAAACGGTAAAATGTAATAACTTGTTATACATTGTTTGAAAGTTGAATAAATACCTTTTTGTTTGACGTTCTGATCAATCGTGTATGTTGTTTAATTATGGAGTTATGATCACTTGAATGCGTCAAAATTTACTTTGAATCGGGCTTTACTGGGCAATCGTTAAGCGGAACCTTAAAAATGCAGGTGTACAACATGTCGGACTTCAAGGAAAACTGGTCAGCAGCGTCCCGAAAATAAACAAAAGCACTGTACAGAAATTAATGGACGGCAGAAAGGCCAAAGTACGATCGTGTTACCAAAATTAATAATCGGATTAATTTGTTAGTTTAATTGATATTAAAATACATTGATTTGAAAATTTGAGAATTTTCTATAGTTTTATTATAATTTTTGAATGTTTAGTAACAACTCTCAAAATTAGTTTTCGATATACACCTTATAATTACACATATAATCATAATAATTATCTCTTTATTTCTTTTATTGATATATATTACTGATATTGATACAAGTATTTTTCGATACAGTCCTTAGTTTCAAGCCGGCAGTGAACTGAGTAGCCATAGTTAAGAATTGAGAATTTTCGCTGCCGGGTACCATTTTTTCTTTAGTATGATTGTGAGACTCGTACTGTTCGGATCGGGAAGGAAAAACGTCCTGATAGCAGCTTATCATATACAGCTTCAAAGCTGGAAATATATTTATTCATTTCGTTTGAATAGAACAAAATGATCCTAACCTTATGAATAGAGGCTATCTTACATTTTCGTTTTCTTCTTCCTGTTTTTCTGAACTGAATTCTTCTTTGGATTTATCTTTTTGTGTGTCCTAGATACGCCAAATAATTAATTTCATGATACATGTTATGTTAGGTGAAACTTAATTTTTTTTTATGAATTTTATTCTACTAGTTGATCTTAATTACGAATGTCTTGTCGGCGAGTGTACCGTTGCTCACTGTACTTTAATAAATCTTCAATTTGTGTTTATCTAGAAGTTTTCGATCACTATCCACTTCAATAACAATTATTTATGCTCCATGTGACATTTATGAACACGCTCCTGAGCTGTTCAACTGGATCAATTCATTTCAGTGAGCAAATGACAACCAGCTCTTTAAAAAAGAACCGCAGCTCACCAACTCACCCGTTCTCACCGTTCTCACTGTACGCTTTGATATCCTGTGAGCTGAACAATTCATCGACTCTGTCAAATCAATGCAGAAGAGAAACAGAGAAGAGAATTGTTTAAAGTGAACTGATTCCCTTTTGTTTTCTTTTTCCCCAAAATGGGGAGGGGGTGTTGGGGGGAGTGAAAAAAAAAAAGAATATTAAAAAAAAAAAAATTAGGGGGGGGGGGAGGAGGAGAAAAAGGTTTTTTTTTGGAGGGCCGAAGATCGAAGTGTGCTTTGACCACAAGTGGACGTGTTTTCATATCGGTTGTCAATTATTGTCGTTTGCCATCTAATATTTTCTTGAATAGTTTGTTGAAATGTGATTGTGATTTAGATAATAAATCGTTTGTGTCGGTAAGAAGGCTCTTAGTAGCGCTGATTGTGGATCCACGGAATGTAATATCCTAGATTGAAGAATAGTCAGTTCAACTGAGATGAAGCAGAGGTTCCGTACAATGAAGAAAAAGGTGTAAAATGTGTGTCAAACAAACTGCTCAGATTCAATATTCAAGGAAGCAACAGAACAAACTATGACCTGAAGTTCCAATCTGCAGTCAACCTTCTTGGTGAGCTTGTGCCATTTTATTTAGTAGTATCATGTTCTATAGAAAACCAATCGTTAACTATCGGACATGCTGTTTCTATATGTCTCGTAGAAATGTGAATTCAATTGTGTTCTAATTCAGGTCGTTTTAGGACAGACCCAGTTTTTTTTGTGGAGAGATCATACAATTTGCAGCAATAGAATTAAACATACGATGATAGAGGAACTCTTATCCTTCACGAGGCATGGTTTCTAGTCTTCTTTGCTATTCCTAGCCTGGTGGCTGAAACCTTTGCACCCTGACCTTCTAACAACATTTCCTGTTTCCAGTAGTTTATTCACTGTCGCTTCCGTCTTACACCTTCTACAATCAAATCGTCATCGGCACATCCCAGAATTGATTCTCGGAGCAGTTTTCATCTCCTCTTCCTTTGTTTTTTTTCTCCAGATCTCTTTACTCGATAACTGTCTCCTGGCATAAAACCCTGACGTTTGCCATCTTTTCCAGCGATAACTCTTGAAGCATTTTGAAGGTTGAGCTCTTCACCCCAATGTCTCTCTGCAGCTCGGAAAGCATCTCTCCTTTCTAAGTGCGCCGTCATTCCAGGTTTTTTGAGCACAAAAGCATTTTGGCCATAAGCCCGTGTCAATTGTCACGTGACGTTTCATAGATAGCAACACTTGGATCGGTTCCAATTGCGTTACTTCAAATTTAAGTTCGCTGTTTGCCAAGAGATAGATTGCTAGGGTAAGGGATGTAATTCGATTCATTTGATAACCTCCACAATTGAATAGTTACCGTTTTATGGCGACGTTTTCCATAATATTTTAAGAAACGACGCCATCCACAAGTTACGTAACTGTAAAATAGATTTTTCACTCCAACTCTCGCCCACCCATACGTTACACTTTGAAAATCTTTGCCATACTTCTCTCCCAATTGCAGCGTGATAACTGGTGACCACGCCTTACAATCAGACTGTACAGAAAATCCTAGGAGATATCGTCCATCGCACAGTGATTCAAATAGTACCAAAACGTGAGTTTTTCAATAGCTCTTTGCGAGTTCATTATTCTGATAGTGTATCTTCAGAGATGTTTTAAGCTGTGCGTGTGTGTGTGTGTGGGGGGGTGGGGGGGGGGGGGGTATGGATGTTTTTGTAGGTGTTTGACTTAGTGCCGGCGCGACCATTAACAAATATATTCAATTATTAAGTATTTCAACTAGGTTTTTTAAAACGATCTAATCTGCTAGTGAGCATCGTGACGTTACCCTTAAACTATCTCTTTCTCTGTTTACTTATGCGCTGTACATTAGGCTCGAAATGGTCAACTTCACCGCTGCCGTGTATGCTAGATCTGGTGTCCCCTGTGGTGCCATGTTTTTGCGTAGTGATGCAATTAGGAGCGCAAATCCTTTCAAGTTATCATTCACCGCCCGTACTTATATTCTTAGACATTCTTCTCTTTCCAGAGAGCGAGTAATGGCGCTATAACCATAAGCCATATGGGGCTAGGGCTATAGTTAATGTTTAGGCCCCAACCGTTTGAAGAGAAATGGAGCATCACTTAACCTTCTTAGATTAGATGCTCCCAACGACCATTTTGAAAGAAATTGTTGTTCTGTACACCAAACAGGGCATTCTGTTTATCTATTCTCTCTGACTATCCATTTCCATTTTCTTTTGATATCTACTGAAGGCTACGTGGGTTCCCCGTGTCTTCTTAAGGTGGATACCAAATCCTCCCTATCTCCAACGGTTGCATGGACGTGGCCAGGTGAGCGATCGAGGAGTGTCTTCGTGGAGATTATTGCGTGAAGAAACGTATCAATAACTGGATACGTTTCATGGTGACATGCAATGTCTCCAACGAGTTATTCCTCATCGTAGCTCCATCCACGAGGTGTGCAAACGTCAATGCTATGCTATGCTAGGGAAAATAGAAGTGTTGGTGGTTGGTGGGAATTTTTTTTGGTGGGTTAGATGGTTTTTTTTGCTGAATTGCACATCTCTAATACGAGTCAGCCCTCTGGTTTCGCAACATCCTCCTGTCCGTGAAGTTCTGAGCCGTCTTCAGTGCAGGACTAGTGAGTAATCCATTCTTCGTTTGTACAACTGCTCGTCAAACTTGCCCATCCAGTGCCTTGGTCACGTCTATGATTCGATCTCTCAATCAGTAATTGCGCTTGCTCTCATCAATGACGAATACGAGGTCTCCGGATTCTAACGGCTTTACTGGTACGAACCACTTGGTACGTCTCATTATAGTGGGTAGATACTCGCTAACCTATCTGATCCACTGATCCACTAAATACTGTGCAAGACGTGAATACGTTGAAGTTGCTGGTTGGGTTATTCCCTTGGTTCCGAACAGAAGAATACGAATTGGAGTTAATGCCTCTTGTTTCGTTAACTCCAGCGGTGTATACGTAAGTGGCCTGGAGCTGACGACTGCCTCACGTCACGACGGTCTCAAAAACTTCGTCACTTCGATGGTGTGGATGATCTGCGATCGCTTTCATAGCTGCTTTTACTGAGCACACCATGCGTTCCCACTCGTGTGGGAGGGCCGACTCCCAGATGTACGTAAAATTGGTTAACGACATAGCTTAGAAGAAGGATTCCGGCGAACCACGTCAAGCCACGAATCTCCTTATAGTCATTATGCAGGACTGAGTTGGGAGGCTATCTACAAACTCTACATGGACGGCGCGTATCGTGAGACACGTGAATAGCGCCACCCACCTCTGCACCAAACTTCGTCCTTGGATGTCCATTATCAGTCCAAAGTAGTCAACCCCGGTGTGCGTAGAGGGAAGGACAAGCCCCATGACTTGTGCTATAGTAGAAAGAGGCGCCATCATTGATGGTTGTGGAAGGGTTTTCTTCACGCGACATGTCATGTACTGGGTTGACACCTGCCTGATCAAGTTTCGCAAACCTAGAATACAGAATCGTTGACGCACCTCATTATAAATTTTCCTCTATTTCCATGTAGGAACCGTCGATGGTAGCTCTCGACAAGAACGAAGATTGTTTGATGCTGGTTAGGCAGTAGGATCGTGTATTTCATATTTTCTGGTTGGTGCCGCGGAAAGCCTACTGTTCATACGGATGACACCAGGCTCGCCCAAGAAAGCTGATAGCTGATAAAGTGGACTAGAGTTTGCAATCGATGTTGGACTTTCAGGATTGAACAGATTACGGTTTAAGATCGCATATTTGTCTGGATATATTTCGCCTTGTATCTGCCGCTATAGAAGGCTTTCTGCGGCGCAAAATTTGTGCTGCGTCACAAGTTCCGCTTTGGACACTTTTTTTTCTTGAATCTATGTGCCGCACGAACAATAGAGGCAGTCGTCCTTAGAAGTCGATTCCAGTTCGAAAGTCTCGAAACATCTATCAACGATTGTGGTAAAGTGCCATGAAACAGGAATACGGCTCGTAGATTAATGAATGTCGCTTTCTGGGTTTGTGCTGGTTGCGCTGGCCACTGGTTCGATGGTTTATACAGGAATTCCGGGCCACTCGGGCCGAAGCTTGGTCCGTCTTTCAATTTAGTGGCGGGTCAGCATCATTTAGTTTGGATGGTACATGGTGCCATTCATTCACGTTAGTCTAAGAATCTCTCCCACTCGAAACGTCACGAATTGGTGGTGTCGTCGACTATCAGATCATGACCAACAAAGTACAGTTGACGAGTCGGACCACATTAGGATTTCCAGCGATTCTAATACTCAATCTAACAGTCTTGTTTTGACCATCGCCGCTTGTAGCACCGAAAGGGGTTTTAGTGGTGGTCTTTCTTTGTTGACAAAACGAAGATATAGAACAGCAGCACAGGCCTTTTCACTCGCGTTCACGAAGAAATAAGCTTTTACATATTACAAAGTAGAACTGTTTACTCCATTTAAGAAGCAGCGTGGCACTGCCACTTCGCCCAAGCGCTGCATAAAGCTGTGTCCATTTAGAATCTGGAATAATAAAATCATCTGTATCTCGGAAACGGATTGACGTACAAATGAGCTTAATACATCAAAACAAAAGTAATTTACGGTTCTTTAAGGAAAAAATATCAATACAAATCATTTCTCTTCGTTTCTAATGAAAATTCTGAAAATTCACTTTTTTCTTTATTCCTCCCATCAAACGCTGCACACCTCCGGAGTCAACTTCCTTGGCACATTTGTTCCAGATTTTGATCATCTGAGTCGCGTCCCGAGCCGTTTTTCCACGTTTCTTAAGCTTCCGCTTCATTATTGCCCAAAATCCGATGGGCCGGAACTGCGGGCAGTTGGGTGGATTTATGTTTTTATCGATGAAATCTAGGTGATTATCGTGGTACCACTGGATGACTTCCCGGCTGTAGTGGCAACTCGCAAAATCTGGCCAAAACTTCACGGGACCTTTATGGGCTTTAATGAAAGGTAGTACGCGGTTTTTGAGGCATTCTTCCTTGTACAGCTTCGAGTCCATCGTCTTATTTGTCACGACCTGCTGGTACAATTTCCGAGCTCGAGTTTTGGTGACGAAACTTTGCTTCAACGTTCTGTTTGGTTGTTTGCTGACTCTATAAGAACGATATCCTGCTCGTAAACGAATTCTTTGAACGGTACTGCGAGCAGCAGCGTATTTTTGTGCGATTTCATTATCTGATAGTCCAGGGTTTGCTCTGACGGTTCTCAACATCTTCTGGTTCAGCTTGCGGTAATATGTTCCACTACAACGCTTACCTTGAGACACTCGATCCACGCTCTTTCGCTCCTTGAAACGTTTGAGCACATCATACACGGTTGATTTGGCGATTTTCAACGTTTTTGCGATTTTTATTGCGGACCACGTTGGATTATCAACGTGGGTGTGCAGAATTTTTTCTCTCCTCTCGGCTTCCATCTGGAATAACTTTTGACTCACTGCACGAAACACCGTGAAATTTATAGCATAAAAAAAGGGCGCCTAGGTGAACAAACCGCTGTGAAAGAATTCTTGCAGCAGTCACTTTCCGTGCCGCTGCAACACAATAAGTGATTCCGGATTCTAACTGGACAGAACTTTATATTGACACCAACGAAGTTTTTTTTAGTTCTTATGTTCATCCCAATCCGTTCCGGATCTCTAAACATGCTCAATGAGAATCTTCTCCTGTACGAAAAAGTGCGCGATCAGTCCCAGTGGATCAAATAAGGACATGACCGTACGCAGCACTTGACGTCTGGTTGGTGTTGTTGAACTGACATTTAACTTTTTAATCTCTTCCTTGATGCTGCTCGGATCCAAGGTGAGAACGTCCTCCGTCGGCCTCTAGACTCGTCCTAATACACGCTCCGATTCTAAGGACTTATCTAGACTCATGGAAACTTTCTGCGGCAGTCGATTTTCTCCGATTCTTCATCCAAATTGGAGCAGAAATTACGGATTTCAAATCCTGCTTGAGATTGAATGTGTTTCACTTCTTTGATAAGTGTAACAGCTTCTTCTTCCGTATCCACACCACCTAAAGATTGTACTCGAAAAAAATGCAACGCTTTTTTTGTGTGTACAACTCTCTATTTCATCAGTAAAAATTGATGAAATTTTGTGTGTAACTGGTTTGAGTGAAATTTTTACACATGCAAATTTTCGTTATCTGTCAAGAGATTGTCGAGATGGCTTCTAGGCAAGAAGTGCTTCGACAAAAAATTATGAGCATGGTCGTGGAGAATCCAGGCCAGTTCCACAGGTGGACCGTAAAACAGTTGGGAATCGAGAATTCGACCGTATCCCGTGTGGTAAATCACGCAAGGAGACCCAGACGATCCAGCGACGAGCTGGCAGCGGTAGAAAAGCGAAGATGATCGAGACCGTGAACGCAAGGAAGGTGAGGGATTTCTTCAAGCGCAATTCGAACCATTTGATTTGGGACGTGGCCAAGAAGGTCAATTCTTCTGTCTGGTTCCTCCAGCAGACGATGAAGTGCGCCGGATTTCATGCATCAAGGTAAGGAAGGCGCCTAACCATACCGATAAACAGAATACGGTGGCCAAATCCGGCACCATGAAACTGTACTGCAAGCGGTTGGTGCTGCCGAAATGTATCGTAATGGACGACGAGACGGCCTGGAGTTTTTCATCGGCATGTCCGGCCTGGATTTTACTGAGAAATTTCGGAACTTGCCAAGAAGTACTTGGTGGAGCAGTCGATCGGTGGGTGTGGCAAAACCAGCAAACCGTACATAACAACCGGCACCATCAATGGCCAAATATATAATGAAGAATGCCTCCGGATGCTGCCCTTCCTCCGGTCCCACGAAGATTACACTGTGTTTTGGCCGTCTGGCATCGTGTTTTTACGCGAAACCGGCGATGGAGTAGGACGAAGACGAAGAACTGGGCGATTAAAAAGAGAAGGATAAGGATTTCAAGAAAGAGCGGATGAAAGTATTACGTGCGCAACTAAATTCTCGCTTTATTTTGAAAACAAAGGTTACAAACGAATTATTCAAAGTATTGCCCATCACTAGCTACGACTTTTTCCCATCTTTCTGATAGGACGTGAATACCATTTCGATAGAACTGTTCGTCTTTTGATGCTATCCAAGAATCAAGCCATTTTGAGATGTCATCATATGAGTGGAATTGCTGACCAGTGAGACCATGTGCCATCGAACGGAACAAGTAATAATCGGACGGTGCAATATCAGGAGAATATGGCGGGTGGGGTAGGACTTCCCATTTGAGCGTTTCCAAGTAGGTTTTGACGGGTTTCGCAACGTGAGGTCGAGCATTGTCATGCTGAAGAATCACTTTTTCGTGTCTGTGCTCGTATTGTGGCCGTTTTTCGTGCAGTGCTCGGCTCAATCGCATCAATTGAGTTCGATACCGTTCCCCGGTAATGGTTTCGTTTGGTTTCAACAGCTCATAATAAATAACACCAACTTGGTCCCAACAAATACACAGCATAACCTTCGCAGCGTGAATATTCGGCCTAGGCGACGATGTTGAAGCATGCCCGGGCAGTCCCCATGAATGTTTCCGTTTTGGGTTACTGTAATGAATCCATTTTTCGTCACCCGTCACAATGTGATGTAGAAAAATCGCTCTTGCTGGGGGGGGGGGGGGGGGGCGGCAGACAAACGAAGCACACCCTCTCGAGCCGGCGGGTGGGGAGCCCGGGATGCAGCCGTTGAGGCATTGGCAACGTCCGCACGCGCGGGAGGCGCGGGGGGGCGGGGGGGGGCGCCTCACCCAGGCCCCTGCTCCGGTGGGGGGGGGGGCTGGGCCCGGCCCGGCCAAGCCTCCCCCGGTGGGGGTGGGCGGGCCTTGGCGGGCCCCCGCGCCATAGGCGTAGCCAGGATTTCAAATAGGGGGGGGGGGGGGCGAGTTTTTTTTTAGAGAGAGAGAGAGAGAGAGAGAGAGAGAGAGAGAGAGAGAGAGAGAGAGAGAGAGAGAGAGAGAGAGAGAGAGAGAGAGAGAGAGAGAGAGAGAGAGAATTACATCGTCTCCAACCAGTGGTTGCACATACTGAACAATTAACATTAACGGACACTTAACGGACAATACAACGCCCGGTGGACCAGTAGAGTAGGGTCATTTTCATGTTCCGACAGATGGAGCGGGAATGGAGCCCCATTTATGTGACATTACGCCTGAATGCGGGTGGATTATCTTCTCTACTCTCACCCAAAGTATTTGACAATACCCGTCCGATTCTTGCAACAAGATTAAACAATTCTAGGCTTGTTCTGGAATAAAAAAAAAACGATTTTAAAAACTTTCGATTTTTCCCATGTTTTTAAATCAAACCACATTGAATGCCAAACATTTAACGGGTCATGTTGGATTTTTGTATAGAATAACCACCGAATTTGTTTGCAGTTTGTACTGAAAATGTACTTTTCATCCGCGACCCTCTCACCCAAAGCAACACAGAAGAAACACCGTTTTTTACTCACCATGCTCACACCGTTTGAATAGATTATATTTTTTTAATGGTTGTTCAAATAATAAGTGATTAGCTTTTAACAAACATGCATTTTGAGTTTTGGTGGTTTATAGCTTATGGTTTGTGTCCCCTTTGCTCACCTTTAGTATAATTATTTTATCTGATATTTTCTAAACAGGAACATCAAACATAACCTTTTAAAACGACGTAAGTAACAAATGTAAGCAAGCTGTGTTTTTTGTGCTGAATTGTTGCTACTTGCATTCTCAACACACGAGTAGTTAGTAAATAATTTAAGAAATTTTATTCATCAATGACGAAAAGAAATTCATATGCGTTCCAACAGCTATTCCTCAATATTTTAAAAATAATTTATGTACACATCTGCATCTGCGTTTGGAAATTTGAACCGATGTATCTGATATGATCCAACTGAAACACGTTCTGTCGAAACACGGTATATGTAGCAATCATGTGTATCTGAGTAGTATGAAACCAAAACGGTGTATCATTGAATTACATTAAAATTGTTGTTCAAATTGGAGAAATACAACCATTTTGCATATTTTTCTATTCGTGGTTATTTCAGCTGCATGAAAAAACATTCGTTTTGTTTTGTTTGCTTGTTTTTTTTTTTAATTACATGCTGGAAAATATTATACTTACTTTTGAAAAACTTTCGAATGTCCATTTATGGTACTTCTGGATAAAATGAATCAAATAACTGCTTCAGACTGCTTATAATTAAAAAAAAAACCGTATGTATTTTACCCGATGATTCGTTTTGTTATGAAGGTTCTTCTGTTTATAAACACGCGCAGAACCATCGCTTATTCTTCCGGTCTTCCTCTAAACTCTCCACCGATTGCTTGTCGATCTGCCAAACTTGGAAGACATCTGCATGGAGTTATCTCAAATTATAATAATCCGTCCAATCTATCACAAAACGTTGCGATTGGTTGAGCGGACTGGAGATAATGAAATCCATTTGTATAAGGCCAAGTCTCTCCCGGTTGGTATTAAACCGATGAGCATGGATATCAATAGAAACATAAAGTTACCAGAAGGCACAAAATGCATCTACGGACTCTTATTTTTACGAAATCCCTAAATTTCAATTTTTAATGGATTAGCATAGATTGTTCATTAGACACTTCAACTTGATTGATACAGTTATTAGTTAATAGATTGTAGAATACAGTAGTAAAAATTGTAAGTTACGAAAAAAGAGTTTGGTTCGAGCATCGGCTGTGAAAGGTTGTGTCGATGCTTTATTACGCACTATTTTCCTATCGAGCATGGCGCGTTTCGTGTTGTTTCGGTTATCTATAATTCGGTGTAACGAGTGATCGAGTGAGCACAGTAAGAGAACAACAAAGCGTCTCTCAAGCGTTCATAAAATTATCCTTGTTTTCCTAACGGAAAACCACCATCACACTTTGTGAGTGGCTCCAATAGCATCCTTATTATTGGTTTAACTCAGATCAAATCGGACTTCCAACATTATAAAAAATCACCTTGGTTTTCCGATGAAAAAACACCATTACACTTTGTGTGTGGCCCCAATAGCATCCTTACTGTTGTAATCGGTTCGAATCAGAAATCGGTACTAGTATTTAAATATTTTACTAAACGAAGCGTGAATTCAGCTTATTGTTTACCAAAACGAACCCTGCTGCCACCCAATCTTGTCATCCAAAATCCCAGTGATTTCTCGTGGAAGTGCGGCGGTGGTCTCGGCTTCCAATAAAACGTCCAAATAAACGTTAACGCATTCCTACCCTTTCCTTATTTGACCTGCATTCGGGCGAGGCCAGCGCCGGTATTGCCTTAGTTTGGGATCACCAGTTTTACACATTGAGATGTTTGCATCATCTGTTGATCTTCTGAGTAATAACAGCTGAACTGGCAGTAACGGAATAACATCTTCGGGCGGTCAATCATGCTCATTATCCTGCTCATGCTCATAAAAACGGATAAATTATTTGAATAGGATAAGACAACTGCAACTTCTCGCCCTGACTAGCTTGCTAATACGAAACTACAGTACCCTAAAACGGGGAAAGCGGGGTAACGGTGCGGTTTGACCCATGCCATGAATAGTTCAAATAAATATTTTTCGTTGATACTTTTTCTAACTATCAACTGTGTTTCTTAATCTAGTATTATTTGGCTTCTGAAAGCTATAGCATAGGTTTGAATATTCAGTTTTTTGATTAACCAAGAGCTGAACATTTTATTGAGCATAGCTTCTTCAACTTTCAGCTAGCGGGGAAAAAAATCAATCAATGCTTATCTAATAGCTAACATTACAGATTAAGAGATATTTCCCTAGTAGCACATTTGTTTCAACCCAGTAAAGGTGACTGCTCTGTGACTCAATTAAGTCACAATAGAGCTGCTGAAACCAGTTTTGACTGTTGTGTGCTGCTTGGGGTTTTTAGATACTTTAGGCTACATAGGTTGGGTTTTAGGTTAAAGGAAAAATATTGTAATAAAATTGTTACTCGTTACTATTTAAAAACTATTATATAATTACAACTTTTTTCTCATGGATGTCAATTTTTTACGCTTTTTTGCTACAACTTGTTACAAAATCGAGGCAACTTCGCGTAGTTTGGCTTTTTTATTTAGGCAAAGGAGCAATCTGACGAACATCCCAAGCAACACAAAATCGTCATATTTGGATACAGTGACTTGATTGTGACTTAATTGAGTAGTATTGGAGTAACATCAACTGTATTGCAACAAGTTACCTTGCAACCTTCTAGAGATAAAAAATAAATAATAATATATTGAAACAAATAATAAAATTCTAAAAATAAAATCAAAACTTAGGGGGGGGGGCAACGGCCCCCCCCCCCCCCCCTGGCTACGCCTAATTTTATTTTATGAATTTGATTCTACTAGTTGATGTTGTTTACAAATTTCCTGTTGGCGAGTGTACCGTTGCTCACTGTACTTTAATAAATCTTAAATTTGTGTTTATCTAGAAGTTTTCGATCACTATCCACTTCAATAAAAATTCTTCATGCTCAACGACATTTCTGAACACGAAGTTATGGTCGCTGACGTTTCTCCGACTGACGTCTATGCTGTGTCACCTTGACAGATACGGGTGGTACTGAATTTCCACCGTTGCTATAGTAATCTGCCCTGTGGTTTCGTAACAAGAACCATCATATTCTATCCCCAGGGAGTCGAGAAATTGTCTTTAATGAAAAATTCCAAGACCGCGCCGGGAATCAAACCATCAAGCAGCAGGTTTACCGTCTGAGCCAAGGGAGGATCCATGCATACTTCTATGCATGCATTCCTGTAATCACCGGCACACATGGCGAGCTAAAAGACCCCTGACAGCTTTATTGCTTTGGGCGTTCAATTTCATGGCCGGAAGTCAATAAAACCATTCCATTCCGCACGCACCTAGTGCCAATCCAAATGCATGCCAACCTACCTCCCGACTGTGAAATGGAAACCACACTTGCCTTCGATTTGCCCATTCCCATTTCCATTCTCCCGTGACATCAGGATCAAACGAACAGCGAAGACGGCACGGCACAGGAGAAATCCTAGCCATTTCTGGTCCTATTTATTCGAGAAAAGCTAGAAGTAGCACTCAATTTCACGTCTCTGTCTGTTCTGCCTCTGTCAGAGCTCTGCTCTTCCAGTTTTGAAACTCGATTGTGACACTTTATTACGACATAAATTTCAATTTCGTGCCTCCAAGAAAACATTCTTTCAGAAAACGTGGAAGGAAAAAAACGCTAAGGTACTGATGGAAGTCACTGTTGACAAAGGGAAATTTATAGTTGTACCACGTTTTAGACGATTCATAGAACACACTATTGTTAAAAGCAGTATCGTACCACGGGCTACTGTTGTTGCTTTCATCTTGTGTTCTGAAGAGATCCTTTTCATTTTCCGCAGACGTGGTGTGCTTACTGAGGAGGGAGGGGGGGTACTGGTATATTTCATTGTGTCGTGTTCACCGACATCGTTGGTGGAGAAAATGCTTCTATACCCTCTGAAGGCGTAGGGAACAGTGTGACAAAGAACATCTGTTATTGTTTCCAGCAAAACAAGTGTACTTCTGCTTCCTCGGAGAGATGTTCAACACTGTACCCAACACACTAGCAATAATAGAGGAGAATTACTTCGGATTACGACGATTGGATGGAGGGGATTTTAATTTTGACACCATCGAATCGACTTCCCGAGGATTGGTACTCACTGACTGGTGCGCTTTTTTTGCCCGACGTTCGAACAGCAATTAAAAATAATTGATCCGCATACCGGAAGGTGCAGCAGAACCATCCAATGGGAGGATACAGAAAATTGTGCACTTGAGCTGCGACCGACACAAGCTTAACTATTATGGGATAAAACGATTGGCCGGAGATTAAACGCGATAAGAAGTGGAAAGCATCGGATGCGATGCCGTAAGCCCGTTTGTAGCGAGGAGGAAATTAATTTGCTAAATTAATCCACAGCTGTTTTGCGGGGAATGTGTTTCAACAAGCTAAGGCAAATTTATATTGTAGCTCTCGGAATGGATAGTTATCCGAGCTTACCTGTTCACTGACTAAATGCAAGATAATCGGAAGATCATCATGAAAGTGTTTGTCATGAAATATCACCGGATGTAATTAGAATGCTCTACACAATGCAAACATCGAACCTTAGGAGCTTTTTTATTATATTACTAGCTGACCCGTCAGACGATGTTCTAACTATAATTAATTCACTGACTTGAAAACAGAATTGAATAAGGTCTGTATCCGCAATAATCCGGACACCTCAAAACATGAATAAAACATAAATTTCGCATTATATTTCCATCGTAGTTGTTTATTTCAGATTCATGGGATGTGTTTTAACAATTCGTGAAGACAAAACATAGTTATTCGGTATTTGCATAAAATTTTCGAACTTTGCGCTTAACTCCTTCCATTAGGGTTTGTACAGACTCTTCAGAAATCGTAGAAGCCGTCTTCGTCCAAATTTGCTAGAGGTGTTCGATGTCTTTGATTCCTTGCTTCTTTCCAGAAAGCTTCCGCTTCATCAGAGCCCAATATCTCTCTATTGGTCGTAGCTCTGGGCAATTTGGCGGGTTTGAGGTTTTTGGTACAATGTTCACTTGATTTGCTTGGTACCACTCCATCACAGTTTTAGCATAGTGGCATGATGCCAAATCGGGCCAGAACAAAGGTTTTTCTTTGTGACTTTTGATGAAGGGTAGCAATCGCTTCTGCAGACACTCTTTCAGATAGATCTCCTTGTTGATTGTGCCTGTAGTGACGAAAGATTTACTCTTTTTGCCACACGTGTAAATTGCTTGCCACACAAGTTATTTTTTGGGAAATTTCGGTGCTTTCTTCGTTCTGAAATGCTCAGCTGTAGCATTTCTGGCCATAGCAGAATAAAAAGCCAGCCCTGGAAGCTGCTTGAAATCCTCCAGGACATAAGTTTCATCGTCCATAACAACGTATTTGCCGTACGCCCATCTTGAATACTTAACATGAAATGTAAACATCAATCATAGTCTTTTTCATCATAGACTCTCAGCTATACCACAGTGAAATGTTTCATTCCTACGTGCAATATTTCAAAAGTTACAATGATTTGAAGGTGTCCGGATTAATGTGGATTCAGACCTTATATAGCTTTGTATATAGATTCGGAACTTAAATTGCTATTGTGATGTGATTTTAACAGTATAAAATTGTTTTCATTACTGAAATGCCTCATGCAATGCCTTAGGGCATCTTCAACGGTGGTCCAAATCGTGGTTTGGATTTATTTTTTTAGACCAAACGCAAAAACATTGCTGCACCGGTGTTGTAAGTTTGGTTTTATACTGGATTTATTTTGAATCATTTAAAATCTGGTATATGTTTGGATCTATTCTTGCAGCTATTTGATAATACCAATTAATGAGTAAAATCAATGTTATTAAGTATATTTTGAGGTATAATTATGAGCCAAAAAGTAGCCCTGTTTGGTGCGGGTGATGCTGGCGCCGGACAAAAATTGGTATTGTTCGCTTCGGATGCTGATAATTACTTCAAGATGAGGTTATTGCCTTTTCCTTTCATTCCTGAATAACGAATGGTTCTCTTAGTTTTTTTTTACAGCCACTACATTTTCCGAAAAACGCTGACTAGTTCGACCTGACGAGGCACCCGGAATTGTTACTGTTGTGGATTTTCCGACAAATTAACACCAAATTTTGTGGCAAATTCCGATTCCGAATAGGATTTCAATTGCTGGGAAATAAAAAGTAATAAAGTCTCCAATGTAAACAATCGGTTTATTGATGGATTGGTCATGATTAGCACTCGCAAATAGCTCATACTGATACATTTTAGAGAAGCTTGTTGCATGGAAACTTTCGGCAGATTTACTGGGGATCAGGATATTCAGGCTTATCTTCTGGGGAGAGGATACTATTATGGCCGTTTTGATAAGCTTTCTGGGGAAAACCGATGGTATTTTGAAGATAGATTCAACTCGTATTTCTCGTATATCTTTGATTGTTCCAGGAATCTTTTTTAAATATAATATTATTTAACTGCATATTCCACAGCTTTTGAAAATCTTATCCCCCTCTCGGCAGTTAAATGAATTGTTCAGAACTTATATAGGCTTCTAAAAACTAAACGAAGGGTGGAAATATAACAAACTTGACAGAAGTTGATTAAACTTTTCGGAAGTGGAATAAACTTATTGAAAGTTTCAAGATAATCATGAAGTTTGCTCGCATTTTTTTTTAGAAGAGAAGTGGAGAAACTGCAGAGAAGTCCATTGAATTGCCGAAAAATTCCTAACGGTTCTGGAAACGTGGTTAAACTTTTAAAAAGTTTGCTGATCATCCATGGAATAGAAACAACTTTCTGGAAATTACCGAAAATTTGAGAAGCAGATTAAGCTTCTCAGAAGTTATTTGAACTTTTAGTTGGTACATCTTTCATGATAAAAACCGGTAAAATTCTTCAACTTCTAATTTTTATTCTCGTTTTGGTTTGGTACGAAAAATTATCGAGTTGTAAGAACTTTAAGTTCTTCTTAAAACTTAAGTACCCTGTGCTTCTGGGATGTTTCCTGAACTATTAGAAAAAATTTCGGGCTGCTGGGAAGATCTCTGAACTTCTAGGAAACTCTCAAAAATTCTTTGAATGTTTCCAAAACTTTTGAGAATATGTATGTATGTATGTATGTATGTATGTATGTATGTATGTATGTTTGGTAGCAACCATCCCTTCTACCGCTTGGCTTGGATGCAGCTCCACTAAATAGCAAGATCAAAGTTTCCAAAACTTTTGAGAATGCTCCAAAAATCCTTCGATGTTTCCTGAATTTCTGGGGCGTTTTCAGAAATTCTGGAAAATTACCCAAGCTCTAGGGAAGTTCTCTGAAATTATTGGAAGATCCCAGGACTTCTGAGAAATTTCCTGAATTTCTGGTAAGTATCCTGAGCATCTGGGCAGTTCTTTGAGCTTTTTGGTAGTTCCTTGAACTTATGGAATATTCTCTAATTTTATGGCAAGTTCCCTGACCTTTAGGAAAGTTCCCTGAAACTCTAAAAAGTTCCCTGAACATCTTGGATAGTTCTATGAACTTCTGAGAAATATCCGAAACATTCTGATAAGTTTTCTGAACTTCTGGGAAGCTCCCGGAATTTCTGGATAGTTTCCTGAACTTTTGGGAAGAACCCTTAACTTTTAGGGAAATTTATGAACTCCTGTGAAGCTTCCTGAATTTATGGAAAATATCCTGAATTTCTGCGAAATACCCTGAATTTCGGGGAAGTTGCTTGAACTTCTTAAAAGAATCCTTAACTTCTGAGGAGTTCCCTGATTTCTGGGATGTTCCCTAAACATCAGGGAGAATCGCAAAACTTTTGGGAAGTTTCCTGAATTTCTAAGAAGTATCCTGAACCTCTGATAAGTTCCCCTTAGTTTTTGAGTAAGTCTTCAGGATAGCTTTGCAAAAAATCTGCAGGATCAGCAACCCTCACATTTTCATCGAGAGAACTAGTCGAGGAACCGTACGCCAACATCCGTAAGGCTGCAGTGCACTTTTTTAACGCGCTGGCTTTTCAGCTGCATCGCAACTTATACGATCAAACATTGTACGTTGCATATGTGAGGTCTATTCTAGAGTATTGTAGTGTCATGTGGTCTCCTTTTATGAAAACACATGAAGAAAGATTGGAATCAGTACAAAAACAGTTTCTCTTGTATGCTCTCCGTAAATGAGGCTGGGCAGCATTTCCACTTCCGTCTTACGAAGCAGGATGTATGCTTATTGACATTCAAACTCTTAAAGAACGAAGAGAATTTGCCATGATCTCTTTTGTTCGCGATATTGTATCACATCGCATTTCATCCCTTAACTTATTATGTAGTCTAAATTTCTACACCCCCTCGCGGCCTTTGAAGGATCGGAACTTGTTTGCGTCAAATACCAATCGGACAAACAATGCGAAATTTGGACCAATTAACCGAATGATGTCTCTCTATAATCTGCATTGTGAATCAATTGACTTAACAATGTCACGTAGTAACCTAAGACATTATTTTATTTCTAGGTGATCTCTAAGAAGATAGAACTAAGCGTTAATATGTAGTCTACGATCGGTTGACGAAATAAATAAATAAATAAATAAATAAATAAATAAATAAATAAATAAATAAATATTGGTAGTAGTAACTTGATTGTGGCTCAATTGAGTCACATTGACATATTCCTGATTTTCAACAAGTGTGCTACTAGGATGGCTATGATCACGGATATTTGTAGTTGAAATCAACAGCGTTTTTAAACTTATTATTTTGCTGTATACTGAAAGAAACCAAAAAACGAATAGAATGGTTGATGCGGTTTATGATTGTTATACATAATAATACAATATATAAGCATCAAATTTTAATCTGAGTAGACTTTGTACTCTGCTAGAGTAGACTCTGCTTTTGTGCATCTAAAAACCCCATGTCCTAATCATGGAAAAACGTTGCAAAAGCTATTCACAAATTTGACTGCCAATAATCGTTCGTTTTCAACACTCTTGCACCATCCTCAAACAACACGCCAGTAATTTATTCCTAATGTTTGGATCGTTTTTCACACTCTCCAATCTTCTTACAAACTCTGAAAGAGTACATGTTTACTTACGCGTCTACGCCGCCTTCTTCGTTGCCATCGTCGTCTATCTCCCTTTCATGGAATTCCAAAATAAACTCTCTGGTTCCCAGTAATCATTGCTACAAATTTGGATTGCGTTTATAAGTGTCGTTTTTTGCTTCTTTGATATGCCAGTTCCTTTCAAAATGGGAGCTCGTTTCGCTCGTGAATTCATGGGCAAGATCAAAGCCACGGATTTGAGTGAACAACAAGTAAAGTGGGAGGATTTTTTCGGGACGATTCTAACGAAGTGTTGGTTGTGCTACTTCCCTTTTTATTGGAAGATGTTGACTTTTTTTTTAAGCTGGGAATGGATACACTTGACTATGACAGAAGGTGCCTTTTGGACTGACTGATTGACTACAAACTTGGGTACAGTTTTTGTGGGATGCCATTCCGTGTTATAATAATCGATTGGTGGGGGGTTATATGGATTATCGGTTGTGACAATCAAGGGGATGTGTTTTTTTATAGCTTGTGAGCTGGTAGCTTGTTGCTTCTTGATCTTCGTAGTTTTCGTAGCCTGAAACTATGCAACTTTTGGATTGGTTTTGGATTTTTGGAGTTTGGATTTTTGGATGGCAAAGAAGAGGATAAAGCTAATTAAGTTATTTGCTTGTTTATTGATTGAACGTTTTTGAATTTATTACATGTTATATTATTTTGAGCAGCAAAATTACACACCGAGAAATTATGAATTTTACATGAGACATGAATTACGTCTTGTTTGTACGTTTGTAAAAAGTCGGGGAACGTAAACAAAGATTTCGTGTAAAATTATGTCCCCTAAAACTGACACATCCCATACATCACCCCATCCGTTAAATTGTTATTCCTATTAATTAAAAATAATTTCACAGTCGTGGTATGGTAAGATGTAGTAAATAGACGGCTTGTCGATAGCAGACTGAATCTAGTTGGTTCAGGGTTGTTAAAGGGATCCTTTCAAGGTGTTGTAACATACACACACGCACACACACACACACACGCACCTGGGTGCACCTTGGAAACGTAAAGCTCCCTTTAACGGTCTAACGAACTACGGAGCGGGTGCCATACGGCGTATTAGGGTCGATGTCAGTAAGACCCCTATTACGGCTGGTTTTTACGCAATCTTTCCGCGGTACCACGATCTTGGGCTGGCACCTACAGTATTGGACAAAACATTTGCAACCAGGACATGACTACCATGAAATTGATCATTGAAGAGCTATGAATGGTCAATCTTAGAATAATACATGTGTGCGTTCAAAAACAACATACTTTCGATTTATTGAAACAACAAATAATCATAATTAACTGAAAAGAAACTCATAACAACATTGAAAAACAGAAAAAACGGATTTTCTTTTGGACAAAACAATTGCAACTTCTCATCCAATCGTCATATTGAATTCTGCTGTCAATATTTAGTAGCAAATCCCTTATTTTCAATAACAGCCTTGCAACGTCGAGGCTTGGAGTGAACCAGGTTGTCAATAATGTTCTGAGGGATTGCTGCCCACGGCTTTTGAATTTGCTCGAACAATTGGTCCTTATTCTTAACCCCCACGCGATTAATTCATCGATCCAAGATCTTCCAAAGGTTCTCGATAGGGTTTAGATCAGGAGACTGTGGTGGCCATTCCATAACTGTGATGTTATTGTCGCTGAACCATTTTTTGACCACTTTGGCGGTGTGCTTTGGGTCGTTGTCCTGCTGAAACACCCATCTTAATGGCATATTCCATTCCGCATGAGGTAGCATAGCATCTCTAAGGATGTTATTGTACATAAAGCGATCCATAATTCCATTAATCTGATGGATCGGACCAAGACCGTTGGCAGAAAAACATCCCCAGACCATGACATTGACAGTTTCAGCGATAGTTTAACAGGTGATTGCGTATCCAAGAAAAAAAAATTAAAAACAGTTATTTTTTCGACGTTCAAGCGTTCAAATGGCTTGTTCAATAATACATAATGAATATATCTACTAATAAAAATTTACATGATCAGCCAATAACTTAGTATCAAATCACAATCAGCAGTTAAAGTCAACAGTGACTAACTTTTGTGTGTGGCCCATGATTGTAGGGGAATTTTAGTTGAATTTCAAAATATTTTAAATAAACTATTGTTTGGCTACATTTTGATCGTACACTGAAAATTTATTTAAGTTTATATTACTAAATCGAAGGTAGAATTAGCGAATCTATTCGTTGTTTTTTGCAACGAAACTGATTTGTTGTTTTTTATGAAGATACCTTCGTAATTAATGGCACACGCGCAACTGTCAAAAGCACGAAGCATTTGTTGACACCTAAAGAACTTTCGTGCATTGTACGAAAACAATACAAAGAGCAACGAATATTTTGTTACAAATTTAAAAGAAACGTTTCTCTTGTGGTTGCAAGAATGGCTGACAGATCTACTAAAGGGTGTCCAGGGTGTTAAATTGCATTACTTTCAATAAGCTGTAACATTTCGCCCTTTGGGTTGATTTCAACGAAATATTGGGTTTTACACTGCGTGAGTTCCATTGTGAAATGTCTCGTAGTTTCGAAAATGGAGTCAAAGGAACAGCAAGTGCGCAAGAACATTTTGCACAAGCACCTTGACAACTCACTTCTTTCGCACCGAGCCATCGGAAAGATGTCGAAAATTCACCAGTCTACAGTGTTTCGTGTCATAAAACGTTTCGGGGAACGTTTAACTGTCGATCGGAAGAAGGTGAGTGGTAGAAAAAGTGTTCCGTACTGTGTGAAGGATCACAAGCGAGAGGTTGCTGCCTTTAAACGCAAACCCAACTCTAACGCTCGGGATGTCGCGAAAAAGCTGCACTTGACCAAAAGTTTCGTGCAGAAAGCCAAGAAACGAGCCGGGCTCCGTTCATTCAAAGTTCAGAAAGCTCCAAACCGCAATGAAAAACAGAATAGGACAGCTAAAGACTGTATTCGATGAAATTTGGACACACGCAATTGTTCGTAACTTTGTATTTCATTGTGTTGTGTAAATTGTGTAATGAGTTTCGTGAAAATCGGTCGAGTGATCTCAGTGATGGCTTCGAATGAAGAAATAGTGCGCCAACAAATTTTGGGCACTCACTTCGAAAACCCAAACGCTTCTCATCGATGGATCGGAAAACAGCTCGGAATCGCACATTCAACCGTATCTCATGTGATCAAAACGTTCAAGGACCGTAAGACAACCAAGCGGAAAAATGGTAGTGGCAAAAAACGTCGCACATCAAATCCGGAGAAGGCCAGGATGGTATTGAACCAATTTAAGCGTTATCCCAACATTTCGATCAGGGATGTTGCGAAAAAGGCACAAGTTTCAGTTTGTTTTGTTCAGAAAACAATGAAACGTTCTGGATTACATGTGTACAAGGTCCAGAAGGTACCGAACCGGAGCGATAAACAGAACTCGGTGGCCAAAACTCGTGCAAGAAAACTGTACAGGAAGTGGCTCACAAACCCGTTCTGCATTGTGATGGACGATGAGACCTACATTAAAGCCGACACCAAACAAATGCCAGGACAGGAACACTACGTCGCCACCGCTAAGTTGGCCGTTCCGGAGAGTGTACGGAAGAAGAAACTGTCAAAATTCGCCAAAAAAATCCTTGTCTGGCAAGCGATCTGCGGATGTGGCAAAATGAGTCAGCCCTTCATCACCTCTGGGACCGTCAACGGACAAATCTACAAGGACGAATGCCTCCAAAAACGACTTCTGCCCTTCTTGAGATCTCACGATGGCCCGATACTGTTTTGGCCGGATTTGGCATCTTGCCACTATGCCCGGCCCGTCTTAGACTGGTACAAAGATAATAATGTAGTTTTTGTACCAAAATACGTCAACCCTCCTAACACTCCGGATTTTCGCCCAATTGAAAAATTTTGGGCATTCATGGAGGCAAAGCTCGTTAAAACTCCAAAACTGATAGAAAATGAACTTGAACTAAAGAAAGTGTGGTTAAAAGTAAGTAAGCAAGTCGGTCCTATCATTGCCCAAAATTTGATGAAAGGTGTCAAGGCAAAGGTGCGGGCATTTGGGTTGGGAGAAGAGGTTCAATAAACCAATGATGTCAAAACTTAACCATTTAGTAGTACTTTATTTCCAGAAAGTTTGAAAAGAATCGGGCTCAAGGAAAAATTTTGGTGACCTATTTTGTGTGTCCAATTTTCATCGAATACAGTCTTTAAAACACGTGCGCGTAAGCTGTACACACAAATGTTGACGAAACCACACTGCTGCATCATGGACGATGAAACACACGTAAAAGCGGACTTTAAACAAATTCCCGGCAACCAGTATGGAACCAGACTGCGAAAGACAAGTTCGATGTTCCAGAGTCTCTCAGGAAACAGCAGGTGTCAAAGTTCCCCAAGAAATTCATGATTTGACAGGGGATTTATTCGTGTGGTAAACGAAGCAAGCATTTCGTGACAACTTCAACTGTAAATGGTCAAGTATACATGAATGAATGCCTGAAAAAACGACTGCTTCCGTTTCTCGAAACACACAACGTTCCTACATTTTTTTGGCCGGACCTAGCCTCCTGTCACTACTCCAAGGATGTTCTGGAGTGGTACAAGACGAATGGTGTCAATTTCGTGCCGAAGAATCTTAATCACCCAAACTCTCCAGAGGTGCGGCCAATTCAAAAATATTGGGTTATAATGAAGCACGAACTTCTTCAGCATCCTAAAGTTGTCACTACAGAACAGGAAGGGTTCGAAGTCATGGTTGAAAACGGAAAAAAATGTCAGTTCAAGCGTTGTACAAAATCTTATGCGTGGTATTATGAAGAAAGTTCGGGATTTTGGATTTGGTAAAGAAACACAGTGAAATAAAAATACTCAAACCACGATTATACGTTGTGTTTTATTCCCTGAATATTTCATGACAATCGGCTGAGAGACTTGTTTTTGAGGACGAGTTTAAAGTGATGCAATTTAAGTGTGGACACCCTTTACATCGACTTGAAAGGATATTGAAAAAAAAAAACGCAATCACGTGGAGGTGTCCAGCGCTTTCTTAAAATGTTTCTGACATGGGATTCAATCCTATATTTTTGGAAAGAGCTGTTACTGAATCCGAGGTTGATCTCACTAGGCCAATGTGATTCGCGAGAATATACTTGATTAATGAGTTTGAAGTTACAACTCTCGACAGCGTTTTAATTTTTGTTTTGGGATGGATAAATTACTCCCGCCTATCCTAGCAGCAACACCATCATGCATGAGTACAATAAAGAGAAACAGTGATTGGCTGGTCTTCCCGAAATTAAATTCGTGCATTAAACAAAAAGGTGTAATGATAGCATTTCACCAGATAAAACGCAATATGAATGTTTCATACGCTATACGAGACAATGGTTCTTTATACAAAATCCATATTTACGAAACGAGTGAAAGCTTATTTACGAAAATAAATTAAGTGTAACACCCTCTAATCTTCTTCGGTGCATGACTTGGAATACATTTTTGATACAGGCTTTTCAAGTAGTTTGGTGAATTCCATACGTACTGAGATTTCATACCCTTAATCTAAGAGGTGCTTTTGGAAATGAGCTGGCACTGAAGCCTGCAGCGCAAAGGACATTCCTCCCCCAGTATCGGTAGCAATAAATCAATTATGATGACGGCAATCGGAGCACTAATGTGCTTCACATATCTCTGCAAAGGTTTACGACTAGGTGCTGGCACTAGTCTGTAGGATTTTATTGCTCGACCGGTCTCAACAGTCGATAGCCACGCCGCCATTGCTTGGCACATAAACGACAGCCGGCTCTGCGTACGATGAAGCCAGAGATCCATTCGATTTGATTGCAGATTGAGCCATTTTTCATGCATGACAGCATTCATCCTCTTTCTCTCTGCTTGTTTTCTGTGAGGATGATTTCCCCGATGACCATCCTTGATGAATCGGGTTCGGATGGAAGGCGACTGTTTTCCCTGCTTCTCTCCACGTTATCGGTTCTATAATCATCGTGACTTCGACATTGTTTGTTCAAGCTCTTTGTCCATCATATCACCTGAATGACCTTTACCGGATGTGTACGTTTCCATTTAAACGATAAACGACACGTTGCAATATGTACAGGTCAATTGTGAAAATCAATTAAATTTCACAATACGTCATCGTTCATCAATGGGGCTTTACAGAAATATGATTCGTCTCCATCAACCATCACGAACACAATACAAACGCCGGCTGTGGCTCTCAATCATAAATGTATAACGGATTCGGCACGATGAAGTCCCCAAATGAAAAGCAAATAATCATGATACACCTACTCCCACCTCACCTTCGTCTTTCTTAATACGTAGCAAGCGAAAGTTCGTGTCCTCATCTCATCCTCCAGCATCCTGGTCTGCCTCCACCGCACCTCTCACCAAAGAACTGATTTTGCGAATGATGGTACACGAAGGGAACGACCCACTTCAGCTTGCGATCTATTGATAACGTCTAGGCAAATATTGAACATCTGTACACTGGTACGAAAATCTCCGTTCACCTTTTTGTCCTCCGATCCGATCGATGGATAATTCAATCACTAAAGCTAGGACTCCCTGGCCCGTATGAAGGGGTTGGATGGCATGGTGGATTGGAGAAGGGTATTATCATTTTAGCACAATGTACTAGACGATTTGCTATCATGTAACTGTCGCATCCGTTTATCTCGGCTGGTGGGAAATTTGTATGGCATTAACATGTTGATTTTTGGGCAGTGTTCCGACTGTCACCCGTGAATGATTGAACGAAAATGGCTATTATCATATGATGATTAACTATTAAATAGAAATTGTGTGAGCTCGTTTAATATTCAAATTTCACCCAGCGGTAATCAACATTGTCAGATCGTAAAATACCGATTGTGAAAATCATAATCCTCCAATCAATAGCTGAACTGCAAATCCAGCACAAAGCGTACGGTACGCGTTGCTCCAACAGGTAGAAAATCGTGATACGCTCTTATTCCAACCAGCCGGCGCCATCAGGTGTGGGCTTTAATGGATAAAAAATTGAACCCAATTATTTATTTAAATTCAATGCTTCGACTACCGACCAACCAACCAACCAACCACCTAACCGGGCGTGAATGTCCGTTCTGGTAGCGACGATGCGACGGTGCCCTAATTGGAGATTCGGACACCAGGTACATAACATTGTCACTGCCCACAAACGAGTAGAACCGAGGCCGAGTGGACCATCCAGCGAGAAGCAGAAGCCAAAAGCTAACAAGCATATGCAATTAGCGTTACGAGTTCCCACCTCACCTTCCCTCTTCAGCGATATGAAGCGATTCGGAATCGTTATGGAAATGGTTTATTTGAGCAACAGATTTGTCAAAATATTTTCATCGTGGTACACTGTCAATCGAATTTGTTGGGAAATGGTGCTTGGCTGGAACTGTCCAGATATCTCAAATTCAATTTAATGTTCGACCGCATTCCAGCACGCAAATGGTTTTCCAAGCCCGGGGATTAAAATTTTCGAGTGACCTGACGTTTTAAATTAATTATAAAAATGGAATTAATTAAAAAGCACTTGCGACTTAAAATTAATCACATTTGCTGTATGGGTCAGCAGGTAGTACGCAGTAATCGATCGCAAAAGCAGTGATGGAAAATTGCAATTCTGCTCCTCCCTTGCATGCGTTCACTCATCCTCAGTGTGGAAAATGTCAAATTACATATCATTCGTTTTCCATTTTGTTCTTCACTGATGATTTTATTGTGATTACGACCATGTTGGTGGTGGTATGCAAAATATTATGGTAGAATTATGTTCGTTTTTCTGCCTTGTTCGTGTACGAATAAACTAGCGCCGCCTGTTTGTCGAGAACGAGCATCACTCATGCGGAAGATCCCCTCTTCATCGAGTTTGCGAGTTGTCGCACCAACGAGATGTCAGCACAACGGAGCCATAGGTACTCAAATGATGATGATGATATGTAGTGGATATCTATTTCTGCCAGCCCATTTAACCAAATGAATATACTAAGTTAGTCAAAAAGTTTTGAAAGAGGAAATGAAAATACATGGTTTTTCGGGAAATCACTGTTTTTGCTCAGTATAGAGCGTTTCCAGTCGAAATGACCTACCGACCAACTTCGAGTGTTTCCGATTTAATTGACAATTTGTACACACGTTTTACCCACGAAAGTAAGTTTTTTCCACAGATGCAACAAATTTTTGGACTCAAGAGTTAGTTTTAAAAAGGGCGTAAGAATTTTGAATAGCACTTCAATTAATAATTTGTAGCTCGAAAACCTTTGGTTGTACAAAAAAAAAACTGTCTTAGAACAAGTAGTGGCCCTATGTGTGAAGGTTGTGAAAAAAATATACACTGAAAAAAAACAAAAAAAAAATTTCTGAAAAAAATTAAAAATTAACATAAAAATTTAAATATCTCAATAAATGATATTACGTTTTTTTTTATTTTTTGACTGTAAGAATTTGAAGTTATTACGCAAATTTCAGCAAAGACTTAAATATGGAGAAATGTCAGAAAAAAAAGTTTCTAGAACTTCAACTTTTGGTGTATTTCTCAAAATTTTAATATTTGCAAGAATAAACGTATTCTGATGATATAATCTGATTTTTGAAGAATTTCTAATATTTTCAGCGTCAAATGATGATCTTCGTAAGAGCATCCGTTCTCGAGATATTTCCGATTTAATTTTATCATATTCGAACAATATTTGAAAATAAGACCTGTGATGTGATGTGATGTGATAGGAAGCCACCACCAGTGCAGGACTTGCCATGGCGTACAGTGCCTCCTAATGGCAAGATCAAACTGTACATACCTGTAATCCTCACTATTCCGTTGTATGAAGGGCCAAAAACGGGGATGTGGACCCCTAAGCAGATAAACTTACACGAAACCCACGGCAAGGATAGAGAATCTCCTTCCATCGAAACGCTTTTATTACAGGAAATGAACAGCAAGGAAATCCTAAAAATAGGATTAGCAAACTCATTGTAGACTGTCGGAAGACAACTAGACCTTCGCTGATCTTGATCTGATGATTTCCATCAAAGAAGGCATAATTGTCATCCATGACTTAGGCCAGATAACCACGAATCCCTCATCCAGCCTACACCTCGTCTGGCACCCTGTATTCCCCCCCCCCCCCCTTACCCTTTGTTAATGATTGTATGTATGTAATGTACGCAATATGATATAATATAATTTATGTATTTACAAAGATAACTGACAGCCACTGGATTGTTACTGCAAAATAAAAATTGGATATGTATTCATATTTAATAGTCCTGAAAAGGCTGAAAAGTAGAGTAAATCAATCCTTTCAACAATTTCAATGAAAAGATATTTGATTTAATACGAGAAAATAATATGCGTATGTTCAAAATATATCTGACATCCACTGGAAAAAAAATAGATTTTTATTAATATCCGACTAGTCCTGGAAGAGCTGGAAATAGAATAGATCATTTCAAATATCAATGATAAAATTTCAATAAAAGATATTATTTCATAAGACGTAATTTTTTTTGACATTTTTTTTTATATACTGTTTTAGTTACATTTCAAATATATCAATTGGAGTATCGAATTTGATGATTTTTGAAATAAATCGCTAATCTTAACAAAATACCACATAATATAACATACACTGATAGGCAAAATAAAGTGCCCACCTCATCGTTTTTTCAATTTCTCTCATTTACTTGGTTCAAATTAAAGTAAACACACTGTGTTTTTTTTATTATCTTATTTTTTATATTCTTTTTAAGTTTCACTTATGGAAGACTGAAAAAAAGGAGTTTTACTTAAAGAAAAAAAAATCAATTTGTGTTGAAAAAAAAAACAGTGACAAAATAAAGTGCCCACTTCATTTAGGCTACAGAAAACATAAATTAAAGTAAAATAAAAGCATTTCAATAATTGATGTGTCCTTCTTTGGCCTTCAGGACCTCCTGCCGGCGCTTCGACATGCTCTCGACCAGGTTCTTTAGGTGCTGTGGATCTAGCTCTTCCCAGGTGCGCACCAGGGCTTCAAAATAGTTATTTTTATTGGTAACACCAGTTTTGTCAACCCTGGCATCGAGAATCGCCCACAAATTCTCGATGGGATTGAGGTCCGGGCTTTGTGGAGGCCATTCCAGCGGTTTGATCCGACAAGACCGGAAAAAAGACTTGGTCTTCTTGGCAGTATGCTTCGGGTCGTTGTCCTGCTGGAATACGAACTTCTCTTCAAGGCCCGTCTGGATCAGCGAAACCTCCAGATTTTCTCGCAGGATGTTGATGTAAGAATCTGCCGTCATTATCCCGTCGATTTTCACGCGGCTTCTCACTCCACCCCACGAAAAACACCCCCAGACCATCTCATTTCCTCCTCCATGCTTCATCGTGCCTTGGATGTGGCGCTCCTGAAGCTCCTCTCCCGATCTGCACCAAACACGAACCCGCCGCTTTCGGTTAAACAGCTCGATTTTTGATTCGTCCGTGCAGAGAACCGTTTTCCAGAACTCTAGGGGCTTATCAGCATGCTCCTTAGCAAGCTTAAGCCGTTTGGCTTTGTTTGCCTTGCTGATAAATGGGCGCTTCCGGGCAAGTTTGCTATTCAACCCCTGTGCTACGAGACGGCGACGAACAGTTCGACCGGAAACTGATAACTGAAGGGTTTCCTGGATCTCGCGGACAGTTACCTTCGGGTTCTTCTTGACTTTGCGCATGATCTTGGTGTCCGTTCTCGCATCCGTTTTCCGCTTCCTGCCTCTGCCAGGGCGATCCACCAGTGATCCAAACGTTTTAAGCTTCAGAAGAATTTTGCCAACCGCTGCCTTACTGATACTGTACTTCTTAGCGACAGCCCGGTGCGATTCACCGTTTTGCACATCACGAACGACCAATTTTCGGATACACAAGGGAATTGCTTTCGAAAGCACTGCGTTCTCCATTTTTTTTTCAATTGAATCAAATGCGATCACGTATACAAATGCACCAGGTTGAGCCGTTTGCTTCAAAACATGTCAAAATATCAAAACATAAACAATCGAGGGGTCTTCCAATGGAAACTTATCGAAAACATATCGATTTTTGAAGTGGGCACTTTATTTTGTCACAGTTTTTTTTTTCAACACAAATTGATTTTTTTTTTCTTTAAGTAAAACTCCTTTTTTTCAGTATTCCATAAGTGAAACTTAAAAAGAATATAAAAAATAAGATAATAAAAAAATACAGTGTGTTTACTTTAATTTGAACCAAGTAAATGAGAGAAATTGAAAAAACGATGAGGTGGGCACTTTATTTTGCCTATCAGTGTACTTATAAGTACATGTCAGTATTTTACGAATATAGTAGTTGAGGTTCAGAAGTGCTATTTTAAAGTAAATGTTATGCTGATATTCTGAAAAACAAATTGAGCCTTTGATGCTTGTCATGCTGCTCCAAGCTCTTGCTATAAATGGTTTTGGAATGCAAAGATGATTCCAAAGCTTGCTGAAATTATTAGTTAAATGAGAATGGAAAATACTATGATATGAATTACAGGTATGGACATACAATTTGATTTATAGGTGCACGATCTTGAGTCGCACCCCCTCACTTCGCTATTGTCAAAATGACAACATTGCCCAGGATACGCCAACCAGCGTCTCCATGTTTCAGCTAGCAGTCTTTTGTGATCATATGACTCGTGGAGGCGTGAGGTAGGAACTTGTGAGGACCAGAGGTCGGTTGCACCCTCCTTCGAAGTTGTCCACTCACCATTTGAAGCCCAATAATATTCAAAAACACGACCTTTTCATAAATTATTCGCGTTTCTCCAGTAACCACAAAACGTTTTTCGAAATGTTTGTTAAGTTTCCTACAGCTCTCTTTTTGACAGCAAGATGATTGGATGAACGGTTCAAAAGATATGGCGTAAAATGGTTCAAAAAGTATTTTTAAAATTTTGGTTTAACATATGCCTATTTTGCTTCTAATTGTATACTTTATACATTCTGTGTAAAAACTTGAAGCTCTAACGTCAATTTAGGAGAATACTTAAGGGTGGAGAGATCTGAAGTGAAAAAGGTGTCTCTAATGTCAACATTTAAAGCATTTTTAAAATCTCAACTATTTGCCAAAATAAACGTGTTTCGATGTTGCAGTATTATTTACAGCAGAAAATATGGCCTTTTCATAAATTATTCGCGGTTCTCCAGCATCACAAAAATACCTTTTTTTTTTTTTTTTCGATATATGCGTTTAGTTTCCCACAACTCACTCTTAGCCACCAAGACGATTCTATAAACAGCATAAGAAATAGGGGAAAATGATTGAAAAAACTTTTCTTATATTTTAGTTTACTTGTATTTCAAATTTATTATGCGCATACTAAAGTACATATGTTGTTTCTACATTTAGATTAGTTTAGAGAAGTTCCCTTTCATTTAACATGTTCATATATACTATGATGGAATGATGCTACATCATTTGAAAACAATTTTGCCTGTATCTGATGATCTGAACGCGGAACAAAAGAGTGATATTTTTGTGTACCAGTAATCATTTTAGTTTGCTGAAAGATATTGCTCCATTCTGTAACTCCCTTTTCATATTCTGCATAAGATACACAACAAAATGACATTTTCGTTAAGCAATCATTATTTTTCCTATCCTTTCGTTGGGGGTTGCCAATACTCCTTTGACTTCCGCTATGCGACGAGCCTGCTTCACAATGTATTCGTGTGTGTTAAACTGTTCCATTACCGTTTGATTATTCCAAGATTTTGGTAAAACTGATAGTATCCTCATTTGTTCTTCTCTTGAACATTCTGGCGCAGCAAATTTTTCTTTCAACAGAAATATTATCTCGTCAAAGTCAGCCGCCTTTCGTTTCAACAAATCCAGGTCATAATCCTTTTCAAGTCCGAAAATTGTTTTTTTTAAACCGTCAGTAATATTCAAATATTTTCTCCGCGGATAGTGAACCTGATTCAGTTTTGATGATTATACCGGTGAAACGTTGATTCCAGCTATACCTTTGTTAAACAACTCGATATTATGCGGTCTGGAAAATTCTTGTTGCAAGCTTTTTTGAGAAGATGATGTGATATCATACTCAGTTTCTGCGTGTTTCACTTTGTTTAAATGTAATCGACACTAATCACAAATTGATAAAGACGTATCCAACGGAATTCGGCAGTTCATTAATATTAGTCCTTGAATAATGTTTTCGTTTAATTTATGAAGCTTAACCGAGCACCGTGTTTTGGGAAAGGATTTTTAACACTTCATCTTATTGAATTTCATTTGGAAATTATTATTAAACACTCAAAACAAATTTGTTACTGATGCTTTCCGGAAAGTGGAACGAATTTATATACCAAGTAAAGGTAGTTTTAGATTTCTACACACTTAGAAACTATGAATTTTACAAGAGATGTAATTCATTTTTATAAAAAGTCGGGGAACGTAAACAAAGTTTTCCTGTAAAATGAAACTGACAAATACGCAATTCGAAAAAAGATGTGTTCGATTGAATTCATTTCCTCATATCTTTTAACTCATTCTTATGTGCTAAAGGACGCTTGCATGTGTCGGTCTCAGGGGACAGAAATATACATGACATTTTGGTAATGTGTAGGTATACTATCGGCAATACCCAGCAGCGGGCTACCCGACGGACTAGTTTTTCAAGCTACTGAGAGCCACTGATGCTACCTAAAATTCAGGCAGGCGGTAAGTTGGTCCAACATTTGAACATAACAGATTATTAACTGTAGAGGACCCAAAGCGTTGACGCCGTTGGCAAAATATATTTTCCTGGTTTTAGTAGGCCAGGGACATAACTTTCAACGTAAAAAGTGTGCGATTTGACAGTTATGTCCCCTGCATGTTCGCGTGTGAGAACAAGCCGAACAGTAGCGCTATGCATCCTCTATATTTAGTTTGTACAAACTCCGTTTTGTAGTATACAGGGGAAAGGAACCAAGCCTGTACACACTCCAGTTGTTTCCAGAAAGTTGTTTCTATTCCATGGATGATCAGCAAGCTTTTTGGAAGCTCCAGAAATTCCAGAAACGTTGAGAAATTTTCGGCAATTCAATGGACTTCTCTGAAGTTCCACCAGTTCTCTTCTCAAAAGAGAGCGAATGAACTTCATGATTAAGGTTTGTATCCACATTAATCCGGACACCTTCAAATCATTGTAACTTTTGAAATATTGCACGTAGGAATAAAAAATTTCACTGTGGTATAGCTGAGAATCTATGATGAAAAAGACTATGATTGATGTTTTCATTTCATGTTTAGTATTCAAGATGGCGACGAAAGAAAAACAAGTGCACGAGTGAATTTTGTACGGACGTACGGCAAAGCTTGACTTGTCAATACGGGACGTTGCAAAAACATTGGATTTGCCTAAATCCACTGTTCACGATGTGCTCAAATCATTTTCGGAACGTTTGACGGTGGAGAGGAAACCGAGAAGTGACAAAAACATTGGACGCGCTGATCCTGTCATGGACCGAAAGGTGAAACGGATATTAACGAAAAACCCAAATCTCTCCATTCGAACGGTGGCTCGTAAAATAGGGATGTCGCCTGGTTTTGTCCAAAAATCAAAACAACGTTTGGGACTTAAGTCGTATAAAGTAAAAACAGTTCCAAATCGCAACGACATACAGAACTTGGCAGCAAAATCACGGGCTCGACGTTTGTACTGCGAATATTTGACGAAGTTTTCATGCGTTGTAATGGACGATGAAACTTATGTCCTGGAGGATTTCAAGCAGCTTCCAGGGCTGGTTTTTCATTCTGCTATGGCCAGAAATGCTACTGTTGAGCATTTCAGAACGAAGAAGGCATCGAAATTTCCCAAACAATACCTTGTGTGGCAAGCAATTTGCACGTGTGGCAAAAAGAGTAAATCTTTCGTCACTACAGACACAATCAACAAGGAGATCTATCAGAAAGAGTGTCTGCAGAAGCGATTGCTACCCTTCATCAAAAGTCCCAAAGAAAAACTTTTGTTCTGACCCGATTTGGCATCATGCCACTATGCTAAAACTGTGATGGAGTGGTACCAAGCAAATCAAGTGAACATTGTAGCAAAAACCTCAAACCCTCCAAATTGCCCAGAGCTACGACCAATCGAGAGATATTGGGCTCTGATGAAGCGGAAGCTTTCTGGAAAGAAGCAAGGAATCAAAGACATCAAACACTTCCAGCAAATTTGGACGAAGACGGCTTCTACGATTTCTGAAGAGTCTGTACAAACTCTAATGGAGTCAACTTCTGTCAAATTCATTATATTTCCACTCAATCTTCATAGATATTCCGAAGTTCATTGTAATTCAGAAAATAATTTTGGAACAATTCATGTAGCTGCCGAGAAGTGCATAAGATAGTATAAAACCAATTGAATAATATAATATGTAAAAACGATACCTGGAAAAATCAAAGATTTTTAGACCTTATCCTGCAAGAAATACGAATTGAATCTATCTTCAGGTTATCATCGGTTTCCCCCAGAAAGCTTATCAAAATTGCCTTTGAAAAGTGTGTGTCTCCCCCAGAAGATAAATCTGACTTTTCTGATCCCCAATAAACCTGCTGAGAGTTTCTATATAGCAGGCTCCTAATTTCGAACCAGTCAGAGTTTTCCGGAAAATTCAATGACTGTAAAAAACTAAGAGAACCATTTGTTGTTCAGGAATGAAACGAATGGGAAATTCGCTAGCACCGGGAGAAACTTGAGGTAATTATCAGCATCCGAGGCGAGCAATACCACTTTCTATCCGGCGCCAGCATCACCCGCACTAAACACGGCCACTTTTCGGCTCATAAATTTACCTCAGAATATACTAAATAAAGTGGAGTTTTTGTTTAGCAAAAGCTGAAATTTTACTCAATAAATGGTATTTTCAAGCAGCGTTTAGTGTTTTGGAGCGGTATTTTTCTATCTTGTTCTATATTGCTGCACGAATAGATCAAAACATATATCAGATTTAAAATGATCCAAAATAGATCCGATATAAAACAAAATTTACAACACCCCGGTGCAGCGGTGGTTTTGCGTTTGGTCTAAAAAAACAAATCCAAGCCACGATTTGGACCACCGTTGAAGATGCCTTTAGTTGAACAGCAGGCAAAAGCTTCGTTCATGAGCGTCAAAAAGCCAGGTAAAAGAAGAAGTGTTGCCAGTCTGTTTTCGATACAGTCGTTATTTGACTGTAAACAACAGAGGAACTATGATCGATGATGCATAGATGTATTCACCAGGTGGCAGGAAAATCGCATAGAATAGTGATGAAAACGGTATTATTTTTCTAAATACAGACGTTATGTCCCCCGTTTTCAAGACCTCTGAACTTCTTGTTGCCAAGTACCACCTAGAAATATCCTGACACAAAAACATTTCCGATCCTTCAATCAAAAGCAAACTACAACGATGAGAATTAAGGTGTTAGGACTCACCGTCACCGTCAGTCCGAGAGCAAGCGAAACTTTGCACCGTCCGCCTTAATTCACACATCCTCCAGGCCAACTTCCTCGAATCCAAAGTTTCTCCTCTCAACTCCGGTTCACGCGAGAGCGAGGTGCCAAAATCCGAACTACTCGGTTGGAAAGTTCCTACCAGCAAATCAATTTTTCTTCTTCAGGACGTTTACTTCCACATTAGTTCCAAGCCATGTTTTCCCGAGGTCGACTTCATCCTTGTCGGCGGTGGCACTTGCTTGCTCCGAAGGTGAACCATCGTTTTTTGCCACCCGAAAAGCAATGGTGCCATAGTTGGAAATTGTGGTAATGAGAATATAATTGATTGTTCCTACCGGGTGAGAAATTATTTTGCGCTTAATTAGCAATTAACGGTGCCGATTGACTCCCCTCTACGGTTTTGGGAGCGGCCGTGTTGAGACCGCGTTTGCTGCGTGGTAATGACGCTGGCCATGTTTGGTGGGTTTTGGATTGACGTGATGGAGATTGATTGCTTTTCAATGGAACGATGATGGACGGATGGAGTGTATTGACGGCAATCTGGTGGGCACACGTGTGCGAGATTTATATGAGAAGAAAGATACTTTTCCGGAGGTGACAGTTCTATAATTGGTTCCATGATCATTTCTGTGCGCTCATAATATTTATACAAATGTATGTGTTTCTTTGTATCAAAAGTGCTTGACACCAACATCGAAAGCATCACTTCGCAGAAGATTGACTGATTGCTAAGGACTTCATAACCATGCCGTCGTTATTGAGTTTCGTACCGACGTATCACATCTAAAGAGTTGTTCGAAGAATAACAAATGACTTCCTGTGAATTGACTACAAACGAACAGTCATAATGCCAACAGCTGGAATAGGGCCAGTGGATCACGAAAATCTTGATTTGTTGACTTAGATAAGCTCAAAACAACACGAATCCTTCCAGGATGGAACCTTTTCATTTTTCTGCGAATCCAAGCAAACAACCAAACGAAGGGATTCCATTTTCCATCGATTCAACAAAAAAGTCCTCAATCCTCCAATTTCTGATTTCCAATTCCGTTTTCCTTTTTCCGCTTTGCACTCATTTTAGTGACACACGTTGAGAAGTCATAAGGACCCCAAAGAGGGGGATACAATTTTTTTTTACGACAACAAGGATGACGATGAAGAAGAGCCTTAGTAAAGCAATAATCGTAAAAGGAAAATCCACCTGCATTCTTGATAAAAACATAAAAAAAAAATCTGACGGTGGTGGAGGAACGGGATGCGGTGAAATTGAACCGCAACATTTATAGTCGTTCGGTTTGATGTTTCACTGTGTAGAGGACATCAACAATGTGTGTTGTTTGTACCTTTTTGGGTGCGACTCCGAAAACTTTTGGATTCGGTTTTTGCCCACGTTGAAAGATGGATGGAAATGTATGGTCGAAGTTGTTTTCTCTCCACGCTCGATGGGAAGTAAATCAACCGTGGAGAAGATTTTGGAGCCCAGCCAAGTGGTCGGGAAAAGAGGGTTGAAAACTTCAAAGTGAGCAGGAAATAACCGAATTGTTGTTGGCGTGAAATTGGTCTTACCAGCAATCATGAGAACATTTTTCCGGAGCACTTCAGTAAGGCATCGTTGAATCATTTGGGTTGGACAATTTTCTCAACATGAAAATCAATGCATTGATGTAGGCATCGAGCTGGAGATCGAAACAGGCAGAGTTAAATGTGACGTGATTTGCTTTTGTTGCGTCGTTTTCGTTGACAAATCCTAACATTATTTGATAATTGAGCTCGAATGGAGTGAAATTCGATATGCCCCGCAAACGAAGGGAGCTGTTTCTTGATGTTTGTTTGTTGGCTACTTAGTAACTGACTGTACTCAAACGGTTCATCAACCACTGATCCGGATTTTCTAGAAGCCATTAGTTGAAGCTGTTTGCGTTACCGATGCTGTTATCACTTCAGCGGCACAACGTCACACTCCGGTTTACCCCTGTTAAAAAAATCATCATGGCCGATATGCTTTCTCGAGCGGCAACTGCTAACAGCAAAAATAACAACGACGTGTACGCTTTGGAGTTTATTCCAATCTCCGATGGAAGAATTCAGCAGATCAAAACGGAATCGAAGCGTGATCCGGAGATACAACCAATCATCCAATTCGTAATCGACGGTTGGCCGTTCAGATCCGAAGTTCCGGAGTTGCTCAAAGTGTATTGGCCGTTTCGCACGTTTCAGCACGCATGACGAATTGGTTCTTCATTCCGAAAAGCCTTCGGAAGGAAATTCTGGAACGCTTGCATCATTCACACTCTGAAATTGAAGCAACTTCGAAGCTAGCTCGAGATACCATGTTTTGGCCTGGTATCATACCAGTCTATCCGTTCGAGAAAGCTGAGCATGGACGTATGTGAAATTGAATTAGGAGGAAGAAAAACTGTGTATCTTATCACAGTTGACCATTACTCCGAATAGCATTAAAGGGTGATACGGTCAAAATTTGGTCAAGGGAAAACGCGTGTAAATCGGTGAAATCGTTTATTTAAAAAATCAAATTAAATTTCTTTTTCAAGTTCAATTAGTATAAAATTCAGGAAAAATATTCAGTTAGGCTTCCGCTTTTCCAAATCCGAATTGCCGGGCCTTACGCTTGACCCCTGCCATCAGATTTTGTACAGCCACCTTGTCCACCTTCTTCGCCGCAGAAAGCCAGTTTGCCTTGAACTGCTGCTCGTCCTTAGCAGTTTTTTTGGTCTTCTTTAGGTTCCGCTTGACAATAGCCCAGTATTTCTCAATTGGGCGGAGCTCTGGCGTGTTGGGAGGGTTCTTGTCCTTGGGAACCACCTGCACGTTGTTGGCGGCGTACCACTCCATGGCCTTTTTACCGTAATGGCAAGATGCCAAATCCGGCCAAAACAGTACGGAACAACCGTGTTTCTTCAGGAAAGGCAGCAGACGTTTATTCAAACACTCTTTCACGTAAATTTCTTGGTTGACAGTCCCGGAAGCTATGAAAATGCTGCTTTTCAAGCCACAGGTACAGATGGCTTGCCAAACCAGATATTTCTTTGCGAACTTTGACAGTTTCGTGTGCTTGAAAATATCTGCTACCTTTCCCCTTCCTTTTGCCGTATAAAACTCCTGTCCCGGAAGCTGCTTGTAGTCGGCTTTGACGTAGGTTTCGTCGTCCATTACCACGCAGTCAAACTTCGTCAGCATCGTCGTGTACAGCCTCCGGGATCGCGCTTTGGCCGTCGTATTTTGTTTATCATCGCGATTTGGAGTCACTACCTTCTTGTAAGTCGATAGTCCGGCTCGTTTTTTGGCTCGATGCACGGTTGTAGACGATACACCCAGCTTATTTGCGGCATCTCGGAGAGATAGGTTAGGGTTTCGCTTGAAACTACCGGCAACTCTCTTTGTCGTCTCAGCGGCTTCCGGTTTTCGATTTCCCCCCGATCCAGACTTCCTGGCTGTCGACAAACGTTCCCCAAACACTTTAATTACATTTGTAACGGTTGATTTGGCAACTTTTAGCGATTTTGCCAACTTTGCGTGCGAGTAGCTCGGATTTTCGCGATGCGCGAGCAAAATTTTGATACGCTGCTTTTCTTGCTTGGACGGCATTTTGACAACTGAAGAGTGAATTCCAAAATCAAAATAGGAGCAACATTCTACACACACACACCTTCAAAATGAGGGGTGTTCAGGTTTTTTAAATGCAAAATTGAAAGAAATACGTCAAGTTGATATTGACCAAATTTTGACCGTATCGCCCTTTAAAACAGTAAGATTATAGGTAAATAGGTGGATACGGAAAAATACTTAGCTGATCGATGCGTGAAGCATCATCATCGGGGAAGCAACATTGTTACTCTTGCAGGCAGTAGTACACTAATGTAATTCGGATTCATCTAAAAGTTCAATGCACTTTTCAAAACCACACTGATCTGGCCCATCCTGCTATCACGCCAGTAAATTAATCCTTTTTTCACCAGACACTTCCGGAAGCTTCAAAACCAACTCGTTCGCAACCGTGCAAAATAGCAAACCATTTTCAGACAAAACAGCATCCGATCGTCTCACCATGCATCAATTTACACTCAGTAACAAGAGAACTGAATTTCTTCAATAAAACTATCGATTTTCATATTTCTGAAGAGCGAAAAAAAAAAATGCCACCGAGAAATCAAACTTGACGTCCGTCCATACGCAAAGCCTACCTCGATCTTCCATCACAGTTGACCATTACTCCGATTACTTCGATATTGATGAGCTAACGTCCCTGAACTCTGCAACGATCATCAAGGCATGCAAAACGAGCTTCGCCTGATTTTTATGACCACAGATTGTTCAACGGATAATGGAGTACAGTTCATCGGCAAAGAGTTTCAACGGTTGGCCTTAAATTGGGGATCTGAGCATACTGTATCAGCACCGTTCCACCAGCAAGCCAAGGGAAAAGCTGAGTCTGCCGTTTAAATTGCAAAGCTGCTTCTCAAGAAAGCATATGAGTTGAAGTAAGATTTTTAAGATTTTCTCCTGGAGAAACCCTTCGAGCTCTCCTGCACAACGTTTGCTGAACAGAAGAACACGATTTGGAGTACCAAAGGCAGAGAAGGAGTATCTGCCGAAAATTGCAGCAGGTGTAGAGGAGAAGATGAAGAAAAACCCATCAGGAAGTGATACTGTTTTACTATCAGGAAGGCGAAAAAACTATCACCACTTGAAATTGGGCAGCCAGTGTTGGTGAAGCTTAGACTTGAAGATAAGCAGTGGTTGAACCTGTTTCCGATCGCTCATCGATAGTTGCTGTCGGCGACAGGGAGTATCGCCGTGATAATACGTTGATCAAGCCAGCACATTCTCCAAACACGATGGTTGAAGGACTGACGCAACATGTCAAGGAAGAATCAACTCAGAACCGGCAGTCATCACCAACAACCTCACCTACAGTTGAAGGACTCACACGGCCTCCGAAGCTCCGGGCTCCAAGGAGATTTGCGCACTTAGAGATGTTTTAGGTTAGTTGGAAGAAGATGGAAAGGGAGATGTTATAAGAAAACTTGCACATATTATCATTTTGTCATTCATCTTGGATTTGGTTTCATTCTATACACATTGAGTACAAATAAAATCATTCTTTGTTTACCCGTCCAAGTAACAAGTAAGTTGAACTTCCGTATTTCCATACTATTCTTCGTTTTACGGTGATGCACAATAGTGATATTTAAATATAAGTATCGATTTAAACCAACAGTAAGGAGGCCCTTCACAAAGTGTAATGGGATAAAATAGTCAACGTCAAGTAACGCCTGAGATGCTGTTGGGTCCACTCACAAACTGTGGGTCCGTTTGATTGATTTAAAATTCTTGAGAATCCACCATCATATAACTGAGTTTGTAAATGTATATCATCATTCCTTACATCCTCTAGATTGGGATTTCGTAAGACGTAGTCCATGTCAAAAAAGACTCGCTTGTGAGCCAATATGACTCGATTTAGGCCATCAGTGAGGGTGCTGTTAAAACCACTTACAAAGATAAATGGTGATTCACTCATTGGGAAAGCAAAACAAAAATGGATAAATCCCATTCCTGAACCGGGCCAGTATTTGCATTACACCCCCTCACTTTGCTTTTGCCAACAACATTGCCTAGGCTACGCTTTTTGTGAGCTTTTGAAAAGTGCAAAACATAACTCTATCTACCACATGTCACTGCCAATGAAAGCTACGTGAAAAGCGCTTTCACCGAGAAGTTGATTGATTAACAATGTATGGCATCGTATGACGAATAACGAATACGGCTTACAGCATCCATGTAGTGAGTTTACCAGTAATAAAAGGTGAAGTAGCTTGTTATGGACCCACGTTAACCATCTTGAAATGATTCATTTCAGTTTGGTAAATGTTTATGCATACAATAGCAGGTATGACTATAAAGACATCTCATACCTAACCGAAATTCTATTATAGCTTGGCATATGAAATCTTTGCAGCTTCTCAGATTTGTGCTTTTAAAAAGTTGGAAGTGGCGAAACAAATTGGCCATGATGGGAGCCATTTTTGAGTTTTGGCGACGTTCTAGGATTGACGTTCGAGTGGGTTAGTTTGTAATGTTTGTATTTGTCACTTAACGTAAGCAAACGTTGTAACAAAAAGAAGTTAAACTAGTTTTTCTCAATTCTTGTTTCAGCGTAGGAACAATATTATGAGAACAGCTACTAAATAGGGTCGGGAACGGCTTAATCAGGGGTGACTGTTTTAATCAGTTGTTAGACAATAGGTCTAAAACTCCCACATTTTCAAATTTTTCCCCTTTTTATGGTACGGTTTTTTTTTCTTTTTTTTTTTTTTTTCATGGGGAAAAGGCCCTCTCCAATCGGGGGTTTTTTTGGACAATGAGAAAGCGGACTAGCTTGCAAAGGTGGGTGCTATGGAAGGCGACGATATTTACGATCGACAAATCGCCTTCAATGCATTTTTCCCCATTTTTCGTCAACAGTCACTCGTCAGCTGGCAGCATAAAAGGAGTCAAGGAGATTTGGGGCGATGGCAACATTCAACCATAGCTAAGGTGTCGAAGAAATCATGGTTTGGGGGGATGGATGTGGGTCGAGACTTCATTCGCTTGATGTCTCGCCTCATGTCCAATAATTATTCCTTGAACGCTCATTTATACTGTGTTGGGCTGAGCGACAGCAATCTCTGTGAATGTGGAAAAGGTTACCAGAACGCAGATCACGTTATTTGGTCTTGTACTGAGCATGGTGGAGTCAAATCTGAGCTTTATGATTCCCTTCGGGCTCGAGGTAGACAACCTAATGTACCGGTTCGAAATATTTTTGCTGTACGTGATCTGGAGTTTATGAAACTCATTTATGTGTTTTTGACTAACATTAGCCTAAAATTGTAGTTTGTTTAATCTGTATATTTACTATTGGTTTTTTTTATCTCTGTTTGTTTTTTTTCTTTTTCAAAAATGTTCAAGTCAAAAGAAAACCAAAAGTTGTATAGTAATAAGTTATGATTAGACTATTTAGAATTAAGAATAAATGTGTTATGTAAACCATACTTGAAATTCCCACCCATTTTCCCACCTTTTAAATTGTTATTCCTATTAACCTCACCGTTGGTGGTGCAGTGGTGAGCGTGACTGCTACTTAGCACCCCAGTGGGTCTGGGTTCAATCCCAGTCGACGTCGGTGGTTTTTCTGAGGCGAAAAAATCTGGTCACGTCTTCCTTCGGAAGGGAAGTAAAGCCGTTGGTCCCGGCTCATATTCATGAGTCGTTAGGTAGGGTCCAGGTGGTGGAGTCGTCTTCCTGGCGTCGGTGATTGTCACCATGTGAGTAAATAGGCCGACGTAAAATAAAGGAATAAAAAAAACCTCACCGCGAGTTATCGGTTCTATCCCCCTAACTTTAGTTTTAAGATAACTGATGATGATTGGTGATTATGTACCATCTATTGTAGCAAGGTAACTTTCCATAGGAGTGAAATAATCTGAAAAACGATTTGATCAGGATTCTATTGTTGTTTGTGATTATCAAGCTGCTGTATGAAGGGCCAAAAACGTTTGGGCGGCCCTTAAGCAGAGACACTTACGCGAAACCCACGAATTTAGAGAAGAGAATCTCCTTCCAAAACCAAATTCACACTAACAGCACTAGAAACGAGCTCTCGATTGACAGAATAAACCCATCGTTCCACGAAATGTGACCAATAGGGAGGAGGCAGTCCCATGCTCCCTATCCAAATCGTTTCACTTGGGTGCCCTGATGGTCCCTCGCTTTCCCCGATAGATGTTATTTAATTTTTGGTATAGTTAGTACACAAAAAAATAAGATATCATAAAAACAAAAATGACAAATTTCAAACTTGAATGATGTACATAGAATTACAAATTACACATTACACAAATTTCATCACTTGACCATGTAAAAAGCGGCTACAGTAAGTCAAAACGAGAACATAATATGCTTATGTACAAAATATATCTGACATCCACTGGATTGCTCCTGAAAAAAAAAATAAAAATTAGATATGTATTAATATCCTACTAGTCCTGGAAAAGCTGGAAACAGAATAGATCATTCGAAATATCAAAGAAAAAATTTCAATAAAAGTTATTATGTTATAAGACATGTTGTTATTTTTTTTTTCTTGATAATCGAGATTTTCAGTCTCGGGCTGGTTCATCTCCCGTCGTTGTCACTCAAACACCGCTTTTGGGCATTTTCGTAACTTGTCCAGGGGTGAGATTCGAACTCGTGATTTGGGGGGGGAGGATGGAGGTTATTAACAGGGGGGTGGCTCTTTTTTTGTTATTTTTGTTTTTTGTTAGTAATTTGAAAGAAAAATTGGGGTGTGAAGAGAAGTTTGATGTTTTTGTAAAAAAAAATTTAAAAAAATTAAATTGGGGGGGGAAAATGGGGGGGGTGTGGGGGGGGGAGGGATCTGCATCTTTGCATTTGAAGTTCACTGGGTAATCTATTTTTTAAATCAACCTTTGAATTGATAAAATTTTCATGCAATACTAAAGTTAATCAACAAAGGCACAAGCATCCACACATGGCAAATTTACCCTAGATGTTGCCGTAGCTATTTTGAGGTAGGATTGAATAAAAGACCTAACGTGTGCACGTGGAACCATCCCGGTGTGCGATAATCGAATCAAGCCATAGGAAAAATGGTTCACGCATGCAGACATCCTAAAATCTGCGAGTGAAAGCCGTTTGGAAAATTTCCCGCGGTGCGATCCGGACGATTGCATCAGGCAATTGAACAATGAATTCCGCGCCTAGCACATAGGATTCCATTGTTTCAGATCGTTCAGCACGCCCGTAATGGTGCGATGATGAATCGTTCCTAGCCAATTTCGATAGGCGTGCAAAAGTTTCCCCAAACGAGTCGGTTGAGAGGAAGGACGAGGGTGAGGAAATCATAATTAATGGCAGTTAACTCTTTGGGCAATTGCTTTCCGGAGGTCGTTTTTCATTCTATGATTGGAAATTCATTGACTCACCACTGCTGCCGCCATTCACTCAGTCACTGTCTACGGGAGCGAATGTAGAGAAGATTGCCACGCGACTGTAAAATATCCATAAATCAATCAAGATAGCAGACGCGAGCGTGAAGAGATTGTCGAGATGGGTTTAAAGATTGACATGACTGTGCCAGTGCCTAGCGGCTGTCTCCGTGGCTGTTCGTCTGAGAAGCGAGAAAATCCACCGCAACACCTTTCTAACCGTATCTTTTGGCTTCGCTATCAGCAGGTCGTTGCAAGTCCTCAATTTGCACTAAAAGCTTTCCATCGTACCTGGAATTATGCTCGATCGGGCTTGTGTCAGTGTGTCGATTCCGGGAAGTGTTGCTATTGCATTCGCAGCAAAAGATTAAATGTAATCTGTATCAGTCTTGGTGTTTTTTGTTGGTGCATTGAACGACTACCGTCGATGTTTCATGCCTTATTTGCTGATTCAAAGTAGATTTCACTGGGAACGCCGTCAGCTGTCGATAAGAGAATGAAAGCATGACGTTGATAATCGGTTTGTAGGTTTGAGGTGAATTCTCACGGCAACATTGTAAGACACTGTGACACAATGCTTCCCAAGGCTTATCAGAGAAAGACAAGTATGGCGGTGGAGCAGATTTGATTTCTGAAAAATGCCTCATGAAGCAATAACCGAATCATATCATAATCAACTTAGATCTCATGTAATTAAGAACCCCTGTGTTTGAATGTTTGTCTTATTAAATAGATATTGTCGAAATATAAAACGCTGAGACGTTTGAAAACCAGCGAAGTACTGAAGTTCACGATAGACCTTTTGTTTTGAAAAAATGATCACATGAAACCACATAGAGGCGTTTTGAGATATAAGATGATGTACTGAAAATGAAGATGGCGGTATTTTCTTGACGAGATATTCCTTTAAAATTTCAATCAACATTGGTTTCAAGCACGAATATGATATCAATATTCTTCTATTTGATATCTGTAGCCATGCAGATTGGATCTAGTGGTCGGAAATTGAGGTTTACTGCCATTTTGAAATTGACTTTCGAGGGTCAATAAGTCCACGACATTTGGAATTTCCCGCCTCCTCACTCACGCAGATCATCGTAGACTAAGTCAGTTCGTGGCCGTTAGAGTCAGTGAGATTCTGAATGCAACCAACACAACTGACTGGAGGTGGGCTCCCATGAAGTGTAATGTAGCAGACGAAGGCACGAAACGGCAGGGCAAACCATCGATAACGAATGACAGTAGATGGTTCAAGGGTCCTGAATTCCTCTGGCAGACGGAAAACAACTGGCTTGTGACGCCCGTCCAAATAGTGGAACCTGTGGGAGAGTTACGCGCTACCATACACGTGCACTCCAAAACAGCAGATGCGGTGGCTCCAGCGAAGAACTTCTTCCGGTTTCTCCAGAACGCCCGTCCAAAGAAGTACACTCGGAACAGCGGATGCATCATCTATTTATTTATTTACTTGTTATTGACAACAACGGGCTCAATGTGGCCCCAATGATGTTGAAAATAAATTAATTTAAAGCGTAGGGTCAAATAAAGGGTGTCCACGATGAAATTGCCACACACAAAATTGATTCGCAAAATTCGAGTTTTCATCCGATTGCCATCAAATTTTCAGGGATTGACAAAATCTGTTTGAAGTCGGCCTTCACATATGTTTCGTCGTCCATGATGCAGCATTCAACTTTCGTCAGCATGTTGAGGTACAACTTCCTGGCACGGGTTTTGGCGGACTTGTTCTGCTTCTCGTCGCGATTAGGGGCCTTTTGTACCTTGAACGTTCGAAGCCCAGCCTTAGTTTTGGCCTTCTGGACAAAACTTCGGCTTAGGTGCAGCTTCTTAGCCACATCCCGAACGGAGGCGTTCGGATTTCGGTTGAAGGCCCCAACTACGCGGTTGTGATTTTTGGTGTTGTACGGAATACTTTTTCCTTCACTTCTGGGCTTCCGATCGGTGGTCAACCGTTCCTCGAACCGCTTAATCACTCGCGACACCGTGGAATTCGCGATTCCCAACGTTTTAGTGATGGAACGATGTGAGAGATCCTTGTTCTCGTGATGAATGCGCAAGATTTTATCACGCACGAGCTGTTCTTTCGACTCCATTTCCGCGAGTTTTGGTCACAGGACTTTAAAACTTGCAGGGTGTAAACTATGAACTAAATCCACCCAAATTTTCATTTAATTTTCCCGGTTAAAAGTTGGAATTTTTAGGGTGTTTTTTTGGGGCCCTTAATAAAAATACGTGTACATAAAAACGGTCATATAGTTATTCAACACCGGAAGCAACGTTGAAAAACGTGGTAAACTGCCGACGCAACATCTGGCGTGAATGGTAAAAGTCGACCAGATGAGAGGCCCGGTTGAATACTCGCTGTAATCCACCGATGGCACCGTTCATGCTGTAGTTAGTACGGCGGAGAGGTAGTCTCAGCATCATATTGTTTCGAAGCGCTCTAGGTTGAACGTTGACATTTATTTGCTCCAGGATTGCAGAGCAGTCTATTCTGCCTTGTAATATATCTGCAATAAAAAGCGTCCTCGAGGTTTCTCTTCTGGTACGGAGAAGCTCCAGATCGATCAGCAGGCAACGAACGGACTCCACTCTCTCAGCACCATTGTTGTAATTTGGGTTCCAAACTGTAGAACAATACTCCAATGTGGATCGCACCAGCGAACAGTACAGTGATTTGAGGCAGTAGATGTCAGAGAATTTTTTTGCTATCCTGAAGATGAAGCCCAATGTCCTCGACGCCTTATGAACCACATACGAGATGTGTTGCTTGTATGAAAGTTGAGAGTCCAGAATAATTCCCAAATCTTTTACTTGATTTACACGATCTATTGTTGATCCTTCGAATCTGTAGGTAAATATGATCGGTTCTTTCTTCCGACAAAACGTGATTACCGAACACTTCGCAGGGTTAACTACCATTCTGTTTAAGTTGCACCATCTGGCGAAAGCTTCAAATTGACGTTGGAGGAAGATGCAGTCATCGGTCGTACGAATCGGAAAGTAGATTTTAAGATCGTCTGCATACGATAGTCGTGGGCCTTCGATGACCAAATTCACATCGTTGAAATAAAGTAGGAAGATCCACGGTCCCAGGTGACTTCCTTGGGGTATCCCTGGCGGGGCGGGATAAATGTGAGTGGGGGGGTTCCCAATAGGGGCCGTCCGGTGGGGTGGGGGGGGAAAAGAGGGAAAAAAGCGGGGAGAAGCCCCGCTTTCCCCCTTTTTTTTCTGTTTTGGGGGGGTGGTGGGGGGGTGTGGTGTGGGGGGGGGTGGGGTGAAGGGGGGGTATGTGGGGGCTGGTTCGGCCCTTTCTGCTCTATCCTCGGTGGTATACGTTGTATAGGAGATTGTAGTGGGGGGGGGGGGGGGCGGCGTGGAGAAAAACTATGTTGATCAATGCTATTTTTGAGTGGGGGGGGGGTGGGGGGGGCCCCACACCAACTCCAACACGAGCCGGGGCGCGCGCGCCAAATACACTCCCCCCACAATTATGGGTCACTTGAGGGGACTGCAAGTGAACAAAAAATCGAAAAAAAATGTATTTAACTGCTTAATTTTAATAACAAATATGTACTATGGTAGCTGGAGGTCTAAATATTATGTTGACATACGAAGTATTCACGTATAATGTCAATTTATTTCAGAATAAGGGTTTTCCTAAAGACTTGCGAAATACACAATTATGGGTCACTTCTTCGAGAGGTCACAATTACGGGTCAATTTGCATCATATTATGGGTCAAGTAAAACAGAACAGTTTCAGTGATCGTATTTATTCGAAAATGCTCATTCATAACATCAATTTGCATGAAACTTATCCTTTTCACTTCATATTCTTAGTTTTTCGCGCACGAACTACCTTCTTCTTAGCATTTGCTTGTTTTTGTTCTTGTTTTTCTTTCCTCTGAGCAGCCTTTAGAAGCTTTTCTTTGTCTCTCTTCTCTTTCAAAGCTTTGCGTTGTTCGATCTTTGCCTTTTTAGCGTCTTCAATTTCTTTCTTTTCCAAATCCTTTTTCTGATACCATTGCAGCCATCTGTTGCTGGTTGCTACAGAAGGCACGTGTTCTGGAATGCGCCGTTTTCGTTGGCTTGGATCTGTGGGTGCAACTCTTGGCCATATTAGTACATCTTCGAAAGGGTCTTTAGAGTCTGTACTAGACGCAAATGAAGTCTGTAATGCAGATTTTGCTGTCGAATCATGTGTTTGGATAGAGTTTAGAAGGTCTGTTCCTAAATTGGACAAGGAATAAAGAATTATTTATAAGGAAGAAAAAAATGTGCATACATGTCATACCTGAGAATTCACCAAAAGATTCATTAGGTGAAAAGATGGAATCGCTAGCTTGGATAGCGGAGCTGTCCACTGCACCTGAATGATGGTAGCAATAATAATGCATGATTTAAAAATATTTAATCACTTACCGATGATGGAGGCACGGTCTGCTTCTGGTAGGTTTGAGCATTCAACATTGTCATTATCAACGTACTCGATGATGATGCTTTGGAATAGTTGGAGCGATTCGGTAAAAAATAGCCCTTCAGCCTTATCCTTAATAATTTTCCAGAAATTGAACAACGCAAGCTCTTCATGTGGACCATACCAGAAATCTTTCTCTCTGTTATTTAAAAATCTCATGAGTTGATCAGGTTTCAGTCCCATTTCGACATATTTCAGTTGAAGCTGGTACTCATTGTCAGTAGGTTGGTTTAAGTTATCAACTACTACGAGTGATTCATCACTGTCGTCATGATTAGATGATTTTGCAATGGATTTGGAAGCGTTCGTAGGCAGAGTAGTGAAATCGATCATATTGACGTTCCAAGGGCAGAGTCCACAAAGTTTGAATGCCTTTTTCAGACAGTCTTTGGAATTTGTGAAATTATCCAGAGCCGTTTTCAAAAGTTTGGCAAAATTTGATTTTGTAACTTTTGCTGAATCGCTTCGCAGGTGAAATTGCCTTAGAACTTTACACCAAATATTCTTGAATAGCCCAAAGAACAGTCGATCTAGCGGTTGTAGGATTCTGGTAGTTTTATTTGCAACCAGCCATTTGATAAGATCATTTGTAACATACTCGTAGAATGTTTTGGATGTTTGCCATCCCTCATCTGACACACCCACTGACCAACCTTTAGGAATGCTTTCCACAATTTCTCGACTGATCCGTTTTCCCGGAAATAAAATCATTGGGGGAGTCAATTCACCATCAGCGTTACTTCCGAAAAGAGCAGTAAAACTTTCCTTGTCGGAGTTATTATTCACAATGTAAGCGTTCTCAGCATCACGCTCACAAAGGGCTTTGAATCCTTTGGGTATCAATTGGAATCCTGATTCATCAAAGTTGAAGATTCGTTTTGGGTAATCGAAAATTGATAGATCGACACCCTCTTCCTTTAAAATATCTTCCACTTCCAAAAACCACATGCGAATCAGTTCCTCAGTCACCTTCGCTCCAGATCTTGAGAGATTGGTGGTAAACTTTTTTTTTGATTGATGGGTGTCTTTGTAGAAAGCGGCGCGCCCAATTTTTACCTTCGGAATTAATAAAAATATACTTTGGTTAAAATTCATTGCACTGAGCTTTTCAATTATGGAACTTACTGGGAAATGACGACGGTAAATTTCGAGTTGGTCTGATCTTATCGGCGTAATCCTTCACAGCGAGTGTTAGATCGGTTTCGCTGATTGGGAACCCAGCTTTGGACATATAAATTATCCACTGTTCAAAGCGAGCTTCTTCATCCGGTCGCAACAACGTAAGAGGACCAGGTTTTTGGTTCTTCGGAGGAGTCTTTATATAACGCTGTACTGTAGAAAACGGAACCTCATAATGCTTTGCCGCTCTACGAATCTTTCCCGTCCTTCGCGCTTCAGAAACAGCATTTTCCAAAGCCTCAGCACAATACTGCTTCCGTTTTCGGTTCCGTTGAATGTTCCTAACCAAAGTGTTGCGCATAACATAATCAATATTGGATTGAATATCAATGACCCATAATTGCAGGAAAGTAATTTTTTCCGGTCCCAATTATGGATCACTTTTAATATTGTTTATATCCAGCACTAAACATTTCTAATGACTGAAAATTGATTCAATTGCAATAAACATACCTTGATCGTGGTGTCCGTGCCATTTTCTGGGATTAAATCGATAATAATATCACTTTTCAAGCTTCTATGCAAAAGTCACACTGCTAATGCTGCTTGCGTAAAACGATGACATTTCGACAGTTTTTCGACATCAACATTACACGGTCATAAAAAATCTTCATTTTTAGGTAAACAGACAATGCAAAGTGTGTCTAAAGCAAGAAAACATTTAATATTTTGAGGGAAAAATATGAGTTGATCCATTCCAAATTGCTTTAACTTGATATTAATCATAAAAGACAAAAGTGACTCATAATTGTGGGTGACCCATAATTGTGGGGGGAGTGTAATTCCACGATAACTATTCATGTCTCTTTTATTTCTTTTTTTGGGGGGGGGAAAAATATGTGGGAATTTCGAGAGGGGGGGGACACTCCTCTTAGACGGATATTGAATAGGCGCAGCAACGGTGTCAGTAAGCAGGTAATGTGTCTCTTCAGGAATACTGGCGGAACACCAGACTCTCTGCGCTGCTCGTTTACATGCTTCCAAAAAGACTTCGGATGTGACCTGAGTTTGGACTGAATCCCTCGTAAATATGACGAGTAGCATCGACGGCTGACTCGCTTGAACTCATGATTGAGCCTGACGTAGCGGTTTTTCAGGGCAAGCGTACGATATTTAGTGAATTTTCTCAAAGCCGCTCTCTTAGTCGATTTCAGTTTTCGAAATTCGCTAGTTTGCCAAGAAAGGTGCGACTCTTTTTGGTGGACTTTCTTTGGAACGTGCCTGTCAATGTCATATGCCAAGACGTGTAAAAAAGTTTGCGCAGTGGAATCGACGTTTTCGGGATCAAGGATGCTCTCCCAGGCTATGTTAGACAGCACGGCGACGATACTACGGTGATCGGCTTTCCGGAAACCGTATGACACAATAGCAGAAGTTGCGTCAAAATCTCGAACGTGGTTACCTTCCACGGCGACAATTAAAGGAGGGTGGTGATGAGCCAGCTTTACCAGAGGAGTTGGAGCAGTAGAGATGAATGGAGCGGTGTCCTGAGCGCTTACAAAGCAGAGGTCTAAGCTTCGGTTGTTCTCGTTTACAACGTGGTTTATTTGAGATAGCGTGGCTGCACTATAGTTATCAAGAAGACTAACTGACCCTGTGTGAAATACAGAGCGTGTTGGGTCTGGATAGAGAAAGCCGCTGTGAGACATTTTCCACGATATACCAGCTAGATTGAAGTCGCCAAGAACGATCATCTCGTCAACAGGAGTTGCATTCTCCATTATCGCTAAAACGGACCGGCAATGGGTTTCGATTAGATCGTTGTCACGAACTCGGTCAGGTGCAATATATATCGCACATAGGTACAGTGTGCGATCACTCAGATTGACGGCGACTCAGACTTGTTCCACACAGTTCTACTCCTCATTTTCTATGACTCTTGCCTTCAAGTTGGATCGAACTGCCACGAGAACACCACCTCCAGTAGACTTTCGGCTATTAGTGAGGAGTATCGCCATGCGAAAAACTTTCAGTTTCTGAGAGCGCATTAAGAAAGTTTCGGAACCGGGGTTTGAAGGGGGCGGGGGGAAAAAAAAAACTTCACCTTTTTGGGGAGGGTGGGGGGAGGGGAGAGGGGATATATATATTTGGCCCCTAATGCGTAGCACAAGTGAAATTTTTCGCGAGAAGTGCCCGGTTTGTTTTCTGGGGTGGGGGCCGGCCTCATATAAATAATTCCTTCTTTTTTTTTTTATGTGTGGGGGGATAGTGGGAATATTTTCTTTTTTATTGTTTTGTCGGGGATTTTTGGTGTTTGTGGTTTTTTTTTTTTTGGGGTGTGTGTTTGTGGGTGGTGGGGGTGGGGGAAAGTAAAAAATAATAAATTAAATTATGTAATGTGTAATTTATTTATTTTGGTTGAGCATGATTGACCACCCGAGGTTGCTACCCCGTTGTTGCCAGATCAGCTGTTATTACTCAGAGAACCAACAGATGATGCTTGGGACTAACATACATCTTCAATGTGTAAAAACTGGTGATCCCAATCTAAGGCAATACCGGCGCTGGCCTCACCCGAATGCAAGTCAAGTAGGGAATGGGTAGGCATATGTTGACGTGATCATTGCTCTATTGGAAGCCGCGGAATCCACTGCACTTCCACGAGAAATCACTGGGATTTTGGATAGCAGGATTGGGTGGCAGCAGGGTTCGTTTTGGTTAACGATAAGCTGTAAAGTAGTATATTTAAACATTAGTACCGATTTCCGATTTGAAACGATTTAAACCAACAGAAAGGAGGCTATTCGGGGCACTCACAAAGTGTGATTGTGGTTTTTCATTGGGAAAAAAAAAGTGATTTTAAATAATGCTGAAAAACCAATTTTGACCGGTACAGTGCAGTAAGGATGCTATTGGGGCCTCTCACAAAATGTGATAGTGGTTTTTCATTGGGAAACTAGGAGATCTTTTATAATACTGGAAAGCCGATTTGGACCGATTTAAACCAACAGTAAGGATGCTATTGGGACCATTCACAGAGTGTGTTAGTGGTATTTCATTAGGAAAACAAGGTAATTCATCTCAACGCTTGAGTAACAACTTGGACCGATCTACACCATCAGTCCGGATACCGCTGGAGTCCCTTACAAAATGGGACAGTGGTTTATTTGTGATAGGGTGGCCCGACGAGTATGGCGAACGAATAATTTGAATCACAATTAATTATGTACCTCACCACCGACCGATCTTACCCGGCGAACCACGACTTCTGATGCTCACTCGATCACTCGCGCAACGAACAATAGGCAACCGAAACAATAGACAAAACGCTACGCCCGATAACAAAATATTGCGGAACAAAGTATCGACACAACCGATTCAACCGATTCAACCGATGGTCGACGCAAACGTATTAAAAATAAATTTTATTAATATAGATACAATGGGTAACAATTACCTGTAAATACATAAAATAATAGCAAGCTCCACGTTCTTGAAAGCACTTACTACCTCACGGGTCGCCTGTACCCAACTCCGAATGTGTCCGTCTAGTTTCCGGTACATTCATTCATCTTTATGCCTAACTTTAACAGTTTTGAGAAATAGAGAAATATTAGATATTGTCTTCAAAATTTGGTAGAAATAAGTTATTTGTTGCCTGAAAAGAAACAAAATTAAGAACAAAGATGTAAGTAGAATCCTTGTAGTCCCCCGGATGTTTGAAGAGCTTAGCCATTTCTATGAAAAGATACTAAGAGTTATTGTTGCGGGCTGTCGATGGTTGGTGATAACTATGTGTTGAACACTATTGGCTGAAATGAGCATTGGATGAGAATAGTAAGAACATTTCATTGAATAAATGACTATAATACTAAGTTGTTTATTAAGCTGAAGCCCAGTCGAGCTATATCTGATGAACTCAGTCGGCTGTTCTACTTATGAAAGACATTCCCACCGCCTTACATGCAAGTGAGCGGAATGTTACAACTTCGAAAAATTGTAAAATAAATCGATGAATCAACCCTCTCAGATTTATCGCTATTATGCTATTATGATAAATTTACAAGCTCATAACTGCATGCTAGTTTGTGAATTGAAAAATGTCCAGATTCACGAACAAAAAGTCCGGGCACCGATGCAGCGCGGTATCCGAACTTTGGATTTGGAAACCTGTGTCGCTTAACAAATCTTCAAACAAATGTATAAAAGCACGTTGGCCAATATTTAGTGTCAACCAGTGGGTACGTGTGCTCTACTCCAAGTTCCCCTTCTTTCAAACTCACCTTCAGTTTAATTTACCCATTGAGTTGGACACATCACAACAGAAAATATTGTGATGGAGCACGGACTTTAGATTACTAGATGTATGAAAAATACTCTTTAACCTATTTAGGATTATATCTGAAAAATCCAAATTTGGCCAACACCCATCACTGAAAACCGTTAAAACCCGCAGCACCCCCTCCCCCCCCCGGTAGCCAACAGGCGAGCGGTATCGGCCCCGCGAGCGGGGCGGGGTAACCTGCGGCACCACACCACCAAAACATACGATACTATAAACCTCACCTCACATCGTGCATCCTCCTCACGGCAATGAAACTCAACGCAAATTCATCACCCGTACTGGCGGCAGCCAATACGCACAGGCTCGCCACCTTCCGCGCACTGTCACAGATGAAGGAACTGCAAAAAATAAAGGAGGTGGTTTGTGAGATGGGGGAAAAAAGGAATAGGTTGTGTGGAGAGGAGGAAGAAATGTGGTGTTGTTTGTTTTGTGTGTTTTTTTTTTTGGTGCCCAACAGTAATCTATACATTTGATTAAAGTCTTTGGGAAATCCATGGTAGTCTAGAATCCGAAATTGAAATAAATGTAGTTAACCATATATCAATGGAGACACATCCCAGTAAACACAAGATCGCATATAATAACGGATATGAGTATAACGTGGAGGCGATATGCGTACATTTAACATGAAGTTAAATGAACAAATGAACCTATATCGCCTCCACGTTGTACTCATATGCGCTATCATATGCGATTCTGTGTTAACTGGGATGATAGTTTAGTCGCATAAGGGTATGGCGCAAAAACCTAAAATTTGATAACTTAAAAAAAATATCTTGAAAACGAAAAAACATTCTCGTCAGATTTTTTGATATATTGTGTAAAGCAGTCTAAATTTTCAAGTAAAAATATAAAATCGTATAGCGCCTTCTAGTCAGATAACCATGAAAATCGCAAAATACAAATGCAATCAATGTTCAACAATACAAAGTTCCCATTTGTCAATGTTATCATATTTTTCAATTATCTTTTATTTGGTGTTTTAATATTTGAAATCAGTGGTTCAAAAATTATGATTTCTAGAAAAATGTAATTTTCGGGAAAACTAAAATAAAATCAAAAATCGATTCCGCCCCAACATGGAACAACATTAATGCAAAAATAAAAAAAAAATACGTGTCCAATATTTTGTGATCAGGAACAAAACTGCCAATTTTCACAAAATTCTGAGACCCACTGCACAGTGGGAAAAAAGTGCCCGAAACGCGAAAGAATTCTATAGGGAAACTGCCCCCATATTAATCTCACTGTTCCTATATTCATCCTACGATGAATCAAACAATTGGGTAGTTGAAGGATCGGTTTCGTTTTCTAATAATGTTTGCTTACGTTAAATTACTACAACAAACATTACTAACTAATCCTGTCACGTGTATATCGTTTTATTTCAAGTAGGATGAATTACAAAGTGATGAGATTAATGTAGGTACATCTTCCCTATCTCAGCTCGGAGTGGAACGATTTCTGTAAAATAACTTTAACTTGAAGGAATATTTCCAAGGAATCGAATGAACGTGGTCTCATTGGCCTCACGGAACTGCTTGAGTAACTCCGACCAAAGAAATTTATGATAAACACAAAACTTTTAGGGGAATCAGGGTAAAATCAGCCATATCTACGTTCAAAGAGCCGTGCGGTTAATGAAACCAATTTCAATCGATTTCCTAGCAAATTTTACAAAGAATCAGCCTTATTGTATTGATCTTGAGTAACACCGAGCAATGACAATTGTGAAAAACATGAAAATATTAGGGAAATCAGGGTAAAATCAGCCATATCTTCATTCACAGTGCCGTGCGGTGAACGAAATCAACTTCAATCGATTTTCCTGAAATTTTTACATAGGGCTAGCATCACTATGTTGATCTTGAGTCACACCAAGCAAAGAAATTTTCTTAACAACAAGGAAATATTATGGGAACCAAGGTAAAATGAGCTCATTTGCTCCCCAAGCAGTTCCGTGCGGCCAATGAGACCACGTTCATTCGATTTCTTGGAAATTTTCCATTAAGTTAAGGTTATTTCTACAGATATCGTTGTACTCCGAGCTGAGATATAAAATTCTTTCGCGTTTCGGGCACTTTTTTTCCCACTGTGCACTGTATCGGTATTTTATGGAATGGCTGAATTCATAATTTATCAATTATTTAAGTTTATTCTGACATTGCTTGACTGCTCTTAAACCGAATATTTATTTGGCAAAGTTGCATAATTATGATCAATTTGATCTTAAAAACTTTGATAAGATATCAGAGCTGTTTATAAGCATACTGATATTATTTCAATGCTTTTTTCTAAGGTTTCTTCCAGGAGGAGAAACCACTCACACTTGTAATGTACACTGATCTGGAGAGGTTGGTGTGAACCATCGTCGGTCGAGTTTATAAGCCCAATGTGTGGACAGCGAATACTTCACATCCGGAAGACATTTTGAACAATATTGAGAGCTTAGTATTTGCGGAAAACGTTTTTGTTGGGGATGAACCAATGGCAGAGCTAGCCAAATTGAGGGGATCGACAATGCAAATAAGCAATACGTTGCTGCTGGTAAGCACTTAGTAAAAAAGTCTGATTTGCAGAACTCTTACCTTACCAATCAGACTAAGGCCGGTGTGGCCTCTGCTGTACACAGAAGTTGTTTCCATTGTAATCGGTCCATGGCTGTTCCTCGCCAGCCTCGCTGTCTGCGGAGGGTCCGCAGGTCGCTTTCTACTTGATCGATCCACCTTGCTCGTTGCGCGCCTATTCTTATCGTACCTGTCGGTTCGTTTTCGAGAACGAATTTCACAGGGCTGTCGTCCGATATTCTTTCGACATGCCCAGCCCATCGTAGTCGACCGATTTTTGCGATATGTACGATGGGAGGTTATCCCAGCAACTGGTGCAATTCGTGGTTCATTCGCCTCCTCCACGTTCCGTCTTCCATCTGCACTCCACCGTAGATCGTACACAGCACCTTCTGTTCAAAGACTCCAAGGGCGCATTGGTCCTCCACTAGCAATGTCCATGTTTCGTGGCCGTAGAGAACTACCGGTCTAATTAATGTCTTGTAGATGGTCAACTTTGTGGTTCGGCGAACTTTGTTCGATCTTAGCGTCCTTCGGAGTCCAAAGTAGGCACGATTGCCAGCCATAATGCGCCTTTGTATTTCTCTGCTGGTGTCGTTATCGGCGGTCACCAGTGAGCCCAGATACACGAATTCGTCTACTACCTCGATTTCATCACCGTCGATCTGAACTCGTGCTAGGAGGCTAACATTGTCTTCTCGTGAGCCTCTTCCCTTCATGTATTTTGTTTTCAACGCATTAATCACAAGCCCAATCCTACCAGCTTCAGCCTTAAGTCTGATGTACGTTTCCGCCATCGTCTCAAAGTTACGTGCTACGATATCAACGTCGTCGGCGAAGCCAAATAGTTGGACAGACTTCCTGAAAATCGTGCCACTCGTGTCTATCCCAGCTCTTCGAATCACACCCTCCAGTGCAATGTTAAACAACAAACACGACAATCCATCACCTTGCCGTAACCCTCTCCGAGATTCGAAGGGACTCGAGAGCGTCCCTGATACTCGGACGACACACATCACTCGATCCATCGTTGCTTTGATCAACCGCGTCAGTTTTTCCGGAAATCCATATTCGTGCATGATTTGCCATAGCTGGTCTCGATCGATTGTATCATACGCTGATTTGAAGTCGATGAAAAGATGATGTGTGGGCACGTTGTATTCGCGACATTTCTGCAGCACTTGCCGAATCGCGAAAATCTGGTCCGTAGTAGCGCGGGCACCCATGAATCCCGCTTGGTATTGCCCCACGAACTCCTTTGCAATTGGTGACAGGCGGCGGCATAACATTTGGGAGAGCAACTTGTAGGCGGCGCTCAGTAGCGTGATCGCACGATAATTGCAGCAATCCAGCTTGTCGCCCTTTTTATAGATGGGACACACTATTCCTTCCATCCAATCCTCCGGTAAACATTCCTCCTCCCAAATCTTGGTAATTACCCAGTGCAGCGCTCTGGCCAGTGCTTCACCACCGTATTTTAATAGCTCGCTTGGGAGTTGGTCAACACCAGCAGCTTTGTTGTTTTTCAACAGACCAATTTCCTCCTCAACTTCCTGAAGGGTTGGGGTCGGAGTCCTGTCATCTTCTGTGCGTATTCCTAGATTTATTACCGTGCCACTTTCGGTCGCTGTAACATTACCGTTCAGGTGCTCGTCGAAGTACTGCTTCCACCTTTCAATCACCTCACACTCTCCTGTGAGAAGGTTGCCATCCAGGCCTCTTCAAATATAGGCGGGGGGGGGGTAGTTTTTGGGGGGGTGTTTTCTTCTCGTAGATTTGGTGTGTGGTTGGCGCGGTACGTGCTTCCTTTTTTCGCGGTCTCGTCTTCCTCGGGCGTTTTTTTTTTGAGAAAAAAATTTTTTGTGTTTGGGGGTGTGTTTAAAGGCCCCTTCCTCGTGTGGGGTTGTGCGCTCCCCCGGTGTTCTCCTCTACTAACTGCTTGCATTCGCCATCAAACCAGTCATTTTTTCGATTCGGTGCAGAAGTACCTAGTGTCACTAATGCAGTGCTACCAATGGCGGTTCGAATATTTTTCCAGCCATCCTCAAGAGTAGCTGCGCCAAGCTGCTCTTCCGTTGGTAGGGCTGCTTCTAGCTGTTGCGCGTATTCCTGGGCAACTTCGGTTTCCCGTAGTAGCTCAATGTTAGGTCGTGGCGTCCGAAATCGACGCGTGTTGTACACCGTCGAGAGTTTTGAGCGCATACATACTGCAACTTGGTAGTGGTCCGAGTCTTTGTTCGCGCTGCGGTAAGTGCGAACGTTGATGATATCGGAGAAGAATTTCCCGTCGATTAGAACATGGTCGATTTGATTCTCTGTTCGTTGGTCAGGTGATCTCCAAGTAGCTTTGTGGATGTCTTTACGGGGGAAGAAGGTACTTCGGACTACTAAACCACGGGAGGCCGCAAAGTTCACGCATCGTTGGCCATTATCGTTCGATACGGTATGCAGGCTGTTAGGCCCTTTTACCGGTCTTTACATTGCCTCCCGTCCTACTTGAGCGTTCATGTCACCAATGACGACTTTTACGCCCCGCTGCGGGCAGCCATCATACACCTGCTCTAGCTGCGCGTAGAACGCTTCTTTTTCGTCATCGGGTCTCCCGTCGTGTGGACAGTGTACGTTGATGATGCTGTAGTTGAAGAATCGACCCTTGATCCTCAGCTTGCACATTCTAGCGTTGATCGGAAACCATCCAATCACGCGTTGACGCATTTTGCCCAGCACTACAAAGCACTACAGTGCCCAGCTCGTTTGTCGTACCACAGCTCTGGTAAAAAGTAGCCGCTCGATGCCCGCTTTTCCATACCTTCTGTCCTGTCCAGCAAACTTCCTGCAGTGCTACGACTTCGAAGTTACGAGGTTGAAGTTCGTCGTAGATTATCCTATCGCAGCCAGGGAAGCAGAGCAATTTGCAGTTCCATGTTCCGAGTTTCCAATCGTAGTCGTTAATTCGTCGCCTAGGTCTTTGATTAACTTCTGTATTATTCGTAACATTGATTGTTTAAGGGCGGCTTGTTGGGCCTTCCCCAACCCCCTGTCTCGCCGGAGGACCATCGTGCACAGCACTGTTTAGAGTCCCACGCTGGCACGAGGACGATGATCAGCCGCTCCTAACATGGAGAACAGACGCTGTTTTGAGCCGCCCCTAACATGGAGAACAGACGCTCAGATAGACTGCGCCCTTTGAAGAGGGCAGCCCCCCCTTCCCTGTCAGCATATGACCAAGGTCCCACCGGGGTTGGTTACCCGATTTTTCCTATGGTTACTCATACCCCAGTCGGCACCACGGGGAGGTAGGGGTAGGAGTTACTGGACAAGAGGCTAAGGATCGCAGTAGGATCTATTTTATAACTGCAGGTACGCGAAGTACCAATGGTACGCATTGTTCAGTCATTTACCAACCATGATTTGCAGAACTCGTTTCTATAATATTGCCAATGCCTCAACCCACCAGCCGTTGCATCCAGTGAAAGTTCCAAGTATATTGTGAGAATCGCCAAATTACTTCCGATTCAGGTCAACTATGATCTTCTTCTTGACGAATGGAACTTGTTAAAATGCGAAGTGCCGACCTCGAGTACAGAGATCAGACTTGAAGAACATGGGAACCAGTTGTTTACTAAGAAAACGTCTGTAGGTGATCCTAAATTCCTTCAGTTGACTAAGGTAGTGAAAACCGGTTTACCGTTTTGACTGTGTGTAAAGAACAGGCTTCGCCAAAATTAACTGCGGACCAAATGCAGGAGATCGTGGAGAAAAAAAAGTCGCTTGATTACAGACTTCTTAACAACAACAAAAATCAAAAAGTGACACTGCGCCGCAGTATTTCTCATTTTTGCTTTGCTTTTTGCGGGAATGTTTACTTTGTTCATTTTTACTGTAATTATACAACAAATGTATAAAAGTTTTAAAAAAATATTAAAATTTGGATATCACTTTTTAGTCACTATTCGGGCACTATTCGGTCACTATTTTTATTATTTTAGTCACTAAAGTCACCATTATTTATCCAGAAATCTACTAAAGGGTGATACGGTCAAAATTTGGTCAAGGGAAAACGCGTGTAAATCGGTGAAATCGTTTATTTAAAAAATCAAATTAAATTTCTTTTTCAAGTTCAATTAGTATAAAATTCAGGAAAAATATTCAGTTAGGCTTCCGGTTTTCCAAATCCGAATTGCCGGGCCTTACGCTTGACCCCTGCCATCAGATTTTGTACAGCCACCTTGTCCACCTTCTTCGCCGCAGAAAGCCAGTTTGCCTTGAACTGCTGCTCGTCCTTAGCAGTTTTTTTGGTCTTCTTTAGGTTCCGCTTGACAATAGCCCAGTATTTCTCAATTGGGCGGAGCTCTGGCGTGTTGGGAGGGTTCTTGTCCTTGGGAACTACCTGCACGTTGTTGGCGGCGTACCACTCCATGGCCTTTTTACCGTAATGGCAAGATGCCAAATCCGGCCAAAACAGTACGGAACAACCGTGTTTCTTCAGGAAAGGCAGCAGACGTTTATTCAAACACTCTTTCACGTAAATTTCTTGGTTGACAGTCCCGGAAGCTATGAAAATGCTGCTTTTCAAGCCACAGGTACAGATGGCTTGCCAAACCAGATATTTCTTTGCGAACTTTGACAGTTCCGTGTGCTTGAAAATATCTGCTACCTTTCCCTTTCCTTTTGCCGTATAAAACTCCTGTCCCGGAAGCTGCTTGTAGTCGGCTTTGACGTAGGTTTCGTCGTCCATTACCACGCAGTCAAACTTCGTCAGCATCGTCGTGTACAGCCTCCGGGATCGCGCTTTGGCCGTCGTATTTTGTTTATCATCGCGATTTGGAGTCACTACCTTCTTGTAAGTCGATAGTCCGGCTCGTTTTTTGGCTCGATGCACGGTTGTAGACGTAAACCCAGCTTATTTGCGGCATCTCGGAGAGATAGGTTAGGGTTTCGCTTGAAACTACCGGCAACTCTCTTTGTCGTCTCAGCGGCTTCCGGTTTTCGATTTCCCCCCGATCCAGACTTCCTGGCTGTCGACAAACGTTCCCCAAACACTTTAATTACATTTGTAACGGTTGATTTGGCAACTTTTAGCGATTTTGCCAACTTTGCGTGCGAGTAGCTCGGATTTTCGCGATGCGCGAGCAAAATTTTGATACGCTGCTCTTCTTGCTTGGACGGCATTTTGACAACTGAATAGTGAATTCCAAAATCAAAATAGGAGCAACATTCTACACACACACACCTTCAAAATGAGGGGTGTTCAGGTTTTTTAAATGCAAAATTGAAAGAAATACGTCAAGTTGATATTGACCAAATTTTGACCGTATCGCCCTTTACCAGCAATGTTATTGGCCAACTGCTGCTATAATCCAATAAACATTTTCAAGCAGAAAAAAACTAACAAGAGAAAGATTCATCCCTTGTATCAACTATCACCAAATTGTACTTCGATCTCATTTCTATGAAACTGCTTCCACACAAGCCCACTTCATGTGACTCAATTTTGAGTCGTTTTCGACTCACTTTCGTTTAAATGTGTTAATCTAATCAAATTTGAGTGACTCCACGTTTGACACTTTTGTAAGTCGAAAACGACTAAAAATCGGTTCAAATGGAGCGTGCGTGCAATGACGATCTGTTCCAGTGGTAGAAACCAATCCTGCGGGCGGCTCTGGGGTTTTCACTCAAATAGATGATAATTTCAATTTTCACCTGTGATAACTTTGTTATTTTTACCTCACACATACCTTTAAATTTTAATATGAACAGCTCATTACCTCAACTCAATATTCAGCGTCTGCCAGATTCATCACCGGATGATTCCCTTTTCCGAAATTGTCTTGCTCTGCCTCTTTAATCCGCTCACCGTTCAGCCGTCGCATCCGACGATCATAACGATCCATGGTGTAGTTGAGTTAGAGTAGGATATCCATCCACTTGAGTGATTTTTCCGGTTCGTAAATCACACTGCTCCCCGCCTTGATGCGCTGAAATAGCAGCGGAAGCAAGTGTTTCCAGCTGCCCTGGTGGGTGGTAACGAAATTTGCGTCGACGTGGACCTTTTGCTGGCCATTTGGGGACCGACCATCAATGACCCTAACTAGTGATTTTCGCTAGTTTCACCGATATATCTTAAATCGTGAATTCAAATACAATCGACACGAAGCAACATATAATAAAATTTTGAGTGACGTCATTTGCGGTTGGATCCTAGAGTAGAGATGAAGTTTCCCAGGGCTGTTGGACGAAGCAAATAGCTTCCCTCTCAACAGCTTTCGGCAAAATGCATTAGCTAGAAGAGTATTTTTCAAGTGGTTGGGGTTATTTTGGCTTCCGGTTTTCCGGATTCCGAATTTAGAAGCGCATGAAACTGAAGTGACTTTCGTTGTCCGGTCCGAGCATTATAATTTTAAAATACCTACTTTGAAATGCAATTACGGGGTTGAAGAAGAAATTGAAACGGCGGAGTGCCACAACAAGAGATCAGGGCGGTCCACATGTCAAGCGAGCGATGGAATCGATTAACGACTGGAGTTTAATTGATGCTTGCTTGGTGAAATCATACACCTGTTGCAATACGACAAACAGTGCAACAGGTGGGTTGGAAAGAATGCTGAAATTTTGATGACGAATGTGCTTGTTGCTGGAATTAACAGAAGGTAGTTGTTGAGCGGAGGCTGATTTGATGAATTTAAAATAAATAAAAAAAAAGGTTATGATTATGTGTGTTTGCTGCATTTATAGTGGAGATGATGGTGGTGGCTTATGTGCAGTAACCTTCCTTATATCTTAGGGAATATATCTATATCTTTTTAACCTTCCTCATATCTTAGGGTTAATATAAACTAAAACACACTTTCAAAATGAGATAACTGTTGAAAATTTTAATTTATTGGTCTGAAATTTCACGACATTTACTGTTTTGAGAAGACGTTTATATTATGCTGAAACATATGTTAACGAGCATTTATGAAAGGCTTCGCAAAAAAAGTTACCAATATTGCATTCGGGTCCTATTGACCCAGATTTAATCCAACGGTTTCTCAATCATTTTATGAGAAACTTGCTCATTCTTCCAAATAACAGAGGAGCCACGACGTGCCGCTTCGCCGGAAAAATCTCTTTGACCAGAATCTTCAGCCGTCGTTTCTGGGTTTCCGCTTGGTTCTCCGCCACGGCTGCTTGGACTGACGCTTCCACATGTGGATATCCATTTTGGCCGAATACTTCTTGACCGTTTGGCTGGTTGCACCGACCTCCCGGCCCAACGCGTGGAAAGAAGTGTCCCACTTGCTTTCCGTCTTCCGTTTGAGCCTCTGTTGAATCCTCCGGTCGCTTAAACGGAACGATCTACGTCCAGCCTCTGGAAAACGGCGGGAACGCTTGACCGGCAGTTTCCGTGAGGAACCTGTTAGCCTTTGCCGAGAGGTTGCCCGTTGGGTCCGTTGGGTCCGTTGGGTCCGGAGGTCCTTTCGAGGAATCCGATGGTCTGGTGACATATTGCTCTTAAAATAAACTTCTCAAACGGATGGAATCCAGCTTCCGCACAAGCCGCCATTGTCGGCGTTGTGGTAGAAGACCGGAGTTTCCCAGCAAACTTCATTAGCATGCTAAGTCTGCTTTCACAGCTCTTTCGAAGTGTCGAAGTGTGGGACGTAGCTGAGGAGACGGTCAAAAGTGACCCCCTGGATTTTTATGAACCTTCTTATGGGGATTTGTTCCCCGTCAACTGTTATCGGCGTGTTGATCACTTGGTGTGGCTGGTGAAAAACATGAACATATCCACTTTTTGGTACCGAAACTTCGAAACCTGCGTTCTTTGCCCAATTGGCAACATAAGTTGCCGTCTCCGCCAGTTTCCGCCTCAAGGCCTTGGCTGTGGCTCCAACCACCATCAGAACGATGTCATCCGCATAGAATAATACCCGAATGCCCCCTGAGAGCACCCCATTCATCCTAATAAGGAAGAGAGTGACTTCCAGTACAGACCCCGTTGGAACCACCGTTGCTTCTTTGTAAACATTTGACCGGGTGTTCCCTAGAACTAACTGGAATATTCGATTTTGCAGGAAACCTTTAGGTGAAGCTCATGAACCCTTCCTTTAAGGCCCCAGTCAATGAGCTGGTGCAGTACACCTGGCATCCAGGCTCGATTGTAGGCGTTTGACAAATCCAGTGTCACCATCTAGATGTGGTCCTCGTCAATTACTGCATCTTCCAACGCCTGTCATATGACCACGAAATAAGTATTTGTTCCACGTCCCGCGCGGAATGCATGCTGTCTTTCATCCAAAAGCTGTTCTTCGTTTATAAATCCCACCAGCCTCCTGTTGGTCATTTTTTCCATAAATTACGAGACGTAGCAGGTCAGGGATAGTGACCGGTAATGGGTTACCTCGTATCCCGGAGTGTCTGGTTTTGATGTTGGTAAATTTATAAGCAGAGGGTACCCGACTTCGGTAGGTCCTGCCGACCCCTTTTTTGCCACTGATAAGGCAAAGGGCTTTCCCGGGAAGCTCACTAGACTGATTAAAGCTACGATGGACGGTGTGCGAAACTGCGTGAAGATTTCGGGCGAACATTCCAGCTCGTTTGAATCACGCCGGGGACTACGTCAAGGTGATGGACTTTCGTGCCTGTTGTTCAACATTGCGCTAGAAGGTGTCATGCGAAGAGCCGGGCTCAACAGCCGGGGTAAGATTTTCACTCGATCCGGTCAGTTCGTTTGTTTTGCGGATGACATGAACATTGTCGGCAGAAGATTTGAAACGCGAAATGTGAAATGTACACTCGCCTAAAACGCGAAGCTGCGAAAGTCGGACTGGAGGAGAATGTGTCGAAAACAAAGTACATGCTAGCAGGAGGTACCGAGCGCGACAGGGACCGCCTAGGCAGCAGTGTTACGATAGACGGGGATACATTCGAGGTGGTGGAAGAATTCATCTACCTTGGATCCTTGCTTACGGCTGACAACAACAACAGCCGTGAAATCCGAAGACGCATCAGCAGTGGAAGTCGTGCCTACTACGGGCTCCAGAAGAACTTGCGGTCAAGAAAGATTCACTCCCGCACTAAATGTACCATGTACAAAACGCTGATAAGACCGGTTGTTCTCTACGGGCACGAAACGTGGACGATGCTCGAGGAGGACCTGCAAGCACTTGGTGTTTTCGAACGCCGGGTGCTTAGGACCATCTTTGGCGGCATACAGGAGGATGGAGTGTGGCGGCGAAGATGGAACCACGAGCTCGCTGAACTCTACGGCAAACCCAGCATTCAGAAGGCCGCGAAGGCTGGAAGGATACGGTGGGCAGGGCATGTTGCGAGAATGCCGGACAACAACCCTGCAAAAATGGTGTTCGCCTCGAATCCGGCCGGTACAAGAAGGCGTGGGGCACAGCGAGCACGATAGGCGGACCAGGTGCAACAGGATCTGGCGAGTGTGGGTCGTCAACGAGGTTGGAGAGAGGCACCCATAGACCGAGTATATTGGAGAAATGTTGTAGATGAAGTCATATCGTAAATAAGATGTATGGCTATTTAAATAAATAAATAAGGCAAAGGGGAGCTTGTCGATTTTGAATGGTTGATTTATATCCATCCCAACTCCGCCATCCGGGACGGTGACGTCGGTAATGGAGTCTGCTGCAACTAAGTTCTTTCGAATGAATTCCGGTCTTTAGCCCCCTAACCCACTGAAAACGGCGAAATATCTTCCTAGCAGATTAGTGACTACTACCGTGTCTCTTGTGGTGGAATCACCGTCATTTAAAGCCATTCCTCTGGCCGCTTACCGCTCACGGCGTTGACCTTAGACCGTAGGTCGCTTGTGCTTTGTTATGGAGTTATTTCGTTAATGAAGCATTCCCAGCTTTTCTGCTTGGTATGCTTTTACTACTTCTTTGCAGGTACTTCGTTGCTCTCGGTAGATTCTGGCCGCAGCTTGTCGGTCTGGGTAACCTATCGGAAGGCACTTCATTGCCCAGACTGCTTTTCATCGGACTTCCAGTGCAGCCTTGGTATCCGCAGACCACCAATGGAGTGCCCTCCTGCCTGGGCTAGTACTGGTTCTTGGTATTGCTTCCACAAATGAGGAAATGAGTTCCGTCAATTCGAATAGAGCGTAGAGGAGCGCTAGTCGCCGCGAAGGCCACACTAAAGAGGGAGATAAAGGCCAGCAAGCGAGCCTGCTTCGAGGGTCTGTGACAGAAGGCCAATACGAATCCGTGGGGTGACGCCTACCGGGTTGTAATGGCCAAAACCAGAGGATCGGCGGCTCCAACCGAGCGTTCACCAGAGCTGCTGCAGGTGATCGTTGGGGGACTCTTTCCGAGCCACGACCCAAGTCCATGGCCCCCCGCCGCCGTAGACGTGTCCCATGACCAGCGTTCCAGTATCCCAGACCTTAACGCTGTCATAGCGACGGAAGGGTGGACGGCTCAGCCGAACACCCGTGACCCCTTGGCACCGACAACGGCACAACGGGGGTCGGCGACGAGGCGACGGTGACGAATGATGAACTCATTGCGATAGCAAAGTCGCTAAAGGTGAACAAAGCGCCGGGACCGGATGGTATTCCGAACCTGGCCATCAAGACGGCTATCTTGCTGGATCCCGAAATGTTCAGGGTGGTGATGCAAAAGTGTCTGGACGAGGGCGTCTTCCCGGACGCCTGGAAAATTCAGACCCTTGTGTTGCTACCAAAGACAGGGAAGCCACCAGGAGATCCATCGGCATATAGACCAATCCCAACAAACATCGGTGTTGAATTAGAGCTTGTTCAAGCAAATTTGGAGAAGCTATTCAGCTGTTTCTTCTAGAATAGACTGCATAGCTTCTCCAAATTTGTGAATTAATTGGATATGTCTTGTTGGATACAGCGGGTAAGGTGCTCGAGAGGGTAATCCTCAACAGACTGACAACATACACGGAGGGTATACGCGGTCTGTCAAGTAATCAGTTTGGCTTCCGCAAAGGGAAGTCGACGGTGGATGCCATCCTGTCCGTCACCAAGACGGCCGAGGTGGCAATCCAGCGCAAGAGGCGAGGAGTACGATACTGTGCGGTGGTCACCCTTGACGTGAGGAATGCGTTCAATAGCGCCAGTTGGGCGGCTATCGCCGACTCGCTCCATCGCCTTCAGGTTCCTGGGTACCTGTACAAGATTCTCGGAAGCTACTTCCAGAATCGCGTACTGGTATATAATACAGAGGCAGGCCAGAAACGTGTGCAAATCACCGCAGGCGTCCCGCAAGGTTCGATCATGAGTCCGGTGTTATGGAATTCGATGTACGACGAGGTACTGCGGCTTGAGTTCCCGAGCGGGGTAAAGATTGTCGGGTTCGCAGACGACATCACCCTGGAGATATGTGGTGAATCCATCGAGGAGGTCGAGTTAACGGCCTCACACTCCATTGGCATTGTGGAGAGATGGATGAGCTCCAGGCAATTGGAGCTAGCCCACCATAAGACCGAGGTCACGGTGGTGAACAATCGGAAATCGGAGCAACATGCGACGATTAGTGCAGGTAACTGCACAGTAGAATCGAAGAGGTTCTTGAGGTATCTTGGGGTTATGATCGACGACAAGCTGTCCTTTGTCAGTCACGTCGATTACGCTTGCAAGAAAGCCTCCATGGCTATATCGGCATTATCCCGCATGATGTCGAATAGCTCGGCGGTGCAAGGGAGTAAGCGTAAACTCCTGGCCAGTGTCACCCTGTCCATACTTAGGTACGGCGGGCCGGCATGGTTCACCGCCTTGAGTACCAAGAGCTACGCAAATAAGCTCGAGAGTACACACAGGCTTATGTGCCTAAGAGTGGTGAGTGCATACCGAACGGTATCACGCGACGCGGTCTGCGTCCTAGCGGGGATGATGCCAATAGGCATCGTCATAAAAGAGGACGTAGAGTGCTTCGAGCAACGTGGAACAAGAGGTATCCGAAAGACCACTAGAGCCGCATCCATGGTTAAGTGGCAGAGGGAATGGAACAACTCCACCAAAGGTCGGTGGACCCACCGACTAATCCCGGAATTAACCGGGTGGGTCGGTAGGCGACACGGTGAAGTGAACTTCCACTTAACGCAGATATTGTCTGGCCACGGCTGTTTTAGACAATACCTGCACAAATATGGGCATGCACAGTCCTCCGCATGCAGCGAGTGCGCGGGAGTCGAAGAAACTGCAAAACATGTGTTTTTCGCATGTCCTCGCTTCGACGGCGCGAGATCCGGCATGATGGCCGTATGCGGTCGCGACACGACTCCGGATAACTTGGTCCAGAGGATGTGTCAAGACCGGGACGTCTGGGACGCGGTATGCGTAGCAGCCTCCCAGATCGTCCTTGATCTCCAACAAAAATGGCGAAACGACCAAAGGCAGGTCGCAGGGACCACCTAACTACTAAAGCCCTAAGTAGTTAGACATAGTGGGTGCTTAACAAGCACAATAGCCCCCTCCCCGAAGTAATACCGAAAGGTGGTTCTGGGGAGGGACAGGGTAAAGAGGGTGGGTTTTTGGGGGGGGGGGGCCGGGGGTGGGGGGGGGGGTGAAAAAAAAAAAAAAAAAAAAAAAAAAAAAAAAAAAAAAAAAAAAAAAAAAAAAATTATTTTTTTTTTTTTTTTTTTTTTTTTTGGGAAAGGGGTTTAAAAAAAAAAAAAAAGGGGGACGGGTTTTAAGCAGTTTAGTCAGCCCCTGAGACATTTGATGAAGCTGTATGTAATCTATAATTAGAACTGCCAATATTTAGACATTAATCCCTCTGCTTACGTCTGGTCTATCGGAACATACCTTCAGCAACGAGCATTAGGCTCAGAAAATTTCATAGCCATGGAATAAAGTTCCCAATTGCAGGGACTTCTTAAACGCATGCGGATTGCTTTCCGATTAAAAAAATGTTTTCTTCAGCTCCTCAATCTGTACATAAACTAACAATATTGTATGAGTGCGATTCTGTGCATGTGTGCGAAGGCGAAATGAAATAGGCCAGTTGACGATTTGCTGCAAACGTCAATTTCCTCAACCCGCTCCTTCGTTTTACCCATCCGCTCTCGAAAACAATCAACCAAAACATGTCGATTGCTACGATCACAAACTCGTCTACTAGCAGGTTATGAGACAGACGTACACGACCAAACTTTTAGTTTGTCATTGATCTTTAGATTGGCAATGTGTATTTCTTATTTCATTTACTCTCACGCAAATGTTAGCCAAAGCGACTGTGACGACAAACGGGATGCTTCGTTTAAAAACAAACAAATGTAAGAGACAGCAGGCTTCACGTTACAATACCGGTGCGCTATATCCATGGTTAACAAAGAAGAGAGGAAACATGGGCTCTCTCAAAAGCAACAGTGATGCCATAGCTGCAGCTCAACAGCGAAGCATTATTTATCGTTGGGTACTATTGGACAGCTCCAAAACATATTTTTTATTGCAAATGATAGTGCCAGATGATGGACAATATAATCATAAGCATAGATCAACCTCCAATGACTGGAAGAAACATGAAATAAATAGCGATTTCAGATTATCTAAATATGTAATAAATTTAACTCAATGTTCAACATCACATTCTGGCAACAAGCCTAGTTGTGGGAGAGAGCTGATGAAGACATGCTCTCCGGTACACGCGATGCAAATGCAAAATACACAAAGGCAACATTTGAGCGAACTTCTTCAGCAGGTCAGAAACTGATGGTTTCTAGATGATGTATTTTAAATCTTCAAAATGACAGTAATAAATTGGTAATCAATCATGATTCATACATCGAATCATTGGCCCAATAGATAAAGCTTATGATCGTATCATTAAAAATGAAATAATTTGGAAAATGTAGGAGTTATAGACCTATTTCCTAACAACTGATTAAAATAGTGACCCCTGATTAAGCCGTTCCCTACCCTAAAAAAAAATTTGCAGTTCTATTGGCTGGACATCCGTCGGAATGTCATCCACTATGTAATCTATATGATTTTATGTTCGTTGGCGGTGATGTGTTCTGCTTATCAAAGTATTTTGAAAGGATCGGTCATCCTGGTGGTTATTCAGTATGGTACGAAGTTATTTGATTTGGTTATCGAACGAATTATCAGGATGGCAAAAATGGAGAAGGTCGACGATCGCCGCAGCGAGCTTCGGGAAATCGTGGAACTGCATATCTTGGCATTGGAATATGTGGAACATTTGGAAGCTACCGTTAGCTTCATGTTGATTAATCAAATTTTAAACTGTATTCTGATTTGGTGTTTGATGATGTTCTATGTCTCGACGGTTTGTGATTATAGAGAACTGTGTTCAGATGGCAATTTTCAATTTTTTTGATATTTCCAGAACTTTGGACCAAACGCTGCGAATGTGATTCTGCTCTTTGTAGTTTTGATGGGTGAAATGGTAGTCTACTGTGTAAACGGAACCATTCTTAGTGAAAAAGTATGTCTCGTTCATTTTGTGGTTTTTAATAATTTCTTTCACTTTCATAACCGACAGGCTCTCGGTGTGGCACATGCCATGTACAGCTACCCTTGGTACAAGGAATCGGTCTCGATGCAGAAAGACATTAAGATGATTATTCAACGAGCCCACATTCCAACTGGAATCACCGCAGCCAAGTTTTACTTCGTTAATATCGAACGGCTCGGACTGGTCACCCAAGCGTCCTACTCGTATTATTTAATCCTGAAGAAACGATTTTAATCAACTATCCAATTTTCATTCTCCCACCACTGTTTTCTAGCACCATGTTTCTTGTTTCTTTTCCGCACCCTAAGCACAAAGAAGAAAACCGAAATGTTTGATTTAGATTCTAAATTTTGAATAGAGATTCGCAGCAATAAAGTTTACCCAGGATTTGCATAATTTTGGTCCCGGTAAACGCCACGTAATTTAATTTACACCATTTCATCGTCGTGGTTGCAGCCGACCAACTCGCCCCGGAGGAAACAACGGAGAAATAAAAGTTTATCATCAATTATACTAAATCGCTCCGAAAAATGATTGCCTTCCCTCGGGCGAAACGGTCCCATTTTCGGGTTGGAAAGTTTTTCATTGAATTGAAAAGCGGGAAAAGGAAACCTTCAACGAAAGAAATATAAAACGACACTTCAACGTTTGACTATAAATTAAACATACAAAAAGGCTGGAAAAAGTCAGGAAAAAGTCAGTAACTTTGAAGGGTCACTCTATCGTATTTACTCAGTTGGTTAGAAACTCTGGGAAGTTTGTTTTTTGTTAGTGCTATTTTATTTATATATTTGCTCAGTGGAAATGCCTAGGTAACCTTATATATTGATTGTTGGATTTGTCGCATATTACAACTTCACCACTAATATTGCGTCAATAAACTCATATGGTTGTTAACCTTTCTTTAAATGAAGGGTCTTTTACTCATCAAAGAAGATCCCCATACCTTATATATATTATGTCCGTAAATTTATCTGAGAACTTATTTCAACCTTTCCGAGATGTATCACTTAACTTTTCAAAGAAATATTATTTATCTCCTACACAACAGTTCTCTAATAATTACCTATAACTTCTCCAAGAATAATCTGCAAATTCCACAAGGTGTATCGTCAACTTCCTCCAGAAAGGTCTTTTTCTTCTTCAAGAAATGTATTCAACTTCTCCAAGGAATGTCTTCATCAGCTTTCAGAACGTCTTCTTAAAGTGTCTCTTCCCAAGTAAAATTGCCAAAATCATCCTGTTTTATTAAGGTTTTATCAAAGCCACTAGAAATCAATTTGGTTTTATTATGACACCAAGAGGTGCCAATAAGTTTCATATTTTTGCACAAGTCAGGTTTATGAGAACCTACACAGCTTGTTTAAAACGATCTTTAAACCTAGTTTTCTCAAATTTCTTTTACTCCAATCAAAGGTTTTATTTCTACTCTATAAACTCATAAAATGCTGTTTTGAAATGCCGTTTTAGGACTCATTCATGTTATCTTATTATGGTCAGTTGAAAAAGCATTTTCAAACTATTTTGTCTCCAGTACATGCATTAAACGGCAAATTGGCATTGAGGGAAGTCACCAAATGACCAAATAGTTTTATAGTATTCATTGCGAAGATAACTTGGCTTTATGGCAGAATTGTGTTTTTTTTCAATTCGCATATTTAAATATATGAAATTTTGAATAAAATGCAAATGAACTGTAGATCGGAGAGCATTTTCGCCTTTTTTTAAATTACCTCATTGGATTCCATCAATTTTCAAGAAATTCATGATTAATTTATTGAATATATTTGTTTTAATTTTGTTGTTGTCAACTTGCATCATTTCCGAGGCGCATTAATTTTTGGCTCTTATCGTGCCAATATTCATCATACAATTAAATGCGCATATGATTTGGAGCATGATACGCTGTAAAAAAAACTCAATTTATTTTAGATATTCCGTGAACAAACAAAATTTCCCTAACAAAATTTGTTTAAGATATTATTTACTACTAAATGAATCAGAAGAGCAGGGAATCGAACAAAGCAGAACAACAAAAACCAATCACGATATCACAGTGAAGTTTGACAGCTGTAGCCATTTGGCCGTGTGCTGGTTTCCATGGCAGCCAAAAGGTTTTATGCAGGTTTTCAAGCGGTCATAGCATCTATCACTAGAACATTTTCAAAATCTTTATGGTCTTTAAAGGCTATATAAAATTGTTTTCACAATCATCTATAGAGTGGGCCACTTTGTACAAATTTTGGCTTTAAAGAAGCATAAGGCTTTTTTCATTTAGAATTGGAACAAACTTTTGCTCATATTGTGGCGCTCCTGGTGGACGGATTTGGAAGTTCTTGGCGCCCACGTGTCGGGAATTTTGTCAGCTTCACGTATGTATTTTTGACATTCCGTAAATCGACTGTACTTTGTAAACAATCAACAAGGAAGCCGAAAGAAGGGAATAAATTGTGCACAGTTATTTGGAAAATCCATTGTGGTCTGCATCTAGGCTAGCTAAACAGCTGAAATTGCCCAGAAATACCGTATGGCGCGTTATCAAACGGTATAAGGAAACATTGACGACGATTCGGAAGCCTCAAGCCAATCGTCGGAGTGGAACTGTCGACCGGAAACTGCGTGGTAAGATTTTGAAGACGATTAAGAGGAATCCCAATCTGTCGGACCGTGATTTGGCCAGAAAATTCGGTGCTGCCCATAGTACCGTGAGGAGAACTCGACTCGGGAAGGAATCAAGTCGTATCGAGCTAGCAAACAGCCAAATCGGACCATAAAACAGAATAGTGTGGCCAAAATCCGTGCTCGGAAGCTATACGACCAGGTGCTGACCAAGTTCGACGGGTGTCTTCTGATGGACGATGAAACCTATGTCAAGGCTGACTTCGGGCAAATCCCAGGTCAAAAATTTTACTTGGCAACGGCTCGGAGGGATGTTCCAGCCAAATTTAAATTTGTTTTTGCCGACAAATTTGCACGAAAATTCATGATTTGGCAGGGCATTTGCAGCTGTGGCAAAAAAACGAAAGTTTTCGTTACAAATAAGACAATGACGTCGGAACTATACCAAAAAGAGTGTCTCCAAAAACGAATTTTGCCGTTCATTCGATCCCACGACCATCCCGTAATGTTTTGGCCAGATTTGGCAAGCTGTCATTACAGCAAAGTCGTTCAAGAATGGTATGCAGAGAAAGGGGTCCAGGTTGTTCCGAAAAACCTTAACCCACCCAACTGCCCCCAGTTCCGCCCTATTGAGAAATACTGGGCAATCATGAAGAGGAGACTCAAGGCAAAGGGAAAGGTTGTCAAAGACATCAATCAGATGAAGACCTGGTGGAATAAGATAGCTAAAACGATGGACGAAGAAGGTGTGCGCCGCCTAATGAGCCGTGTTACAGGAAAAATTCGAGAATTCCTTCGAAACCGTGACGAATAATTTTATCCGTATTTTTTCTTAAAAGTATGAAGAAAACGCTACATTTGTATAAAAAAGATCTTGAATTCAATAATAAATAACTGAAATACAGGCAATTGTTTTTGTTCCAATTCTATCAGAAGCAAGCTTTAGAGGCGAGGTGTTGGTAGACAAAACAGCTTTGAATGTAGTTTTATCAGCAAAGCCAGGAAGAATGCTATACGGCTGGAATAAAACTAAAATTGCTACCTGTGCAATACCTGTAAAAAGTATTTTTTTAAACTTGTAAGAGATGTCCCATCAACTACTTATTGACTTAACGGAATTCAACCAAACCATCAAATAAAGACATTTAGGGCTATTGCGAGAGTCAAGGTGAGTTTTTTCACTTCACAAAGTGACGGTAGTCACTTCGACCTTCGGAAAAGCGCCCGTTTTCTGCTCCTCCATAAAATTACCTTCTTCCCTTCAAGAAGTTTCTTCAAATTCTCAGGATATAAGTTCATCCCTCAAGATTGTTTGTTAGCTCATAAAATTTGTCCGAACTTCCAAAACTCTTCTTCATACTCGTCTGTAAGTATAGGTTCGATATGCCAACGGTCGAAATGCCACCCACACTAATATCACGGGCTCGAACTCAGCTTTTCTGGCATATCTAACCTTATCGGGAGTAGTGTCCAATTCATCGGCATATTCCCAGCGGTCGAACTGTTTGAGAAACGTCATCCATAACGATAGTGACGCCCGACTTAAAGTACTTCAATATTTCCTGCAGCTGCCTCTCCGTGTACTTCGGTCTGGATGCTCATTTGTAACGTTTCTCGCCCTCTGTCTTCGGAATTCAGACCACCGTGCTCTGCGACGTGTCGATCTTCTTGGCCAGCTCTAAGGTGCTTTCGTCAGTCTTGTTCTTGGCGGCAGTTTTTAATTCCATCCTCTTGGCGGCGGTTATTTCGCTCCGTCGACCCGGTTTTCTGTTGTTGGCCATTCGTTTTCCACCGTACTTTTAAAACTTCCCCATTACCAGAGGATTCCTTGTAATTAAACTTATCCGACTATTCAACGTATTCCGAGGTGGAGCGCGCGGCGAACTACACTGCCAAGACACCGTGATATAAGCACTATCAATAAAACTGTTATTCAGTTCAGAGTCTAGAAGAAAACTGATCTTCCTGTTTATTCAGACCGGTCAGGAAACCGACGCTAATATACAGATCGCCCGAAGGCGCACGAACGTTTGACGTTCGCTTTGTTCGAATGCGCAGGGGTACGCATGACATCACACGTACGAACGATCATGTTAGAAATTTTGGATTTCTTGTGGCCCTCCGTCAAAAAGTGCCTCACCACCTCAGGTCTTGGATCCTGTCCAAGCATCAAAAGGGCGCGTGGGGGGAAAAAATTTTGTCCCCCGGCCTTGGGCGTAAAAAAAAAAAAAAAAACGATTACGAATAACAACCGAAAAGAGAAGAAAAAAAAACAAAAAACTGTTTGTTTTTTGTGTGTGGGGGGGAAGGCGAAAGATGTGTTATGTTTGTTCCCCCCCCTTTTAACTTTAACGTTAAAAAGAAAAAGACCAATAGAGTTTTTTTTGTGTTTCTTTCTTTCTCCTCTTTTCTTTTTCCCAGGATTTAGTTAATGTGCTCCAAGATATTCAAGGAACTATCTTCCAAAATAATTTGAATTTCTTCTCAACTCTAAAGAATACTCGTTAGGAGATTTTGCTTTAATTTCTTTCATAAGAATTTCGAAGAGCTTTGTTTTATCTATGAAGTTCCTTAATTTATTTTTATATACTAGTCTCAAGTTTTCTAAGAAATTCCGTAAATACGTCAAAACAATGTTTCGAATGGTTTCTACCATCTTTAAGAATCTCAAAACTATTTAAAAAGTGCTTTCATATCCTCAAAAACGAGGGACAACTTTCCTCAATTTCTCCAAAAAATTTGCCTTAAAATCATTTCAACTGCTTACATTTTACCTGAATTTTCATTATAAAGTTTACCAAACTATCCCAAAATAAATTTTGAGTTTCTCCCAGAAGTGTTTTAATTTTCTGATTGAAATTCTAAAACAACTTAAACTTTTAAAGAATTACTAGAAGTTATCTTAACTCCATCTATATATTCACTGAACTTTATAGATAGCTCCTCTGATTATTTTTTTTTTCAAAATATTTTTCTACCCCCCCATGTTTTTTCTTTTTTTTTTTTTTTTTTTTTTTAGTCTCCGGTCCGTTCCTTTCTTTTTTTTATTTATTTAGTTTGGTTGGTTTTTGGGTGGGGAATGGTATCTCATTGCACGTGAGGCGCGGGGTGTAGGGAGACAGCACTTTTTTCTTTTTTCAAAATATTAAAGAAAAAGTATAAATAGTTGCTTTTGCGCGTGGGGAACGGCGAGGAGAGAAAATGGAAAGGTAATAAAATTGAGAGGGGGGGTGGGCGGGGATTTTTTCCTTTTCTTATCCCAAAATAAAAAAATATTGTTCCTCGGTGTGGGGGGGAGCGGAAAAAAAAAAAAAAGCAATGGAGGTTTGGATTTTCTAACCTATTTTTTAAAATAAATTTATTTCATTATTAGTATAATATTTTTATTTTGATGTATGATGTATGATATGTACTACCACCCATTGTAGCACGGAAACTAAGTCCGACAGCAATGGGCTCTCCCCTCTGTTAGACTTGATCAAGCTTTAATAACCTCTGATTATCCTAATCATGCCGTTGTATGAAGGGCCAAAAAGGGGTTGGGTGGATCGATATGCAATATCACTTATACGAATCCACAGGGATATAAAGAATCTCCTTCCAACAACAAGACTGAACAAATGGTCAAAAGAGCAAGCTATCTAACATGAGGATGCCCCAATGGGCGGGGAGAAGAGCCCGCCCTCTATTCACAAACTGTTAGCAATGGGGAGTTGGCATTCCCACTCTCCCCATCCAGAGTGCTTCAATCGGGTGCCCTGATGGTCCCTCCCATTCCCATGAAATATTTATATAATGGTGTATATATTTATGTAATTCGTACAAGCATTCGAATCTATAATATATGATCTTCATTCGGTTGATCCTGAAATGCAAGAAATGTTGTTAAATGTTAGAGTGTAGAGTTCTGTGGTTCACGCTTAAGCACGTTTTCGTTCGTTTTCAGCGATAGCAGCATTTCACCAAAATCTTGATTTGAGGTATCCTGGAAAAGTTTATTAAATCTATTGAAATTTGACAAAACTAACATTTATACATTTTAATTTACTGTTGCCATGGTCACTATTTCCTACTTGATGCTGATTTTATAACAGCAATCCGCTTTTATTTTTGCTGACCTGATAGTTATTGCTACCGAGTTAGGAATGGGCAGATTTAAGTGGAAGGGAGTTAAAGATAAATGGGCAAAAACAAATCAATAAGTAATGTTTAAATCATCTATGAAGTAAAATCAATAAAACAATATTACCAAATTTAATGATATTGTGAGTTATGATGAAGTAATGCCAAAGATTGAAATGTAAAATCAAACACTAGCCAAATGGCACACAGCGCTGCATGAATCAGATCAGCTCAGAATTGGTAAAACGTCATTTGCAAACCGGAAATGAAAAATACATTCAGCAATAAGTGCAAAAGCCTACCACAGATTCCGTCATTTTCAAAAGCCTATCACAGCTGTAATTTTCTGCGTTATATACTGGACATATATGGAATGTTAGATGTCATTAATTGAAGGTATGTTTCCTGTTTAAGCCAGATTCCGCCTAAATGAAGTTTGTTGTTTGAAACTGTGAAGGTCATGATATGATGGAAATAATACGATGTTGTAAAGAAATACTACATAGTGTACATATAATAATTAAATGCCGCTATGTGCCTCTTCCGCTACGATGTTAGGTGATTGTAACTCTAAAATAGCGAAAATTCCAACGTAATATAATGAAATTAAATTGATCACCTGGCCTCCTAGCAATGAAACTTTAGGTAAATAAATTTCATATGAGTATGATTACTGCCCAAAAACGGAAACTCAATAAATCCAAAAAAAAAAAAGAATGACAGGAAACTCTTCAATAACTCTTTTTTCATACTGGGCCCATAAATGATTCTTTATGTCTGTAAAATAGAAAATGTAGGATCATAAGCAATGTAAGTTTTTTAATTAACTATTTTGGACGAAGAATTTTTTTTTATTCTGTAGAATTTGTCGTATATAATCCTTGCTCTAAAAAAAATGTAAAAAGCCATCCTATCTTTTCAAATACATAACGTGAGTTAGGTGGGCCAAAACTTACAGCGACGCAAATGCAAAGCTGAAAATAGCATAAAAAATATTGTGAAGGGATGTTGTAAAATAAAATAATAATAACAATTATATTTGTAATGTCTGCATGTCTGCTGACCCTGCAGCAATTGTAGAAGGACTTGCATTATCATAGTCACGGGGGAAGAAAACAATTCACAATTATTATACAATACTTGGGAATTCCATGGATGATCTGAAATTATATACCGTATAAAGAATACTTCCATTTTTCGTGGTAGGGTAAGATTTCAGCATGCTACTTTACCGGGGTCACGCTGCCTACATCGCCTTGGTGCGGCTGCCACCTAATGTATAGTTGACGCGATACAGCGTTTCTTACTCAACCGCTGGATGCCAGGACAGACGCTGTTTGAGCCGCACCTCCTTGGTGAACAGACGCTCGGCACGCACCTCCTCAATCTAGCTGAAGTCAGAAGGACAACAGTGCCCAGGCTGCACTACCAGCTAAGTACGCAACCCTTAGCTGGCGGTCTTTGTCATCTCTTGACCCGTGGAAGCATGAGGTAGGAACTTGTGAGGACCAGTGCTATGTTGCGGGGACGCATGCTCCATCCCAGGTGTCTACTCACCATTTTGCAGCCATTTAAAAAAGGGGGGGGGGGGGTGAGGTGGGGAAAATTATCATTTTAGCTCTGAAATACCAGATGATACATAAATACATATGAATAGAGCGTTCAAAATCATAAGGGCTTATCTCAATGAAAGATTCTCTTGATCGATTTTCTCATTGTATTATTACAGCAAAATGAATTAATTATTCAAAAATTCTTCTAAACAGTATAGTAAGAGGAGGCAATTTACTAGCATACGTAATGTCAAACCAAATCAAGATAATGAAAATATATTAAGAGAATCGATCATTTTGTAATAGGCCCTCATGATTCTGAACCCTAAAAATAAACATGTTTGAATCCCATACGAAATTTCTGGTTTACTTAATATTCTTCAAGTTGTAATTTTTTGGGTTCACAATGATTTAAATTATCCTGTCCTCGTCGGTTTTCAGGGGATTCTGTTTTGTTGAAAATCTTTCATTGATGGAATTGATGAATTTATTCGACCTAATACTCAATTTGACTTAATTCGATCAAGAGAACATCCGGTGTCAACTAAGTTTAAAATGCCAAATGGAAATCTTTCACTCAAGATACTTCACAAACTACTTCTGAATGAACAACATTTCTAACTTCAGGATCTCGGGAAGTTCCTTAAGCAATTGTACGCCAATCACGAAAATTCCCTATCTTCGTTGAAGTTCAACAGCACCTTCGCCGACAGCTTACCCAACTCAAAATCGACTGTCTAATGCCTTTCCGTGAAAGCTTCTTCAACAATCCATACCTCTGCATCGAACATGTATTGTGTGTATTGAACTCTGAGGCCCTCCCATGGTTTGACAAAAAAAAATAATTCGTTAAAGCCGTGCCGCATCGTTCCGCAAGCTCCATTGCAATCTCAACTATGCAAAGCTTCGAGGGGAACATATCAATCTGAAACCGCATGAATGCTGATGAAGGCAAACAAGAAAAAGTTCGAAAACAAATCTCCAAAATGAAGCTAAACGAACCGTGGCCCCAACAAAACAGCGACGTGTTGAACCGCGGAAGAAAAATGAGCCTTACCATCCTGGGCCGCCGCGGCACGCCGATCTAATCGCGTTCAGATTCAATAATAAATTCATGTAGTAATTTCATATAAACGAATATTTTTTTTCTCCAGTTCTTCTTCCCACGGAGAGTTCAATACGCCCGGCCCGGAGGTAATCGCCATCCACTTCGTCCGTTTGTAGCGGAATATTTAAAATAGAATCTCCGATTCCCGTATCGAAATCAAGCGAGCAATACGATAGAATAGCTTATTCTCGGCCCATCCTAACGAAATTAAACAAATAAATCCAAATGAATCATTTAGATTTTCCAGGCTTTTCTCCAGGCAAAGAATGACATCTTTACATCTAATCACAAGAATGGAGAATGATTTAATAAAAATAATCATAATCATAAATAAGCAGATGAAGATCAAAAGTTTCATCCCGCATCGTGTCCCGTCTTCTTCTGTCTATCTTTTTTTTTTTGGTTATGCCTCGGCCGCGCGTCTTCCCTCTTTTAGTTTTCGGGGCCATTCCATTTAGATTTCCGTGCGTGGTCCGGTCCACAAGAGGAGGATGAGACTTCAAGCCGTTCGATTGCGCCCGTTCGTCGTTGATGTTGTTGATTTCATCATAAGCGAGGAGCGACGATCTCCTCAGTCGTTTCGTCTATCCTCCGTAGATGGTGGATTTTCGTATCGAGTCTATTGAAGCGTAGAGAAAAATAGAAGAGACGACATGCCAGCAAGAGACGAACACAAACCGGCAAGCGGAAGAGCGGGAACACATCGATTTGACAGGTTAGATATTCGCTTTTTCGTTCCGTGCTGCTTCGGCTCCGCACCACTCGGATTGAGGACTAGGCCATCGGAGGCTGGAGATCTTGCTTTCTTTTCGTAGGAGCATCGTCACGGTTTAGGCTGATTTGTTTTTGTGGGATCGAAATCAGTGTTCGCCTCGGTCGCTCCAAATGTCATGGGCAGGTTCAATTTTCCGATTAGGTGTAGTCGAGGTTTGGTTTGCAATGCTTTGGTCGTTATCGAGACGTGGAATCAACTATACTCTGTAGGGTTACAATTTGTTAAAATTTCGCCGAAAGTTTTTAATTTGGAAATTCAATGCAGATCATAATGGTTGATTAATACAAACATTTGAAATGATCGATCTATGACGAGGTCCAACCTTTCGTTACGATTTATTACATAAGTAGATTTATGAATTAAGGCTCAGAACATGAGCAAATGTTATAATATGATTATTATTGGACTTCTATGAATTCTTACCTGAACAGAGGTGTCACTTAAAGATGCTCTATGCCAAAATAACTCCAGCAAATTGTGGTTAACGCAATCTTAAAATCATCATCTGCAAAAATATTCAAATATATTCTGTGGTCGAGGAACAATTAGTTGGGTTATATTTGTTCAAAAATAATCAAACTCACTTTTCTGTATCATTATATTTAAAACGAACTATGCACCCATCTAAACTTAAAAGAAAATCCAACTGTTTGCATTGATCCGGTTTTGACTATAGTCACTAGATTCATAGTCTGGCGGAGACAAAAACGGGAGCCAATTTTGATTGTCACTTGGCGGAACCAATCGAACATTACACGTGTAATTTATGATAAGGGCCGGAAAGCCATTTGTAAACAATGACTTTCAATTAAGATTTCTCTCAAAACTCAGAACACTCCAACATATTGGAAGCAGCATCTGGTGGAGGAATGTTTGTTCTACCATATAGTGTATCTGAACATCGAAAAATTCTAATGATACGAGAGAAATCAACGTTTAAAATCATTGTTTACAAATGGCTTTCCGGCCCTTATAATTTATTACTCGAGTAATGTTCGATTGGCTCCGCCAAGTGACAGTTCCCGTTTTTGTCTCCGCCAGACTATGAATCTAGTGACTATAGTTTTGACATTTGAGCTTCTGTTGATCAAGGCAACCGCTGAGTTTCGCAGTCAAGTGCCTGTGAAAATATCCTGAAGGAGCCATCACTCGGTAGTTGAAAAATACGTCTGATAAGCACGCTTTAAAATTAAAGTTCGAATTAAAGTTCTACCTAGTAATTTCTTCTTATACCGTAAGAAGAACTACATGTTAAACCAAAATTGTAATCTGAACGTAAGGTTATTTTTCTGAGAGTCATGCTAGATGAAGATGCTTTTTGCACCACTGTTCAAATCTGCAATTGAGGAAGATTTGTGGATATTTACTTGGGAAAAGAAAAGAACCGTATATTTGAGAATTCAACTGATATGTACTACAGAAATTTTCGATCCCTCATGAAAACTGTATTCAATTTCCATTATCACGTGGACTAAATTTTGAACCTTACTCAACATCGCAAAATAGCCTTGAATCTTGAGTTCAAGCTTGCAATGTATGTGATTAAATCGTGTGCCAACCCATCAATAGCCAATGCACAATTTCCACGCTATCCAATTCTATTCAAAATCGCTCCAAGCAGAAGACTTTTGTGCCAAATCAAGATCTCTATCTAAAATTACAACATATTCGCAGTAATTAAATTTGATCATCAACACTATCCGGAGCAAGCCAACGTTTTCACTATTTCTATTAACTTTTCACCTCACGGTGCGGCCAAATCCATACAGGAGAATCCGGACAAAAATCAAACTAGGAACGTGAAACAGATTTGCACCTCAAAACCCAGAATGAGAAAGCGTACATCAGGAGAGATTTATCTTCTTTTCGACCCTTTCTCCCCTCATCTTCAGGAAAGATATCACCTCATCACCATCAACATCATCAACGGTATTGGATTAGCTTCGGGCAGCTCGATCCGTTGAAAAGTCCGCACGGCCAAGCGGTCATTTATAGGTGCCTCCAAGCTCCAAGCTATTTCAAGCGAACAGTGAGTCTTTTTTTTTAACAAATCTGATTTTCCATAGTTCCAAACCCACGGCACGTCACCGGTCATCGAAAGGCACGCGAAGGGACGTGGGATGATCGGAGTAACACAAAAAGCGCTTAAGTCATCGATCATTTCTCATTTTTGTCTACCTTTCCTCTCACACACGGACTATCTCTTTGCTTTCCCCAAATCCAGCTTTGGAGTTTCAACTTTCGGCTGAAAACATTCTCTCCCCCATTGGTGCTGAGATTGAAATGATATTGTTCATATCGAACTTGGCTCCATCCAGGCCCTCGCCATTCCGCTCCATGGTATGAAATATGTTTGGAACATTTGTTTTGTGTCATAACAAGATGGGATCCGCCAGAAACCGCTCGACGTGCGGGAGGTCACTTGCCGCTGTACTTGGGGGGAAGAATACCGCCAACATCTACCTGCGAAGAGGAAGGAAACGGAAAAGAACATCTTTCATTACTTATTTATTTACTTTTCATCCCAATGGAATGAGGTTAGAGAGGAGAGGAGGGAGCTAACGGAAACTAGCGCTGAAATTGTAGGAATCAAATTGGTCAAAATACTTGCGAGGCGACGTGAATAGGGACACCTTGGAACGCAATGACTTTTTCGTGGTTCGCAATTACTCTTCTCTTTTTTAAGTAACCATTTTGGGACAAGTCACGTTTTATACTCTCTTCCCACTATTGGTACGCGTGCCGACAAATACAACCAACTTAGCGACCAACCCTGAGCTACGGCTGGGTCACAAGCCGCCCAGAGATGATTTTCGAAATGCTTTATTTCCTAATCTACACAGCAATCAGCTGCGATGTTTATTCTAGGTTTCTCCTCGCTCCGTAACCAATTATAGGTCACCCCACAACCGCGGGATAGAGAGGTAAAATAAGAGTTACTATTTCGCTTCGAATTCTTCGACGGGCAACTCCAAGCGAGGTTCGGTAACAAGGTTTTAATCATAATCAAGTAATTCGAACTTACGGCAGTAGGCCGGAGTCGTTCAAACTCCCCTCGCGCCGGCGCGATAAAATGGTTGCTTCACAGCAATTCCAAACTGTTTAAATTTAATTTACGTTACGAGACTGCTCCCCTGCTGATTGTTGATGATTGGCTCGAGGACGATCATTTTCCAACGATGACCCGCCGAGGCAATCCAACAAATTTGCATCCACATTCACCAGGTCTTGTGCGCAGTGAGCAATCGATTGTTATTCGATTAATTTGACTAATTTGAGAAATTAGCGAAAGTTTCTTCATGTTTCGTTTTTTATCCTTCGTCACTGTGGCCGCCATCCGTACTGTGTATACTTAAGCTAGAAATCGCACTTGATCATTTGCCTCCATCATCATGGCGGTCTTCACCTGCACATAAGCACCAATTTAGCAACAATTCCGGCTAATTTCGAATCTACCCATATGTCAATCAGTGTGTACTGCTCGTTTCATGTGCGTTTTTTTTCCCTTTCTCATTTTCCATTCACAGGTCACCGACACCAACGACAACCCACCGTCGTTTTCCGAACCAGCGTACTCATTCGACATTCCGGAGAATGCGGCACGGGGCTTCCAAGTGGGCGTCATCTCCGCCAGCGATCCGGATCTCGGCACGAATGCCGCCGTCACCTATACGGTCATCTCGGACTGGGCCAACGATGTGTTCTCGCTGAACCCCCAAACGGGGATCTTTACGCTGACGGCGCGCTTGGACTACGAGGAGGTTAGTACATTCTGAAGAAGATAGAGGATGGAGGTTAGGACAAAGATTTAAACTCATCAGAAGATTATCGAAACGTATTTTATTCATAATCAGCTGCCAATTACTTCTCGATATGCTCCAGAAACACTGGAATCAATATATGAATAATTATTGAATTTAGCAAACAGTCAGATCTATAGATGTTCCTAGTGAAATGATACTAAGTGCAGTAACACTATCAACCAATAATTTTGCTCTTTTCCCATTGGACTTAGCTGCTTCAGCGGTGGTCAGAGAATCATCCTAATCTTCGTTAGAAATGTGTGGCTTGTTTGTCGAGATGGCAAATTGATTACTTTGATTAAGTTGTAGGTAATGCAAGGAATTCGCCACTCTTCAATCCTTAATACTAGAGCTATCTACATAAAGAAGGGTTCAATTGTTAATACTTCAGTTATTAAAGGACTTGATTTTCTCAGCAAATTGATTGTGATAAATATTTTTAAACGAATTAATAACTCATTTTAAATTTATAATCTATGTTCACCTGATTGAATAATTAACTCATGTGTATGTTCTAATCACACTATCTTGTTCATTCGTAAAAATAAAATTTTCATGTTATTACATGGTATGACCTCATGCACCCGCGATTAAGTTTGTCGTTAAAATTGCACCAACTGGGTAGAATAAGTGCCCGCTAGATATACTGGGAAATCAAAACTCTGTTCATCCCAATATGCTAGAATGCACTTAAAACAAAAGAAACGTAATTTCATTCAACCCGCCCATGGCGTTTTTTCGATAAAGCTGCTAAGTAAAAGTATGACCAGCAAATGGCCGTTCTCTACACTAGAATAATTTTTTCGGTTGGAACGACAACAATCAAGTTTTGTGGTGAATATCGAGCTTCAACTGTACTGCTAATAATCCCATCCATGTTGATTCATTCAGCTGAGAAAGGGCAACAAGCTTAAGTAAAAAAAAACATGCCTGTTGGAAGGTTCTCGTTCGGTGTAATTAGGCTTTTAAGAGGTTTAATCACCTTTCCTTTCTGGCTCATGCAGAAGAATGATGGTTTGTTTTTTTCCTCCAAACGATTTTCCTTCCTACTTGCACTCATTTGATCATAATGGCGCTGTAGTGTGCGTGCGTTTAACGTCACTAAGCCTAATTAGGCTTAGTGGCCTTGAAGGAACGCACACTAAAAGTGCCGTTTAGATCAAAGGGATGTAAACAAGAAGGAAAATCTTTTTGGAGGAAAACAAACCATCATTCCTCTGCATGGGCGGGGGTGCGGTGACTAAACGCAAGAGAAAAAGAGCAAAATGAACGAACAACAGGCAAAGCTCAGAAATGTGACACCGCAAGCAGCTCATTTTGCTTGGGCCGTTCATGGTTCAAAACGGTTCGTAGTGAGCCGCCGTTCAATTTTGAACGCCACGTTCATTGAGGAGCCGCGGTTCGCGTTCATGGAAGCTGTGGCTCGCTCACTATTTTTTGAAGAGCCGGTTCAAATAAGCGGCTCGTGAGCGTTTCGCCCATCTCTACGCTTTAGACAAAGTTCCAGCTGCTGTTTAGCTATATCCGTGAAGTTAGTTATAACATCAGGGTGTTAAACATCAGGTATGTCCAAAGGAGATTTGTTGAGTAGCTCCTTCAAAAAACCACAGTAAAGGTTGTTGTCGGAAATTTCTGCAAATTTTTTCGCTTTTTTGATTGCCGATTAAGGGCCCGATTTCCACATTAGAACGGCAGAAGGTTGCTCTCAGTTAATTCTATTTCAATGACATATTTTGCTTTGACTGTCAGACGATCGGGCTTAACAATTTTCTCCACAGCGGCTCAAATCCCTTCAAAACGGAGCTATAGGAGATTAGGTCTGGTATTCCCTGAGAAACGACTCGACCATTGCTGCTGACTTGATGACCAAATTCAGCTTTGGTACCAGCATCTTATCGTCTACCGCGTCATCCACAACAACGAACGCTTAAATATTTCGACAAAGATTTTTCATTAGGGCCTAACTGACAAACGTAAACAATGGCTTTTTCCGCGAATTTCTCGTCATTGAAAACTCGCCTAATCAATCTACCATGGTCATTTCGAAGAGGAAGAGTTCACCTATCCGATAGAATTGGAAGCTCACATTGGTAGCCTTTGTGCCACGAGAAATTAACGGAAGAAGCCATTGTTTACGTTTGTCAGTTAGGCCCTAATGAAAAATCTTTGTCGATTTGTCCCAATGTTCTCGGTTCATGGCTGCTCCCCTCCAATCTCGTGGGCACCTTGTACTCCCTAGATCTTGCTCCACCTGGTCTAACCATCTTGCTCGTTGCGCCCCTCGTCGTCTTGTGCCAACCGGATTCCCATCGAACACCATTTTCGCAGGATAGTTGTCCGGCATTCTCGCAACATGTCCTGCCCAGCGTATTCGTCCAGATTTGACCACCTTACGAATACTGGGTTCGTCAGCGAGTTGCGCGAGCTCATGGTTCATCCTCCGCCTCCAGACTCCGTTCTCCTGCACTCCGCCAAAGATGGTTCTTAACACCCTTCGCTCAAAAACTCCGAGTGCTCGCAAGTCCTCCTCAAGCATTGTCCACGTCTCATGCCCGTAGAGAACAACCGGTCTTATTAGAGTTTTATACAGGATACACTTCGTACGGGAGCTAAGTCTGTTTGACCGCAGTTGCTTGTGGAGCCCGTAGTAGGCACGACTTCCACTGATAATACGCCTCCGGATCTCACGGCTGTTATCATTGTCCGCAGTAACCAGTGAGCCGAGATAGACAAATTCGTCGACTACCTCGAACTCATCGCCGTCGATCGTTACACTGCTGCCTAGTCGGGCTCTGTCGTGCTCGGTTCCGCATACCAGCATGTACTTCGTTTTGGACGTATTTATCTTCAACCCAATCTTCACTGCTTCGCGCTTTAGTCTGGTGTACTGCTCTGCCACCGCCTCAAATGTTCTGCCGACAATGTCCACGTCATCTGCAAAGCAGATAAATTGACTTGATCTGTTGAGAATCGTGCCCCGCATGTCGAATGCCGCTCGTCTCATAACACCTTCAAGAGCAATGTTTCTGGTAGAAGCTCATGTGAGCGGTGCAGCTGATCTAGCTCCTCACAGTCCTCCTCATCCTGGCGGCGCTTTTTCTCCCGGAAGAGTTGGGTTTGCTGCCTCCGCTTCTGTCTGTACCGTTCCACATTCTGACGGGTAGCTTAACGGAGCATAAGTGCCCACGCTGCGTTCCAACGCCACTTCGTTCCACGTAAGCTAAAACGGTCTCCGTCACGCTGCTGGTAGCTGTTTTCGCGGTGTTCCAACAGCCCACGAGAGGAGCTTCGTTGAGCTCGTTCTCTTCCGGCAGCGCAATCGTAGCCTTCGGCGACGTCAGGTTGCTTCATTCGCGCGAGATTGTACCGTGGCGGACGTCGGTACCGAAAGTTGCTCACTGCGGAGAGTTTTGGGCGCATCTTAACCATCACTAGGTAGTGATCTGAATAGTTATTGACGCCTCGATAGGTTCTGACGATGTCCGAGAAGTGCATACCATCTTTTAAAACGTGGGCGATTTGTGATTCCGTTTGGTTTGGTGACCTCCAGGTGTACCGATGCGGGAGACTGTGCTGGAAGAAGGTACTATGTACGGCCATATTTTCGGAGGCGGCAAAGTCGATAAGTCGAAGACCGCTGTCTTTGGTTAGCTGGTGTGCGCTGAAATTTCCAATCACCGGTTTATATTCCTCCCCCTGGCCAACCTGACCGATGATGATCTTGATGTCATGATGTCGTTCAGACTCCAGCTGAGGGTATAATTCCGAGGTGAGGGATATGCACGTTAATGATGCGGATGTTGAAGACCCGGCCCTTGATCCTCAAACTGCACATTTTTAGGTTGATCGGCCACTATCCTATCACTTGCTGCTGCATCTCACCCGTCACGATAAAAGCTGTTCCTAGGTCGTGTGTATTACCACAGCTCTGGTAGATGGTATGACCATCCCGAAACATACTCACCATGGATCCTTTCCTGCACACCTCCTGCAGCGCTTCTGTCGAACTTGCGGTTATTCAATCCGTCGGAAAGCGCGCGAGTTCATCCAAGAAAATTGAGAGATCGACAGTTCCACGTCCCGAGTTTCCAATCGTTAGTCCTTAATCCATGCCGATTGTTCCGGTTCGAATTTATTCCTTGTGAATTGTTCGTTGCTGTACTTTTTTTATTGGTTGTTGGCTCGCAGGACACACAACCAACCCCACTATCTCGCAGGAGGATCATCATGATGCTGCTGGTTAATATAGACTGTTCCGATAATTATAAATACACTAATGACTAACCGTCATTTCAAAATGCGTGCAGTATTCAATCAACTTTTGGCTGCGTCATGTTGTTTACATCCAAATTAAACTGATGTTGTCATTTTATTTTCAATTTTTCGCACGTAAGTTTGAATATGCGTGGTCTTTCTTCCGTGCAAAGAAAATGGATTGTGCTCGAACGGTGCACCGTCAGTGGTCTTTCGATCAGAAAACTGACTAATGGCTGACCCACAATTGATACGTTGCGGATGCGTTGACGTAAATTTGACAGAAAACCTATGGGAAAACTGTCAAATTCACGCAAACGACGGGTTAATGTGGGAGGAAGAAGGTGTGAGCGTCGGAGCAGTTCAAATCGCATTACGGAAGTATCAAGAACAGTGCTCTTTTGTAGATTCCCCGAGACGGGGTAGAAAACCCGGTTCCGCTGACCCTACAATCGACAGAAAGGACTATTTCAAGCGTCATCCTGCAACATCAGTCCGAGATGTGACGAAAAAGTTAAGTACTTCGGCGACTAATTTTATGCGTGCCAAGGAGAGAACGGGCCTGCAGACTCGTTGAAAGCAGAAGCAGCCAAAACGAAGCACCAAAAAGGCTGAATCTGTGAAACCGAGGACTCGAAAGCTGTACGACAAACTGCTGACCAAGTTTTCTATTCTTCGCCTAAGGGAAATGATGTTTCTGGATCAGTGAAAGCCATTTACACCGAAAAATTCGACAAGAAGGTAATGGTGTGGCAAGCCATATAGTGATGTAGAAAAATATCTCGTCCATTCATTACGACAAACACAATGACTGGTCAAATCTACGTGAAGGAGTGACTGTAAAAAAGGTTGCCACCCTTGATCAAAAAGCATAACAAGCCTACAATTTTTTGGCCTGATCTTGCTTCATAACATTTCTCTAAATATGCACTAGAGCGGTACAAAAGGAACAATGTCGTATTCGTACCAAACGAGATGAATCTACCAAACTTCCCAGAGATTCGCCCTATCGAAACTTTCTGGATTTTGACGAAGGCGAAGCTAAGAAAACACATGAAACCAGCGGATAGTGTTGAAAAATTTAAGAAAGATTGGCACTGTGCAGAAGCTTATGAGTAGTGTTAAGGGAAAAGTTAGAGAACTCGCCTACCCTACGAAAAATTAAGCAAATTGAAATGAAGATGGAAAGAATATATTGTTATTTACTATGTTTGAGATTAAAATAATCAAAAATCACAGTATGGTCTTTTTTTATTTGAGAATGAAAGTGTATTTATATTTTTCGGAACAGTCTATAGTCCGGAGCACCACCAGGGCTTTCGGCTTTTTAATTTAGAGTGCTGGGCGCACTAATAACACGGTATCTCAGCAGCTCCTAACATGGAGAACAGACGCTGCTTGGAGCCGTCCCTCACCTGGAAACAGACACTTGATTGTAGTTCATTTGGCATTACCCAGGCTGTACCACGGTAAATAGCTAATTTTTTAAAGAAGGAAAAACTTTCGAAATCATTATTCATACATGATTACGAACAGGATCTGGGCTGGATAAAGATACAGACAGTAGCGGGATTTGTGAACTACCTTACAGCCCAACGACGATGTGTCTTTCGACCAAATATCATTCGACGATATGTCCTAAAGCCAAAATATACTATTATTACAATGAACGGTGTATGAACATCAAACTTATATTAATAACTTGTCATGCATTGATGTTTCAATAATGACGGTTTTAACAAAATTGATTGATCAATTTATTTTATTTTATTTGTTATAAAAAGTATCAACGAGAAAAACATCAGCAAGATAGCCTTGCACTAAAGGGTGTATTCGATAAAAATGGCACACAGAAAATCTTCTGTAACTTTTGAATCGTATGAGTAAAAAATCTAGAAAATTGAGTAGAACTTATCCATAGTGTGTTATTTACATCTGCCAAGTTTCATAGTTATACATTCAGTACTTCCAGTCATGTCGTCGAAACAAGAAATTGTCCGTGAGAAAATTTTGTGCACTCACAATCAAAATCCAGGGACGTCCCACCGGTGGATTACTAAAAGGCTTGGAATTGCAAATACAACTGTGTCTCGTGTAATAAGAACCTTCAAGGAGCGTCTGAGTGTCCAAAGGAAGGAAGGGAGTGGTCGTAAAAGTGGTCCAATGGACAGTAAAATGGCCAGGAAAGTCGTACAACAATTCAAGAACCGTCCAAACATGTCAATTCGAGATGTCGCTAAAAAGTCTAAGGTGTCAGTCGGTTTTGTGCAGAAAACCATGAAGTGTGCTGGGTTAAATGTTTACAAAGTGCAAAAAGCCCCAAACCGGAATGAAAAACAAAACATCACTGCGAAAACCCGCGCCCGGAAACTTTACACGAAGCTGCTCACCAAATCCGGTTGCATCGTGATGGATGACGAAACATACGTCAAGGCCGACTTTCGTCAACTTCCTGGGCAAGAATATTTCGTTGCCAAGTCGAAGATCGATGTTCCGGAGGATGTTCGAAAGAAGAAACTATCGAAATTTGCAAAGAAGTTTCTAATCTGGCAGGCGATTTGCGGATGTGGTGAAATAAATGCTCCCTTCATCACTTCCGGAACAATAAACGGTGCGATTTACACGGAAGAGTGCCTTAAGAAGCGTCTCTTGCCATTCATTAAGAAGCACAAAGGATCAACTCTGTTTTGGCCTGATCTAGCATCCTGCCACTACGCTCGAAACGTATTGGAGTGGTACCGAGCCAACGGAGTCAATTTTGTGCCAAAGGATATGAACCCACCAAATTCACCGGAACTTCGGCCAATTGAAAAATTCTGGGCAATTATGAAAACGGAACTTCGCAAACATCCCAAAACTATAAAAACAGAGCTAGAATTGAAGAAAATTTGGGTAAAAACAACAAAAACACTGGGAAAATCGGTTGTACAAAATTTGATGGGTGGAGTGAAAAGGAAGGTGCGGGCATTCGGGATGGGAGACGAAATTGAATAAAACAAATGTTGTAAATCAAAACTCATTAGTAGTTCTTCATTCCCTGAAAATTTCAAGAAAATCCGATAATCAGTTTAATTTTGATGAGTATATATGTGTGTGCCATTTTTATCGAATACACCCTTTATGTAGTATTAACAAAGCTCAAGATTAAATACCGAAAAAGCAATATTTTCAATGAATCTGAATCTGTGAATAAGATTTAAAACAAGCAACCATAAGCAAAGTTTTTGATTTATTAAATGTCACTTTGAATTATGAACTCAAAAATTACTATTTTTACACGTGACTTAGCTCAAACTTGGTTCAAGTCAAGGAACATAAACAAAGATTCATATAAAATTTAGTTTTCCGAAACGGAGCCAGATTAAACACGAAAAAATATGGTTTGATTCAGTTGATTTTCTCGTCTCTGTTTTGGCCACTTTCATAGTGTGTAAATAAGGCGCTGGAAAATATTCACGAAATGGAAGAAAATCATTTTTTCATTAATATGTTTTTACAACCATAAACAATTCAATGCTATTAAAGTTTTATTTGTGATAAATTTATCACAAACAGAAAACAACATAAAATTGAAAAAGCGTTAAATTTGCCATATATTATCCTTCTCCGTGTGAAATTAACACATATCAACCGGTAATGTAAGCCTTTTTTAAGCCAGTAAATAGAGTTTGCTATTCTTCAGTACAGTGCTGGGATAACTTGTCCGTAAGTCGCCTTCGTCGTCATCGGAGTGGCGCTTGCTCGGGATGCCCATAAAATTCATCGCTCTCCCTTTGCTCGGTGGCAATTAAAATGCCGAGAAGGTATGCATAAATAATGAGACAATCTACAGGGGTTTTACGACCATTTTCTAAATTAAAATACAGTTAAGAAATCACTTTTTACCGGTAAGCATAGCTCCAAACCATCTTCAACATTTATCGACCCAAAATGAACATTTATGAATTTGTATCTGTGAGCTCATTTCCGTTCTGGTTGTTTAATTTAATTCTCCTCTCTGTTTTCTCTGTCCCCGTAGGTACAACACTACATTCTTGTGGTACAAGCGCAAGATAACGGCCACCCGAGCCTGTCCAGCACACTAACCGTTTACTGCAATGTGATTGATTTGAACGACAACGCTCCGATTTTCGACCCGATGAGCTACTCCAACGAGATCTTCGAGAACGTACCACTCGACACCGATGTGGTTACGGTCAGTGCCACCGACACCGATTCCGGTAAGTTAGTCTCCATTAGACACAAGTTAGCGCCATTCTCCAAATTCCTCTCACCGTTATGCGTACAGCATTGGTTGTCGCACAATGTATCGAAATATGTCGTAAGGAAATGACGAGGCTTCAATCGTTTTGCTTTCTCGTCTCGTTTTTCTGCTTCTAATTTGTGTGTATCGCTTCATTGGAGCTGTGATCCAAAACCACAACGAAAAGCACGGTTTGATCCAACCTCGGTAGATTGATAAAATAATTCTAAATTCTCAAAAAATTCCTGAGCGTACATTCAAATGTGTAGGCATTACTACCTTCCTATCACTAATTAACATTTGGTCACACAATCTTATTCCAGCTTACTTTTAACTGTAAAGATGATTTAAATAATCGTATTTTTACCCCACCGCTACACGCTAATTTGTAACAATACTGTTAAGAAAATCAAATTTCATCCTCCACAGCAACAGCAGGCAGATAAAAACTCAAAATAAACTTCCCTTGATTGCTTATTTAAAATTCTGGAACGAAAAACATTCGTTGACCATCAGAAGCTTGACTGACGCCCACTGTGACTTGTAGAACAAGTTTTCTGTGCTGCGTTGCCCCATTTTACAACTTCTTCCATCATCGCTTGTCTATGGCATTGAGGGCCAGCGTGGTGCAGATCGATTTTTTACAATTTTACGACCCCAGAGACACATAAATTCGACCACATTTCCTTCAATCAGATACGCTTGAGCCTTCTTTTATAGAGCTCCAAATTTATAGATCTCCATACAGAATTCCCACTGTCAAACACGTCGCTTCACACAAATTAGGCAAGAACCAAGCAACGTTTGTTCATTCCGAAATATTAATGGACGGATGATGGCGAAAAGTGGCACGGACTTTCGCTGATTTTACTTGGCATTTGACTTATCTCCCACTTCTACATTGCTATTTTCGCGTTGATCACCACCCAATTCTTCTGTCGAGTTTCTCATCATCGCATCTTAAGAGCTCATCCCACTGACTGGCTATCGTGGTTTGGATCGGAGGTGATGCGCCAGTGAACGTCGTCTTAAAAATTGATACTAGTTTATTACTAATATTTACTGGCCCATAAATTATGCTCGCCTACCAATTCAATCTGATCTGTCTTGGGATTTCACTTTGCAATCGCTATCTTTGGATTTTTTATTGCTGCTCTACGATATTGACCATTCACCTTTCTGTTGGGCGAAAAAGACTTACCAGCAATGCTACATTTAAGTCATCGTCAAATCACAGAAAAAGAACGTTAGTTCCTCCCAATGGTCAGCGGGAAGCGGTACTAATAATTGTGTTGAAAAGTTACTCTTAGGAAGTTAAGCGTTTTGCGATCGAGCGCCATTAAATTTGAATTTCGCTTCACTGAGATATAAGACGATTTTCATTGAAGTACATTCACAGATGGCCATGACGGTAAGGGACAGTTTTCTGCTTGACAACGTATTAGATACAAATATTAGTTTCTTGTTATTCAATGGGTCTCTTGTAATTGGCTGAACCCCGATTTGTGTATTTCCTCAAATGTGTGGCGAAAGATTGATTGAATTGTCTTTATCTGAAAAGGTATAAGGGTAATTAAACGAACTCTGAAAAACATAAAACATTCGTATGGACGTAAAAGGTGTGTTTAGATTTATCGAAATCGTGGGAGACATCTAGAATCACAGTGGATGCAGTAAGAGAGTGCAATTCCAACTCATTGAATTATGCAATTAATAAAGTTGTTTTATGGATAATTTTAATAGAATTCATATATCCCGCCATAAATGTTTCTCAAACCTATTCACTTTGAATTATCAGAATTTCAAAATTATGCGAAGTTACAGAATTTGTGGTGAAATTTTGATGATTTTTCTTTCCATCGTGTAATTGATCTTTCTTCGTAGTATTTATCAATTCCTCCTCAGTATTCGCTACAAATATATTGGAGTAGATCTTACGCCTCAGGTTGGCCCAGAAATTCTCAATGAGACGCAGCTGGGGGATCCTCCAACGATCGCTTCGAATAGTGGGCCAACGCCAGATCCGGCTAGAACACCGCGTCTTCGCCCTTATGGCATTGCTTGATGAACGAAGCAACTTCCGGCAGGCATTTCGTACTATAAATTTCCCCGTGCACGGCCAGTCCGGAGAGAAAGAAGAGCGGCTTTGACATCCCCTTCTCGCTGATTGTCAGCCACAGCAGCCCCTTCTTGGGGAACTTGGTGTGTGAAATGAACTTCACCTTGGAGCTCACTTCCTTCGTGGGGGAAGTAAAATAAAAAGTACCCTGCCAGTCGTTGCCATCCAGGGTGAGATAGGTCTCGTCGTCCATCACCACCGCCACATCACGATTCGCCGGGAAAATCGAGTTGACCATCTTATTCGGCCGCTGCCGCTGCGTCATTGCCTGCAGCTCCGAAACCAGTGGACGCGACTTCCGCTTCCTGACATGTTTATTCTTGTGGTACTTTTTCACTGTTTGACCGGTTGAACCGACCTCCCAGCCAAGCGCACGAAGCGGTCTTCCTCTTCAGCATCCTTTGGAGCTTCTTGTCGTTCAGGGTCGTCGGCCGTCCGGAACCGGGTTTTCTTTCGAAGCTCTGATTGTTGTCTAATAGTGCCAAGATGTTGTAGATGCCGGAACGGGCGTATTCGGCGTCCACAAAGTTCCGCACGATGTCCGTTTTCGACGCGGCGGGGTGCCGTTCTTTGAACGCGCACACTTCTGAACGGAGTTGCTTCACTGTTTTTGCCATCATGGTTAGAGGTCGACTGATAGAGCTGTCAAATTTTGTCTGCTGACTCATGGGTTACTATGATTGATGATGCATGAGTAGTTTCTTCAGTGCGGGTGAAGGTAAACCCATGAAAAATCGGCAATTTTTGTTCATTTTTTTTCAAATGCAAATGTTATCCAGGCTCCAATACCAACCCAAGTAACAATTTTAGTTTTATTCCAGCCGTATATCATTCCTCCCGGCTTTGTTGATAAAGCTACATTCAAAACTGTGTTGTCTATCAACACCTCCTCTATACTTCTTTAAAGCCGCAGTTTGTACGAAGTGGCCCACTCTATAGACGGTTGTGGAAACAAGTTAATAAAACCGTTATAAGACCACAAAGATTTTGGAAATGTTCTTGTGAAAGATTTTATGACCACTTGAGAACCTTCATAAAACCTACTGACTGCCATGAGAACCAGCATACGGTCAAATGGCAACAGGTGTCAAACTTTAGTGTGATATCGTGGTTGGTTTTTGTTGTTCTGCTTTGTTCGATTCTACGCTCTTCTGATTTATTCAGCAGTAACTAATGTCTAAGAAAAAAGTTCTAGTGTTGCGGGAAATTTGTTTGATAGTAAAATATCCAAAACAAATTGAGTATTTTACAGCGTACTTCAAATCATTTGCGCATTTAATTTTATGGAATATTGGTACGATAAGAGCCGAAAATTAATGCGAGTTTATAAAATTATGCGAGTTTACAACAACAAAAACAAAATTAAAACAAATATATTCGATAAATTAATCATGAATTTTTTGAAAATTTATGGAATTCAATAAGATTATCGAAAAGAATGCCAAAATTGATCTCCGATCTTCAGTTCATTTGCAGTACATTTAAAATTTGGTGCATTTATCAGGTGTGCAATTGGAAACCGCCGTTTTACATCAAAAGTTGGTCCAACCAAATACACAGCATAAACACTTAGATTTTTTTACAGAAATCTGTTAAACTTGAAATTTTACAGTTATCTGTAAAAAAAATTACCGGATTTCGGTAAAATTTCACCGAAATCCGTTAAATTGGATTACCGAATGTTCAGCTGTCAAGAATTCGGTAAACTTTTACAGACTTCTGTAAAAAAAAATCTAAGTGTGTAAGCTTCGAACCATGAATGTTTGGCTTGGCTGTGGATGTTGATGCCTGACCGGGGTGACCCCACGATTTGTTTCGCTTCGGGTTATCGTAATGGATCCACTTTTTACTTCCAGTAACAATACGGTGCAGAAAACCCTTCCTTTTTTGTCGTTGGAGTAGCAGTTTACACGTGAAAAAACGCCTTTCGACGTCTCTCGGCTTCAAGTCGTATGGTACCCAATTTCCTTGCTTTTGGATCATTCCCAAGGCTTCCAAACGATGTGAAATGGCTTGTCGAGTCACACCGACTGGATCTGCAAGTTCGTGTTGCAGTGATTCCGAATCTTCATCTTCAAACTTTTTCACCGGTCCGGGACGTTCCTTGTCTTCTACGCTGAAATCACCATTTTTGAAGCGTTGAAACCATTCAGGACACGTTCCTTCGCTAATTGCAACTATGATTACTGCAACTGTAAGTTGCAGTAATCAAACGATGCGCTTCAGCCGCAGATTTTTTCGAATGGAAAGCAAAAAGCAAAACTTCCCGCAAATGACGCCTTTTTGGCTCAAATTTCGATATTTTTTGCGCACTAAAGCATATGATGCCGATAAAAATAAACAAATGCAATGAAGCGGAGTTGTTGACAGATGCCTAGCCTTACAATGAGGCGTTTTTGATTCGACAGTGTTCACTAATATTTAATATTCTATTTGAATATCTTTTGGAAAACGGCGGTTTTCTTTTTGCACCCATGATATTTTTCCACATTTCAATTATTTCTTATATTTCAATATGGCGATCGGAAAAAATCACAGTTTTGCCAAAAAGCCAATATATCTTCGCAATGACTACTAAAAAGCTATTTGGCTATTTTATGAGCCCTCTCAATGCAGTGTGCCGTTTAATGCATTTACTGCACAAAAAAAAAATGAATTCTAACAGGCGCGTAAAATTTCCCCTCGTTTAATTCCAAGCCGAATCAGACGTAATCAACGAAATTGTTTGCAATCTTTCATGCACCATACAACAATGTTTGCAATCTTTTATACAACAGGCTAGATTCAGGCGTTAACTGGCTTAAATTTACATGAAATATCCCATTATCGTCTGTCAAATCTAGCATTCCCTTTATGTGCATTAGATAACGCAGAAAATTCAATATTTCTTTTTATCTGTGTGGAGGCAAAATGGTTTTAAAATGCTTTTTCAACTGACCAAAATAAATTAATATGAATGAGTCCTACAACGACATTTCAAAACAAAATTTTGCGAGTTCATAAAGTCGAAATAAAATGATAGGAGTAAAAGGAATTTGAGAAAACAAGACTTTAGGATCGTTGTAAAGAAGCTGTGTAGGTTTTCAAAAGCCTGACTAAAATATGAAACCCAGTGGCCCCTCTTGGTGCCAGAATAAAACCAAATTGATTTCAAGTGGCTGTCTTAAAACTTTAGTGAAACTTAATCAAGCTGGATGGTTTTGGTAATGTTACTTGAGAAGAGTGTAGTGCCTTTTTTTGTGTGAGAGCTTGTCTGTCTTTTGGGACATGAGCACTCCTAGCCTTTTATGGCTTATGGTTATAGCACCATTACTCGCTTTCTGAAAAGAGAAGAAGGACGCGCCGACACAACATTATTAAACACTGTGCCAACGAATAAATAACAATTCGCACTAGAACAATATAAAATAGCAATAAAAAATTGATAATTCATTTTCGATAATTCAAAAGTGACCGGTAAAATTTTCAAAAAAAGCAATGGCAATTAGTATAAACGAAATAATAAACTGATAGTTTTCCGTCATAATAATAAGTTCTAGCGCTATACATGTGACAAAAGTCTTCAAATCTTTCAAATCTTCCAATTGAAACTTAACAAATCGCAATAAAAAATCCAAAATAAAAAAATAAAAATTAAAATAATTTGTTTGGTTTTGATTGGAAAGCTTTGAAAAATTTAAAGACTTTTGTCACATGTATAGCGCTAAAACTTATTATTATGACGGAAAACTATCAGTTTATTATTGCGCTTATACTGATTGCCATTGCTATTTTTGAAAGTTTTACCGGTCACTTTTGAATTATTGAAAATGAATTATCAATTTCTTATTGCTATTTTATGTTTTTCTAGTGCGAATTGTTATTTTTTCGTTGGCACTGTGTTTAATAATTTAGTGGCAATATTGTGAATTTTCATTGCTAAATTTTCATTAATTAGTGCCAGTATATATTTTAGTCATATTTAAATATAAAAGTTTAAAAAGAACGTCCTTACTATGTCTGTTACAAGTTTTTCAGCGAGGTAATCCAACTCGTTTACGATCCGCTTTCAAGAAGCTAAAATTCTCAGATCCGTTTTATTTGCTTCTGTTTTTACTTTTACTTTATCAGAGTATCAGAGGTGTGCAAAAAATAACTGTCGGCAAATTGGAAGAATATTTAATTATACTTGTCTGTTTCAAATTCAAATTTAGAGTGCCTGTGTATCATAAATCTTTGTGAGATTGTTCATTCTTTCAAACATGAGCAGATTTTTGGAGTTTTACTGATCAAATAAATGTAATTCTCATGATTTCATGCACTTCAATTTGAAAAATTTTGATCCGACTGGTGAATTATGTGAGAAACTAATATTTGATAATTTTGTGCTTTAATAAAATTGCATTTTTCTTATTTTACTTTTGAGACGTTGTTTGGAATCAAATGATTAAAAGATATGTTCCTTTTCTCTGCAATACATTTATGCTAATAGACAATTTTCGGCCAAACATCCATTCGGCCAAACATCCGTATGCCAAACGTCTCTATGCCAAACGGGGTATCATCCATTATTTTAACACATTATTTCTATTTCTGCTAGGAAAGGTTTTTTTTCAAACAAGTTTGTTTGAAAAATTAAGTAATATTTGAAAAAAATGGGTAATATTTACTGAATTTCTGATAACCACCATACTGTAAACCTGGAAAAGTCACCACTGGCTTAGTGACATGCGTCGAATTGTTGGTGGAATTGACTTCCCTATTCTTTCATTGAAAAATTAACTGATAATTTGAATTCAATATCAGTAGATTTCTATCAAGTTTTCCAACAAGTTTTTAGTTCGGAAAATTCATAAATATAGCAACTCCGAAACCTCTATAGATCTCAGCTTTAGTTTATCATTGGACGAACTCACTTTTAGAGAGTTAATGTATCCTTAATATATTTATTCTAAAAATGTTTTTATTTTTTAAAACATGTGAAAACTTAACAACTAAACAACTGAAACTTGAAAAATCTCATAATTTGACCAAACCTATCTTTGAATATTAAAGTTTTGTAAATAAACAATTCTTTTACTGAAAAGTATAAGTGAGTATGATAATCTCCCTGATAAAAAAAATTCCCCCCAGCAATAGTATACAAACCTATTCAAAATATTTTAACACCCTACGAAATGAGTTCCATACCAAAGCCAACAATCCCACAAACTGTTAATCACACCCGAATAAAACACGTTAATGGTGTAGCCTCTCACGGGAATTAGTCTTCATTTCCAAACATTCCCCAAGCTCGAGAAATGGAAACACCCCCCCGCAATTTGTCACCCTCGCACTTGTGAAATTTGGCAGCCAACACGCCTGCTTGCTGAGACCATCCCTCGTAGCCGCTAAAATGACTTATTCGTCCCGGCACACTAATCTGCTGAATCTATTTCGTAATTTATGAGCTCCTCGCTTGCTAGTTAATAGCTCTATACACCGTTCCGCCTCGCGCCTCACATCAAACTCCCTTCCGATGCTAGTCACCGGTGGCCGGAGTAATAAGCGCCATCCCTCTCGCTGCGTCTCGCCATGCGTTGTAGATAAAGGAGCTATGAGACTGTCCATGACGATCTACCATTGCCGAACCGCGTCACGCGGGGGTGTTAAAAGCGTTTCTCAAAGCCGTGGACGCAGTCCTCTCTCCTCCATTTTTCCTTCATATGTCTACTTTTCTTTGTATATTTTTGCGTGGGTCGCGCGTTCCACGTTTATTGGAAGAAGTGTATCAGCAAGAAGCGAAAGAGTGTGCTGGGTGCTTTAAAAGATCGCTCTTAATGGTGTTGTTTTCCGGGTAGAACCTGACGGGCGCAGATGACGGAACATATGTGCCATCAGTGAACACCAATCGGTGACAGACGGACATGTTTGCGGTTGAAGGAGTTGACTTTGTCTAACATTGATTGAAACAATCGTTTCTCGTCACCTTCGGTAATACCTCCGCCGGGAATACGCAGAGATGCGCTCAGAACCGTTCGGATATTGACGGTCATCTTTCCGGTTTGCGCAGTGGGTGCTGATTCGACACATTCCAACATCTGATGGCTGTGTGGTTGCGCCCTCTTTTCAAGTTCCAACAGAGGCATAAAAGATGCTGGCTTTGTATGCGTGGAAAGGTGACTCGTTTGATGGTGATAATCCTGTTTTATAGTTTTTGAATTTTAATATGCTGCAACGGGAATGGTTCGGCTTGAAGTTCGATGCGAGGTCGACGCACATTGCCAGATTACGATCGATATTAATTTTCGGGAGAGGTTTTTTTTCTTTGATTACCCTCTCGGAATTGTTGAATACACAATTTAATGGCGCAATCTGAACAAAGCAAGCTGTTTTATGCAAGGTAACGATGCGTCAGCCCCAAACGGGATAAGCTGACGTCTCTTCAACTGACACATACACACTCACAGTAGTCCGAGGCTCAGCGTTGGTACGGATTCAAAAAGGCCGCTTACCAAGCAATTTTAGGTCATCAAGTTCAATGACATATCTCGGTTTCTTAGATAGCAATCATCGCAATTACGCTTACAAAATAGCACGCCAACTGGGATGGATATCGACTCACATGGCTTATGTAAATTAATAAACGTTGCATTCTTTCCATTTTTGCGATCTCTTTCATTCCCTGGTTGACTTATTCCGCCAGGATACACATCAGAGAGCTAAGTCTCTCGGAATGAGGCACTGATGTGGCGACACTGTAATTTTACTGTGCTACTTCCCACCCCGGCCCGAGAGATTCACCTTTCCTTCACGCAGGCAGGGCTGATGGTGTTCTGTCTCTGTGCCACCCAACGAATGACACTCAATTGAGTCACCTAATTCATTCTGCTACTAAAACGAGCGGTGCACCGTCAGTTGACAAGAGTTCTGCCCGCAAATCAGTCAATTTAGTCACACTGTTCGCCGTTGAGTGGCAGTTGGGCGTCGCTTTATTTGATTTGAGAGAATTCAAGAAAGTAATTTCTTACCCTTTGAAAAAACGGAACCGAACGCGTAATGAGCAATGCGTGAATGCAGGTTTCGAATTGTAATGAAATGGTTTGCGTTTGCGCGCCGTCATCATCATCATCAACGTCTTCGTCGTCGTCGTCGTTGTAGTTGTTGTTCGTTGCTGAATCCAAGTCCCTTTCCGCTAAGTCTCCCTCTGTCGGATAATGGTTTTGGGGTCTGAATGTTGTTATTATTATTTATCTCTTTGCAATTGTTCGTAAATATTGAAGCGACTTTTATTTTCGATTTCTGCAAGTTTCAGTTTGCTGCGAGTTGCTTGCGGTGTTGTTTTTTTTTAGTTTCGAAACTTTTTTGAATTATTCTTTCTCGGTCGATTGTTAGTTTCCGATGGTGATATTCTTTCAGGGCGTGATTACGTAATTAGGATGATGAGAGCGCACTTGGGATTGCTGGGAATTATTCAAATTTGGTTTCCGTCAAATCCTGGCAGTTTGATCAGACGCAGCGAAAGAAACAATAAAACAATTTGCTATCTGCCCGCACAAGATGCTCCTATTGAAGACGCAAATGGCGCCGGTTGACTGCGATGCTAAGAGGGGCCAATGTGATCAGTATCATTGTAGAGGAGAATGGTATCTGGCCCCTGGAGCAGAATTAAGTTTTAAGTTTTTAGGTTTTTCGTAACATTGGGGCATTGGGGGTAGCATTCATACCTCTCACGCAAAAGTCACGAGTTCCAATCTCAACACGGACAAGTAACGAAAATACCCAAAAATGTCAGTGACTACGACGGGAGCTGAACCAGTCGGTGGCTGAAAATCTCCTTAATTGAGAAATAAAAGAAAAACATTGGAAAAACAATTAAATTACTGTTCTATTCGTCGATCTCTATCTCGATGGTCTCATTACATCGAGAAATAAAAGGACAACTGTACTTCACTCTGGTGAACATGTTCAACTGAAAAATTTGTTATGGGAATAATTAATGATTAAGGATCAATTCGAGCTCAACCCTGGCTCAACTATATGGGTAAGCATACAGTACGGAAAATTCGTTAAAACGTGTCGTCATTTTTGTATAAAATAATAAATCAGTAGTTCGCAAATAATCTAATAATGTCAGGTGTGATAGCTTATCGCATTTTGCGTTTTTTTATGATTTTATGATCATGATGTCATTCACACCAATGAAAAAACGACGCTATTGCTTGAAATATTAGGAAAAGTCTTTTAAAAGGTCTTTAAACGATTGGCAAAGACGTTTTTGAACGATTTTTATTTTGAACTATGCACAATTTGTTCAAAATAGTTTCAAACTATACATTCTTCTAATAACAGTTCTTGCAGATACCAATTTTAGAACTGGGTATTTTTTTTTTTTTGCTAGATTGAGAACAGAAATAATCTTTGATGCTGATAAATTCATTCAAACGCATTGCGACTTTGATATGTAAATCAATCACTTGCCAATAATTCAACTATCAACAGTGGTTAATACTTAGTTTGCTTTTCGTTGTCCACGAGGTTATATAGCGTTTTAGTTCTAGTTCGCAAACGGTTCTGAACTGTCTTCCACCTTTGTAGACAAACCGTTTCAAGATTACCCAAAAGTGTTCAATGACATTTAGATCAGGTCTAGGGGCTAACCAGTTCAGAATATCGATACCTAGATCCGAAAACCATTGCAAAAATCTCTTGTTGATCCATACTTAATAGTCTTCACCTGATCAAAGGTATGAGACATCAGTTTCCAACCCTGATTTCTCATACCGCATTTTACGGAAAACAATCGAAAATATTTTGAAATTCAACAGAAATATGAAATGAAAATTTTGAAAATTTATTACATTTCATTCAAATCCCAATCTCAATGATGATGTAATACTACCATCTATTATAGCAAGGTAACTTTCCATAGCAGTGGAATAATCTGAAAAACGATTTGATCAGGATCCTATTACTGTTTGTGATCATCAAGCTCCTGTATGAAGGGCGGGCCCATAAGCAGAGACACTTAAGTAATTACGCGAAACCCGCGAATATAGGGAAAAGAATCTCCTTCTAAAAGCAAGTTCACACTCACAGCACTAGAATCGAGCCCTCGATTGACAAAATAAACCCAATAGATGGGATCGAAGAGCCCGCCCTCGTTCCGTGAAATGTTAACAATAGAGAGGCGGCAGTCCCATGCTCCCTATCCAAATCGTTTCACTTGGGTGCCCTGGTGGTCCCTCCCTTTCCCGGTTATATGTTATTTAATATTTAGTATATTTTGCACCCAAAATATTAGGATATCATTATAGACAAACATGCTAATTTATTCAAATTTCAAACTTGAATGATACTACCACTGGATTGTTACTGAAAAATAAATAAAAATTAGATATGTATTAATATCCTACTGGATATTAATGGTCCTGGATGAGCTGAAAACAGAATAATACATCATTCGAAATATCAAAGATAAAATTTCAATAAAAGATATAATTTTATAAGACATGTTGAAATATTTTTTCCCTATACTGTTCTAGTAACATATCAAAGATAGTAATTGGAGTAATCGCTTTGGAGTAATTGGAGTCCGGTTTGATGATTTTTGAAATAAATGGCTTATCTTACCATAATGGCACTAAACACAATATTAAATATAAAACTACATTGCTTATAAGCACATGCCAGTCTTTTATGAATATAGTAGTTGAAGTTCAGAAGTGGAATTTTAAATTAAATGTTATGATGAAATGCTGAAAAACAAATTGAGCCTTTGATGCCCGTCGTGTTGCTCCCGGCTCTTACATGGTTTTGGAATGCAAAGATGATTCCAAAGCGTGCTGAAATTATTGATAAAATGAGAATGGAAATTAAACAATATGATTTAAAGGTACACGATCTTCAGTCGCACCCCCTCACTTCGCTATTGTCATATGGACAACATTGCCCAGGCTACGCCAACCAGCGTACCTTTCGAACGTAGTCCTCCGACATCGACTGCCATGTGCGCGTTATGACAGACTTCAGGGATCTTCACACTAGGGTGAGACATTTTGCAGGCTTGTGCTTCAAGAGACGGCAAAATCTGTAACCGCATTGTGTAAGCCCTTTCGTAGGGCCTATATTTTGAAGCATATAACCCCAAACAAAGTAGTCAAGTGGGTTGACCATGCTTGTGTCTTCTTTGCCTTGTGAGCTGGAGCTGATTCCTGTTAGAAACAATATGGTGTATTCCCATACAGCGTTGAAGCATGAGGAAGCAGATGGTTCTTCAAAACCTGCTAGATGTAATATTCAGTGTTAATTTTTACGTTAGGTTCTTTGAAATGAAGAGAAAGTTTTCCTTTTCGTGAAACAGCGCCCCATACCATGATTTTCGATACATTCTGATAGCGTTCTACAGCTAGTTTATCGCTTAGAATATTGGCAAGACTTTTGCCATACACACGATCATTTTGTTGATTATGACTGTCCTGAAGGAGGAAGAGCTTTTCATCCGAAAATAAAATCTCACAGTCACCGTGCCGAACCAAAAGATTTCAGCTTCTTTGGACCCTGGCTTGCTTTTGACGCTCCGTCAACCGCGAACCCGTTGTTTCTTGTACGGCTCGTATTCCAGATCATGTCTGAGGAGGCTGTTCATTGAAGCATTGACATTTGAAATTGTTTGCTCAATTTACGACCAGATCACTCCCTCACACATTTGATCATTTTCTATGTTCTGGCAGTTCGTCTGCCACCTTCTTTGTGTTGAATATGGACATTTCCAGTTTCCTTGAGCCGTTTCAAGGTACGAAAAACAAAACCTTACTCACTCCGAACTGGTTAAAGCTATTGAATATCTGACGCGGTTTAAGCTTTTGCAAATGTAATTTTATAACTTAGCTTCCGTATGGCTTCTATGGTAGCTGATAAATATAAACAAATGGAATCGCCTATTTATTGTCAGCAATAAGCTGTCAAAAGGATACACTCAAAACGGGTATAATCAATTCCGCTGTTAAAATGATCCAGCTGAAATAAACCAAAACTGAAAAAAGGTGACACCTATTATGAGACACACTGTAATAGACTGTCAGTTTGTTAAATTGTAGTGGAGACAAAACCCACAAATACGCCACCTAGTAGGGAGAAGGGAAGCAGTCTAAAACATTTCAGAATTCAAAACTATTGCATCGTAGGGCAATTATTGCGTCGTAGAGAATTGAACAGATTCGGCCTAAATAGCGTAGTGATAAGAATGACTTGATAAGAAACTAATTCTTTCTCTAATCCACCAACAGGAGGAATCTGCGCAGCAAAAATTAAGCTCTTGTCGATCTATCGCACGTCCATCTATTCCATTCTGTGGAGTGCTTGGTAGAGAACAGTTGACTGTTTCGAAAGTTAATTTTATTCTTAAAGTAATTTATAACTGCGTAATTTGTTTAAACTAAACTCGAAGTAAGTCTTCGTACGTTTTTAAGTAGTATTAAATCTCTTTTCATTGATTTTGTATGTTTTTTAACATTAGCAGCCAAATCTGTCGAGTGATAGTGATTAAAAAGAAACCGAAGCATTTGTGATTTTTCTAATTGAGTATATTCTGATAAGCCTAATAATAAATATTTGGTGAGCAAAGTAGTTAAATTGAAAACCGCATTGAACAGGACAATTGCCCAACCAACGTGGGCGGTTTGTTTCGGTTGGTTTCGGTTTGTTTGGACTGGACAATTCATCCATCGCCGTGAGGGTTAGTTCAAGACCCACCAAGTCCGAAGCTAAGCGTGGACATCCACCGACTGCTCGAAAGCGTTACCTACACACCAGTTAGTTCTACTAGTGTCTTCTTTCGAATTGAAATACAACTCGATAAATTAGGTTGAATTGAATTATATTACCCAAATTACTTCTAGTTTAGTTGTAGGTTCTCCACTAGTTTTTCGCGTCACGCAATAAAATTTTGAAATTACTATAGAATGGTTTAAGTTTTAGTAGCTAAACAATTCCCTTCTGATGAATCATTGAATTTTCTTTCTTTGTATTTTTTTTTAATTGATTATATGTTTTTTGTATTTGTATTTGTATTTGTTGAATTCTGTTTAATTGACGTACGACATTTGGGGTTCAATGGGGACTTGCGGTTCTGAAAAACTGCATAACCTGTCCTGAGAAGGCAGTCTTATTTTGGGCGATACAATAATAGTAACGGTCCTTCTTTGGAAGGTGGCGCATAAGCTTTTACTTTGGGAACAGAAAAGAACAATACAAATCGAATAATCCAACATATTAAGGTCCGGACTGCTAGGAAAGCCAATATTTCATATCTTCCATCATTCAACGTTAGGTGACGTGTGACATAGCGCTCCATCCTGTTGTAGGACAATGAAATGATCCTCAGAGAAGATGGCCAGATGTTTGGTTTGGAGCTTAAACTTCACTTTCTCCGGAATATCCTTAAGTTTCTTCAGTGACATGAACCGGTCTGTGTGGTTGTTGGCAACAGCATCAATGCTGAACAGCTTTTCGTCGGAGAACAGGATTACAATTTTTTCTTTCTTCGTAAAGAAAGCGATCTCTTCGAACGAGTTACTTGTGGTTCCTTTACCCGTTCCGCAATAATGTGGCGTTTCACTCTAGCTCTTGCAGGTGCGTGTCAGCCTTCTTTGATGATTTACCGCATGGATTTTCCAGAAATGTTGGCTTCTTTCACAAGTTTTCTGGTGGAACGAACCGAGCAATCTTTACGCGGACCTCCACTTCCCGGCTTCCGGTACTTAGGACTATCATACAGAGACTTTTCGACGCGATAAACTGTGGCCAAACGACATCCTACCTTGGCCATCTCCGTCGGCTCCTTCTGGGTGATCAGCAAACTCGTAATCATTTCTTTGGCGTACATTTTCACAAATTTGCAATAACACAATTCAGATATTCTGATGCAGCATTTTAAAGTAAACTCAAGTCTCATTCCTTAAACTTGAAAAAAAAAATCCCAATCAAATTTATTGATTGTGCAACTTCCTTAAAAAGTCATGAGTTCAAGATGTAGCATAAACGAAAGTCAACAAATATTTCATCCACATGTAGTGAAATGTTTCTATATACAGCATTTAAAGACGCTGATCTTCTATCTACTAATTCCAGGATCACGACTCTGATGATGATGGTAGAAGTTTTGGCTTCTATCCGGCTGAAACATATTTGATGAAAAAGCTGTAATCGGTTATATTGCTCTGCTACTTCCATATCACCACATATCGCCATTGCTGATATAGAAACCACAACAAAATAACGTTTAACAAACCTCAACACATCAACAAAAATAGCTCACAATAGAACTGGTACTTGAAGTTTGAACACCTATTCCGGATATCAACAAACCGAGAGATGAATATTTTGTCACCGAATTGCTAAAGAAGAAGACTACGAAAACATTTGATTTACCATTTAGCTGGCTTCTCCATCAGGTCTCTACAATATCTACAATTCGTACAGATAACTTATCAATTTGTAACGGAAACAGCTAATGACTAACGGACAATTTCTTCGTAAACGAGTTAAGCCTTAAAGCTGGCTCAACTGTGTGGGTTAAGCATGGTTTCAAGTTTCAGCTGGGGTGAAATCATTCCTAATTGTTTCAAGGATTGCAGGATCATTACATAAACCAAAAAAAAATTGGATTGACATGCTTGGTTGGACCTTATCGTTCATTTAAATAAAATATTGCTATAAATTATTAACTGTGATTAGTTGTGTTAGAAGTTTTCTAACACTTAAGACAATATTACTATAAATAGTTAAATAATAAACAAAGTACGATCTGTGGCAGTCCAGATTCCAAACAAGGGAGTACTTAAATGTTAGTTTCACTTTCTAAAGAATTCATGTTGTTCATGTTGTGTACAATGAAAAATACCTTTTTTCGTTTCATCGGCATGGTAAACTTAGAACAACTACCCCGTGACAAAAATACCAAACTATCAACATATTGAAGATTGGAGATATTCTATTCTTTTCGAACCCTTACACAGCCAGTAATTAAAAGCATCCTCTAAAACACTGTAACCATTCATTTATCTTAATGAACATTTGTGCGATATTTGTAATATGACAAAAATATTAAAACGGCCAGGCCCACTGTGTAACGTTGGAGGTAAAAAAAGATTCAAAAATAAATGGCAATCTAATTATTCATTTGATGAATAAGTTAATCAACGAATATTTTCGGCTCGTAAGAGAGTAAACGGGACCAACTTCCTTCCGTCACAATTTTATAAGTGTACGTAAATCGTTGGAAGTGACATGGCTGAGAAGGTCAATGTCACTTCATTTGTCCTGACTTCTTTAAGACAGACAAAGGTGGCTGATGAGCGTGGGTTTAAGCGCCATTGTTCGCTCTCTAAAATGAGTGAAAGATAAAAACTGATTGCACCCAGAACCACACAGAAAAAAATAATGACTTTGACAGGCACGTAAAATTTTCGCTCGTTTAATTCCAAGCCATTGAATTTTCTGCGTTAACTAGTGCACATAAAGGGAATTCTAAATTTAACAAAAAGTAATGGATTATTTCATGTACATTTAAGCGAGATAACGCCTGAATCTAGTCTGTTGTATGAAAGATTGCAAACATTGTTGTATGGCGCGTGAAAGATTGCAAACAATTTAGCCTCCTTTGGCTTCGAATTATACAAGGGGAAATTTTCCGCGCCTGTTAAAATTCTTTTTTTTTTTCAGTGCAATGGGCTTGGATGGACGCCACCACCTTCTTTTCCAATATATTGAAGGATATAATAAAAAGACAAAAGTTCTCAGAACTTTATTCAGTAATATATGATCATACAATATTGTCGGTGTTTTGGAATTAAACAACCCTTCACTGAGCACACAAGCTTAAGTCGTCTTTCAAAATTATCACACGCTGTGCAAACATGGTTCATCGGCATTTCTTCCCATATTTTTGTGTTAACTGGCTTGCAATAAGTTTCGTATTTTGTATGCTTACAAAAAAGTCCAATGGGATCAAGTCTGTTAAAGACGGAGGTCATTCATCCTTGTTAAAAAAAATCAGTGAATTTTTCTTCACACCACTGTTGAACAACCTGTGCTGTTTGGGAAGGACAACAAAAATGATCATCTCCGAATAACTCCCTTGTTTTAAGTACGATTTGGTTCAGAACTGTGTCGAGGTAATTAACTGCATTAGTTTTCACACTTGTGTTTATGCTAACAAGCGGTAATTTTCTCCTTTTACATACTGCTCCCTAAGCCATAACATATGTTTTGTTTTGATAACGCTGTACGATCTGTTTACACATAAAAAATAATTAATTTTAACAAGCGCGTAAAATATCCCCTCGTTTAATTCCAAGCCAAAGGAGGCGTAAACAACGAAATTGTTTCCAATCTTTTATGCGCCATACAACAATGTTTGCAATCTTTCATACAAAAGGCTAGATTCAGGCGTTATCTTGCTAAAATTTACATGAAATAGGGGAACTGCCCCCATATTAATCTCATTGTTTCTATATTCATCCTATGATGAATCAAACAATTGGGCAGTTGAAGTATTAGTTAGTAATGTTTGTTGTAGTTATTTGACGTAAGCAAACATTATTAGAAAACGAAACCGACCCTTCAACTGCCCAATTGTTTGATTCATCGTAGGATGAATATAGGAACAATGAGATTAATATGGGGGCAGTTTCCCTATCCCATTATTTTCTGCCAAATCTAGCATTCCCTTTATGTGCATTATATAACGCAGAAAATTCAATGTTTTTTTTTATCTGTGTACTGGCAGGCACATCATCAATATTTGTACTCCATATGCAATATCTTTAGTGATTGAAAGACTACTCAAAAACGAATAACTTTTCGTGAGAAAAAAAAAAAATTTCATCACCTGCGCAACAAGTCAGAAGAACCTAATTCAGAAAGCATGCAAAGATATCTAAAGCAGATTTAGAAAAGGTCTTACCTTCTGTTTACCGATAACTGGCGCGGTCACGAAGAAATACACAGAAAAAAAGTTACATTGAATTTTCTGCGTTATCTAATGCACATAAAAGGAATGCTTGATTTGGCAGAAAACAATGGGATATTTCATGTAAGTTTAAGCCAGATAATCCCTGAATCTAGCCTGTTGTATAAAAGATTGCAAGCAATGTTGTTTGGGGCATGAACAATTGCAAACAATTTCGTTGTTTATGACTTCTTTGGCTTTGACTTCTTTGGAATTAAACGAGGGGATATTTTACGCGCTTGTTAAAATTAATTATTTTTTTCTGTGTAAGGAAACTCCCCCTATTACGATAATCTTATCTCATCGATTCAAAGTTAGATACCGAAAAAAGCCACATAAGCACTCAACAATCTACAAAGTCGCAGTCGTTGGAAATCTGCAGTTCGAATCGAAGACACCTGTATTTAACACAATGCGTTCAATGTATGGGCCTGCTGTGATCATAACCGTGGTCCTCGTGGTATTGCTGTCAAGCTGACATCTACTCGGAAATGGCTTCTTATGTTTGTCCCCTCAACTACCAACCGGTATGTGGAAGTGACAAAGTAGTCTACTCCAATGATTGTGTTCTCAATTGTGCCTTGGCTACGCCAACCGGTATCACAATGGCGTTCAAAAAGCTTCATGAGGGATCGTGCAAGAACAAATTATGAACGGAAACACAGTTTGATCTATTTATGTTCACTCAACGCAAACGCTATTTTCCACTTTGCGCACTTTGGCTAGTTTGATTAGGAAACAAATAAATATCAACTCGTGTAATAAGCGCAATAAAATTTCGAGTGAATCTATACGAACATTCGTGCAGGTGTGATTCAACACTTGACATTTCTGTACTGTATATGTAGAACGTGGCCGAGTCGGTGGTCGTTATCATCTACTCGATAAAATGCTATTTCCAGATAGTGTCTAGCTCGTTGAAATTGCTATAAAATTATTGCCGATTTGAGGGAATGATTCAGTTACTGATAAAGGTGCTGAACGATTAAGACGAAACCGAAAATGAAACATAGTGGAGTCATTGTGGGTGTTTTGGTCGTGCTGAGTCTCCTGGTAATTGCAGAGGCCCGCAGCGAAGCCAAGCGAGGAATTTGCGCCTGCCCAAGGATTTATATGCCCGTCTGTGGAAGCGATTTCAACACCTACAGCAATGAATGTCTTCTACGTTGCGAAGCGGATTCAGAAATGGGAAGAGCGAACAACTTGTCAAAAATAGCGGACCAAGCGTGTGACACTTTGGCGGACAATGTTGAAGAGCTTCCAGTGGAATATTGAAAAGATGAGCTATTTTTATCGATTGTATATCTTATTCGGACTTGATTGTGCCTTCAGGGCTGGTTTAAATGTGATATTTTGTGAATAAACTATTTAGGGTAGACATTTTAATCTGCATTTTTTGATGTGCATAATATCATAACTCCCGTGAATTTGATGCGGTTTGTGTTAATGATGGGTTGAAGAATTATGCGTAAGTTTCCTTTCCTATCAATAACACCCGAAATCATTAATGAATTGACTCGATAGTCAGGAATCTATTTCGAGCCGCAAAATGATGTTTTTATCATAGACAAACAACGAATGGGCAGATAAACTACAGATTGTAGCTGTGCCACTTGCGTTCCAGAAGTGACGAAATAATTAATAGAAAAGTATTTTTAAATAAACGCGTGTTCGTCAAAACAATTGTAACTGTCGTATCTGCATTCATGTGATTTCAATGTTTTCACTGAAGCATTCAGCTATTCTGGTGAATTTAGTATTTGCATATTCCAGTCATATTTTCGAAAACTTTTTTGATTGTATTACGTGGTTGTTAGCTTAGATGATTTAAAATAATGCGTCATATATGTGAGTCATATGTTTATCATCATACTTAAGCATTTGACGCTTGAAGAGCAAAAGATTAGAAAACCCGATTGATTGCAAAAGATTAGAAGCCCGCATTGATTGCCTTGTAAAAAGCTAGTTTTACCAAATGCTGTACGACAATCTATGTGTGTTAAATTATTTCAAGTAGTTGTTTTGTAACTCGTGGCAGAGATACAATGAACCGTATGAATGAGGCCTAAGTCGAAAACAATCTTTAATATTTTACTAAGCTGTTTTTTTTTTGGTTTAGTTGTGGTTAAAATATCTTGGCCCTAATTAGAACCGTTTTTTTTTCACAGTGCCGTATATTTGGGTAGCACTGATCAGCGGGTTAGCAAGGAATAGGTCAAATATTTTCCTTTAATACCTTTACTAAGTATGAATCATGAATCATGTCACCATTTTGGTCATTGAAAACCTTTTAGGAAACTACTATAGAATAAAAAAAAGAGCAGAAGGTGGAGCCTAAGAAACAAAACTTAAGTTTGCAAGTGGTCATAAACAAAAAAAAGTTTAAACTTTAGTAGAACATGCTATTATCGGTTTCCATCAAGGTATTCATTAATAAGGTTTGAACCATGAACTTCAAGCTTACTAGATCGGTTTTCTTACCACTCATGTGAGAAATGGAACCATAAGAATCCTCTTAAACATTAGGGCATCTTCAACGTGATCCAAAATTTGGTTTGGATTTAATTTTTTAGACCAAACGCAAAAACATCGCTGCAACGGTGTTAATAATTTTGATTTATACCGGATCTATTTTGCATCATTTCAAATCTGGTATATGTTATGAACTATTCTTGCAGCAATTTGGAACAAGAAAAATACCATTCCAAAACACTACATGCTCCTTGATAAAACCAATTAATGAGTAAAATTTCAGCTTTTACTAAGCAACTGAGTATATTCAATCTACCGAATCAGATTTCAACAAAGAAAAATTAACTTTACCTTTAACACATCACTTAAAAGTGGAGAGCGGTCCGAAAAGTTGATGTCGTTACAGCTTCCTGGACATCGCAAAAGCTTCAAGAACAATAGTGAGCCTCCCTTCCTTTCCCTGGTATTGCCCCTTGAGTGCCACTGGACAGTTTTTCCGAACCCAGTGCAAGCAATCAAGGGACTCCACTATACCAGGGAAGCCATGTGTGTGTGTTGCATTTTCGTTCATCAGTTTCTTCACGTCTTCCTGTGTTCTTTTCTTCTTTCTTAGCGTTTCAAGCTTATCGCTTTCACAATTAGTTTATTGCTTGCTCTCGACTTAGTGTTCTCAATGCACTTCCACAGATATTAATTGGGAGCTTTCGATGCCAGGTACATTTAACGCATTAGTATGATTGTGCGGCAAGTACAATCATACCCTATGCCCAGGGATTCGAGAAATTTTGCTTAACGAAAAATTCCTAGACCAGCCCGGAAATCGAACCCAGCCACCTCCAGCATGGTGTTGTTTTGTAGCTGTGCCTTTGCCGACTGAGCTAAGAGAGAATCCCCACCATCCACCCCCATTCCGGTGCTGGGAGATGCAAATACTGCGGGCCGTAAGTCTTCAGGATAGCTTTGCAAAAAATTCTCAGGGTCAGCAGGCTGGTTGACTACCCAATCCTCACATTTTCGTCAAGAGAACAAGCTGAGGAACCGTACGCCAACATTCGTAAGGCTGCAGTGCACTTTTGTAACGTGCTCAGGCCGACTTTTAAAGCTGCATCGCAACTTAGCTGGAAAAAGTCATCAGATGACTCTAGTCACGCGTCGCGTTTTCATGAGTGACTCTAGTTGTCATTTAATCTCGCTAACGTAGTCCTGGAATACCTGCTGATGACCGAAACGGAAATCACGGTCGACGTTGGGGCATCTTCCAGGACGTGACCCTCTCCGTTTCAACTCTTGTTTTTCCGCTGCCAAATTGCAAATCAGCATTATCTAATATCGTTTAAATGAAACAAATGCATCCACACACTCGCCTTTAGCCAAACGAGAGAGCAATCAAAGTATTACTCATCGTCTGCTAACGACTCACTACTGGGCGTAAACATTATTTGGCCAAACCAATCCATGGCAAAAAGTTTGCGAAAAATCTATGATCTTTGCAAAAGTCTTCTGATCTTTGATGTTGAATGATTGACAGGATGACAGGTGTTGGCGAGTTTAATAACAAGAGATACAACACCGGTGCGGGGAACGCAAATTTGATCTATTTTAGCAGGTTCTATTCACGTTTTGCAAATCAAGTATAAAGTTGTTCCAAAAATAGACCACCGCTGAAGATGCCCTTACAATCATCATTTCATATATCATCAACGTGAGGGTATATAATTACGCATTTTATCATTAAACATTAAGCATTTTAAATTCAGGAAAAGAGTTAGGATTTAAATTAAAAGGATACTATACTATGATAATTGGTCGATTTTACTTCAGTTTATGATAATACGTCATCATACTAGCAATAATGTTCGATTGTACAATGAATTGGCTACAGCAATTTTCAATTTTTCATCATACTGGCATAGCTGAATTAAGGTCATGATTGTTGCATGATCATTCCATGTCCATTGCGCCACCAACAAAACATACTTGTCTAGATTTGTTGGCATCTGACATTACCTCTGACATCATACATTTGATAACCTAGAATATTTTTGTTTCTTGAGATATGAAACTTGTCAGACGTTACCAAACATGACAAATCAATAAGTCATATAAATGAATCTAGATTCGGATTGCATGAAACGTACAGCTACACGACTAAACTAGTCAAATTTCATTTTTATATATCTAGAGTATGACACATTGAAAATATAATTTTTACTTTTATGTGTTCGATGCTACTTGACAATTGCCTCGGTTTAAAACTGTTGAACATATGGCAATATACCCTATGAATTAAAAACTCTTGCCAATTTTCAGATAAACAAACGTCTGGAAATTTGAAATTTCAGCGGTTTAGAGATGTCAAGAGGAAGCCGCAGGGAGAATCGAGAAAAATCTTCGTTCTTTCATTATGATCGTACAGAAATGCCAGAAAATTGTTGAGTGGCTGGGGGTGACTCATTTTACGGTTCTCGTGGATAAGCATCTGTAGCTCGTCTAATTTGCACACATTTTGTGTATTTAGAACGAAATTCTATTCAATTTATGCCATTTATAATTCGAGTGAACGCAACAGATAGTGCAGCTCAATTTGTTTGTTCACAGTATGAATTATCTATCAGTATAGATTTTGGTGAGTTTGTTTCAGTTGGAAAACTCTCTTATCATTGTATTTTGATTGTACTTAAATTCCATTTGTTGCCTGGCGTAATGAGATCTATTTAAAAAAAATGCTAGAATTTTCCAGTCCGTTATAGCGCAGTAAAGAATCAATCTCAACGAATTGAAGTTCAATAAATAACTATCAGGTATCAGATTGAGTTCAAACTTCAGACATGTAATCTTCTGCATATTGCAATATTTCTATAAATTTGTTTGTTTATATGGTGCTTATATTTAATTTATTTGTTCACTTCTGAACAAGATAGGCTGAGAAGATCATGGAATAAAGTATGCACCAATGAGAAAATTTATCAAAGAAGGCTCTAAAGTATCATCCAAAACAGTAGTTAAAAGTCACTTGAAAAAAAAACAGCGTTACAAGACTGTATATTTTGAGCGTTTGTTGTCTTTGATGGAAAAAAAAACACAATCATCTCGTTTTATAGAAAGAAAAAGCGAATTAGAATTCGTTTCAATTCAAGAATGTTCTTGAAAACAAAACGTAAGGTTTATGACACAAATACTAACGGGATTATTCTTGAATAAGGTGGCCTCAGACTGTATCGCCGCCATAAAATGATACCTCCACTCTATATGGTGCATTTATCAACACATGAGTATATCATGATTTCGACTAACGACTTAATTTCCATTCCAAAGAAAGACTTGAACTGAGGTTTTTTCACTTCAGAAAAAATCCACTTACCTCCGCTGGCTGATTACCACTACACCACCGACTAGCAGCCATTTTTCATAAAATCTGTTACTTGAACACTGAATCAAACTTTATTAAGAACTACATCATCGTCGAAAATGATCAAGATATCATTAGTTAGCTAAATGGATCCCGTGTTTACGTTCTATAGGACATGAGTATACTTCATCATTTATTGTAATTATTTGATGTGGTTACAATTATTGATTGCTTCCTTTCGTAGAGGACGACGGCGGAGGCATCTGGCCGTTAACGATGATAGCGAAATAAGGATGTTCCATAGCTTCCCTTGCAGTGAGACGCTCGTAGTGATCGTAGCGAAGTAGCTTATCCAGGAAATCCAGCGCTTCGGGCGATACTAGATGTTGATTCTCGGAGTGCACAAATCGTTCCCATCGCTTCCGGGAGTGTCTTGAGAGGATATCATTGAAACGTGGATCTAGCTCGATGTTGTATTTGTCGAGATACGCAAATAGATCTTCCGTACCCAACACCTTGGCAATACGTACCAATTGATCGTAGTTGTCGTGCCCGTGGAAGAATGGTTCCTTGCGGAAGATCATGGAGGCAAGCATGCACCCGAGAGACCACATGTCCAGTGAGTAGTCATACATTTGATAATCGACTAGCAATTCAGGACCTTTGAAATAACGACTAGCAACTCGAACGTTATATTCTTGTCCGGGATGATAGAATTCTGCTAAACCCCAGTCAATAAGCCGCAGCTTTCGATTTTCATGATCAATCATTACATTATGCGGCTTCACGTCGCGATGCATTATTCCCATGCTGTGGCAATAGTCTAATGCCTTTAGCAGTTCATATAAGTAGTATCGGATATCATAGTCCGTCAGCGTCTGGTAAAGTTGTTTGAAATCCGTGTTGTTCACATGCTCAAAAATTAGAGCCGGTGTACGCGAAACCGGATCTTTCACTACGGCCAGCAGGGTAATAATATTGGTACCACCCCGCAGATTTTCCAGAATCTTGATCTCCCGTTTGATTTTCTTCTTCTTTACTGGCTTTAGAATCTTCACGACACACTTTTCATTGTTGGTAATTTTAATAGCTTCAAACACTTCACTGTATTTTCCTCGACCAAGTTTCCGGACCAGCTGATAGTCATCCTGGTTAGCCCAATCAACGACATAGTTTTCGTAATCCCAATATTCGCGAGGCTTGTGCGAATTGACGTCCGCGTAAACTCGAGCACTGCTGGGTAATGTCATTCCGTCGTTCTCACTCCCTGCTGTCCTGAAGTGCTTCCTCTGCTGCCGAAATTCGCCGTCGCTCTTCTTATTCTTAGCTGCAGTCGTAAGCAGACTCCCAGAACGAAGGGAAAGAGCAAACTTCAAATGCAGAAATTGTGTAGAGGATTTAATTGGGTTTCCTGCGGGGCCATGCCATGATGACGAAAGGGTTTATGGGAGGAGGGTGGCATTTTCTAACGCCTCGTACAAAATTTGCATTTTTTTCAAAGTGCAAAATCTTATTACAGGGGGGTCATATGTTACATTTACTTCGAAAGATTATATTTTAATCTTTATAGTTACAACAATGATTCTTTTGGACGAAAAGGAGGCAATAGTGCGAAGAACAATAAAACGTATATTAAAATATTTTAGAAGACTTATTGTTTCGGAGTAGTTCTAAACTCGTTAATTCTCTTATTTTCGTTTGGCAAGAAAAAAGTACACACAGAAGAAGTATAACTAGGTAATCAAATTTAATCAAAACTGACTCGACCTCAGTACTTGACCTCCTTTGGCACTGATGACTGCTTTCAGACGACGTGGCATACTTTCGACGAGATTTCGCAAATAACGCTCGTCAATTGACTCCCAGGTCTCCTGTAGAGCTTCAAAGAGCAGGTTTTCGTTGGTAACATTGGTTTTGTCCATTTTTGAATCCAATATCGACCACAAATTCTCGATCGGTTTCAAGTCCGGTGACTGGGGCGTCCATTCCAACACTTTGATACGTGATCCACGGAAAACGTTTGAGTTTTACGAGCCGTATGTTTTGGGTAATGCTCGAGCCCAACCTTCAGCAAGGAAACCTCCAGATTTTCGGAGAGGATGTCGACATACTTGTCGGCCGTCATAATTTCTTAAATACGGACCAATTCTCCAACTCCTGACCAAGCAAAGCACCCCCACACCATAATGTTGCCTCCACCGTGCTTTACTGTTTTTCTTACATTTTTGTCCAGAAGTTCCTCGCCTGGTTTACCCTCGGCCGTTGTTTGGTACCAAACAGCTCGAATTTGCTTTCGTCTGTCCAAAGAACCGTTTTCCAGAAGGAAATGGGCTTTTCCGCATACTTTTTCGGAAATTCCAATCGTTTGATTCTATTACGCTTACTGATGTGATGACGGCGTATAGCCAACTTGTTCTTAAGCCCTTCTTGTTCCAATCGCAGACTACCAGTTCTTGCGGATATATTTAGGGACAAGCTTTCTGTGATCGCACGGCTTGTTATTTTCGGGTTACTTCTCGCTTCTCGTAGTATTCGAGCATCTTGTCTGACTGTTGTCAAACGATTTGTTCCTCGGTCACCTTTATCACTCACATTTCCCCGCTGTTGATATTTTTTCCAAAGCTTATGAACCGCAGAATAGCTGACTCCGAACTTTTTCGCGATTTTCCTGTATGAGAGACCATTTTCACAATCTCTCAATAAGTTTTCGCACTTGCAACGATATTTTCATGCTTTCGATGTACTTCAAACAACAAACTCAAAACCTTGCATCTATGACGCAAACGCGAGTACAAACGTTTGACACTTGCAATGGTTACGTCCAGTATGAGTGGACAAGAGGAGAGTTTATCGATATGGTGTTGTCTGTAGTGATAAAAAATACTGTCACTGTGGTGTATACTTTATTTTTGCCAGCTTAAATTGTTAAACATTTTCTAAGTATATTTATCACAGGTAAATGAAGCACGCCATCCGCAAACTGACACATTAATTTAGATACATATGGAATATGTATCATTTTGTTCAAACAAACTGATGTTCTATACTTTATCATAGTCAACATATAATCAATTTTCAAAGGGTTTTACAGTGTGTACTTTTTTCTTGCCAGTACTGTATCTTACTCACTTATTTGCATATATTTGCTAACACAATATACGTGAAATGAAAGTAAAAACTTCCATCTACAAGACTTATGCAAAATCGTTAGTCCCCTTTTGTCCCCTTGTTGAGTAAAACTCATTTTAAAATTAGTAGTTTTGCATTTTTTTTTCTGCATAACTTTTGATCGGCAGGATCAACAATTACGATAAAAGTGCTTAACAACGTGAGATTTTTATGAAAATGTTTATATTTTTATGTTAACCTATCTCCATTTATTTATTAACATTTATATCACAGACAAACAGACATAATCATTGAAAATGTTGCACTACAAATCATCGTCACTAAAACACTTGTGCCATCTGTTGATCACACTGTAACGAGTGATAAAGCTGAACAGATGGGGGTAGCGTGCTAACGTCAAACATGATGAAATCCACTATGTGCGCCATCTATGGCGATACTACCAACTAAGGTACATTTGAATTGACCGTTTTAGGCGTAATCGTTGAAGAAACTGCAAGAGTTATTGTCTATTTGTCTGTGTTGACAGACTGGATTTTTTTCCTTTCAATACATTCTGGCCCCATTTTTGAAACCATCTCTACTGTTTTGTTCCTATCAAATGATAGTAGAGACTCTACTAATTCCATACACATTCCGATCAAAGGCTTACACCAAATTGATAATAAATTTTCATATCAGAATATCATTTTTGATCACTGAATATATTATCATTTAGGCTGGATAAACAGCCAAAATAACGAATAATTTCACATAGGATATCACAGTGTTAACTAGTATTATTATCAATGAATTCATCTTGATAACAAATCCTGTGATGTGAGTAAATTTATTGAAAGTATTCCAAATTATTTTGTCAATATGATATCAAGTTCAACATGTGGATAATATTTATAAATTTGCAATTAATTAGTTACGTTCTGCCAAGAAAGATGTTTCAAACTGATAACAGCTGATAAGAAAGTTATAACCAAATTTGTTATTGATAACAGCTGAGTCCAAAATCATATCTGGGATAACATAACTTTATACTGCTAATATACCGGTGTTAATGTAGCGAAAACGGCCACGTAATTTTTTAGAAATGAAATATTTTACGGTGCACCCTGTTTCTCTGTAGAAACTTCTAAACCATTTGAGCTAAAGGAGGCATAACATTTCCATTTAAACCTTTGATGAAGATGTAATATTCTAGTAAAATCGAAGCCTCTGGTACACTGCTAACTGGAATGGGTGCTTAAAATAATGAGCAACAATATGGTTGATCACAATTGAATGAATAGAAAAACCTACATGCGAAAATTCCTCCCGTTTTCCCCCATTGTCTAGTTAGAAATCAACAGCTGAGAACAACAACAAGTCTAGAGGTTTTGGCATTTTCTCAGTAAACAAATCGCGCATGCCGCCCTAAACAGATAACAAAAGTAAACTATAAATCAGGATCCACGCCGATTCGCATCGAAATGTGCGTTTCGTATTTTAATTTGAAAGCGTTAGCGAGCTAATGATCTGGAAATTATAATAATAAAGCGAAACATCTAATCCAAATAAAGACGATGATATACGGCGATTCCTCTCCTGTCAAAGCGGCGGGGCGCGGATTAAAAGTGCCTCAATTAGTAGGAAAAGTTTCGACTGCGTATGTTTGCGTACTATGCCGTGTCTTGGTTTAGCTTTTTTCGAAACGTTTGCGCCGACTATCTCCTGCATGAGGAAGAGCAAATAATCTCCGAAGGGACTCAAGGAGAAGAATACCAAACAAACATGGGGGAGCATTTAAGCGGAGCAGGTGATCAAAGCAGGCGAACTGGGAAACAAAACTTCTCTGCGCCTACTTTGGTCGTTACTGTGCATTTGTGTGTGTGTGTGATGGACAGTGTGATAGTGAGGATGGTGGACTCTTTTTGAATATTAATTAAGTTGTATTTAAGAGCAGGTTCCTGTTGTTTTCTGAACGCGGAACGACGAAAACTCTCCATTCCAGTTAGCATCGATCTGGTCAGTGGTGCTGGGTGGAGAATGTTGAACCATAACAAAAAATAAAGCTGACAATGGTCGAGTTCGATACACCCCAACCGTTTCAACGGATCGGGTCTCGGGCAATAAAAAATATGTATTAATTTATACTTCAATATAATGTCCGTAGAGGTGTAATATTCCGATTGCCAATGGTTGGCTACTCGTATTATTACCAACAAGCTTGCATCGATGTTGTAGTAAGGGGTTCTAGTTGTATCATCGAAAGGGAATGCTTTCGAGCCCCTTGCTACCACTCTGAGCCGAGCAATACACAATTGGAGGATCGAAACTTGCGTCGAGACAGATATAACAGAGATAGACAGAGACCGAGCAAGACGTTACACATATCACCGAGAATCGTTTTGTCGTAGCCGGTTAAAAGACATGTTCATTGACTGCTCCATCATGTTTTACTTCGGATCTTACTTCTGTGCGCGCGTTTTCTCGCTTCCCACTGGCGACCGTTTTTCTCCCCTCGACTAACCCCTCAACCCGTGCCCACTGAATATGAGCTTTAGCTGTCATCTCACATCCAGCATTCCCCCCGCAGGATGTACTTCAGTCGCGAAATCCATGCACCGGATTTGAATACAATAAGTGACGAATGTTGTATTTATCACATCGATAAAATCAGTTCTGCATCCGACTGGTCATCTCGGTTGGGCTGCAGCCGAGTCAAGACGCACAGTAGAAGTAATTTGTAATGTGTCTTTCTGTTTTCTTTTCCTTGCAGGAGTTAATGGACGTGTGGAGTACAGTATCACTGCCGGTGATGACAACGAGGATTTTCAAATCCTGAACAACGGTACGATCCGTACCCGGCGGTCGTTGGATCGCGAGACGAAGGCTAGCTACAATCTGATCGTGACGGCTCGGGATAGCGCCCGGGAACCGGAAAAGCAGCTTTCGTCCACTGTGCAGGTAAGCGAGCAGAACTGCATTGGTATTCGGTATAAATTATTGTCGTTAGAATTGAAAACTGGAATATATAGGACTGGCAAATATCGACGCTACTCTAGTATGTCGAGGAGTGTTGTGTAATTACGGCGAACTTCTTCAGATTATTTATAATGAAAAATGGATTTTCACTTGTAAATGATTTCTGTCGTTGTTAACAGGCCCGTGTTTTTGGAGGGAATGGGGAGGAGTTTGGGGGTTTACCAACCCACTTTTAAAAATTTAGAATGATTGCGTATGATGAACTTCAGTGAACGTATGATATTTCCAGTGTACTGCCGCAGTAAAAAAAAAACTGCTTTAGCAGATGGATGGACACTCTAATATATTTTTCATATACTGATTTTCATAACTGATTTAACATTAATAAGGCTTGATCCACTTAGTATTAAGCAGCTTCTTTTTTATTACTGCTACTAGTAGCCGTAACGAGAAGCTAATAACAGCGCAGTGATTCGAAAGGTTTGTTTACTTAGTGGTTTACTTTACTTGGTGAAAGATTCATCAGTATTGATACTCACGTTCAAAACTTATCAAAGCTAGAACGCGAGAGACGGGAACAAATTTTTGTTTTTCAATAGACTCTGATTATCTGCGAAACCACCACTTCTCTCCATAAATTTCTAGACAAGGGACTGACTGTCAAAATCATTATGATTTCAGTATATAAAAAGCACCGTCAACAAATTGAGTTAATTGAAATTATTTAACCATCATTATCGTTCAAAATTATTTGATCTTTTATTAAATGCATTTTCTCCCCCCTCATAAGGTCACCATCGTGCTGAAAGATGTCAATGATCTGGCTCCGGAATTCGTCACTCCCAATGAAACCAGTGTCGCCGAGAACATTCCGCTGAACACGGTCATCATGGCCGTCAAGGCTGTGGATCGTGACGAGGGCCGCAACGGATACGTCGAATACTCTTTGGACCCAAATGTGCAAACTCCGTTCACGGTAGGCTCAGCCGATGGCCTTTTGCGGGTGTCCGGCCGGTTGGATCGGGAAACGAAATCCAGCTACGAGCTAACAATCACCGCCAAGGATCGAGGTGAACCTTCCAAATCCAGCCAGTCCAAAATTTTGATCCACGTGCTGGACGAAAACGACAACAGCCCGATATTCGATCCAAAAACAGTACAGTGCAGCCATTGCGGAGAATGCCAGCATAGGGGCAAGCGTGCTACAGGTGAGTGTCACCGTTGAGAACTTAATCTGTTTCCCCACAAAAAAAAATCCCACCAAATTCAAAACTTTTTCGCACGGAATCCCGCATCGGAAATCCATTTAAATATTTTGGATTCAAAATCCCCTTTTTATTTGCTCAGAAGACATCCTCCATCGCGAAACACATATTGGCCACGATGGCCGCGTGAGCTTGTCGGATAAATACGGCAGTAGACCACTAACCGCGAGAAAGACGACGAGAGGCGACTTAAAACGTTTTTGCTGTTTATTTTAGAGCGTCACGAAATGCCTTTATTCAAAACATCATTTTTCTTTCGACTATATGCGCATACGTGCCGCCGTCCGTCGGGTTTTGTGGCGGTGGCACTGTGCGCGAGAACGGATTATAATTCAATCCGGTCAGGAAGTGTAAGCAGCGTGCAATCTGAGAGCAGCTTCTACCTACACCCACTGGAATTCTTGGGTCATTTATCTGTGGAGAAAGATGAAAAGTTGTTTACTACTTTGTTACTATGGTAACAAGACACGTGGCTACGATGGGTAGTGTAATGGAGATTTTATTTTTTATTAAATTGTAGAGTTTTGAATCGCTGAATGACGAGCGCCAACCAAGAACCGCTAATGCAACTATATGCTTGCTGTAGGAATATCGCTGCGAACGAGAACCAACACCGCAAGGTTCATTTTTCACTTTAAAACGTTTATCTATAACCAATAAATTATTCATGAATCAAACTGAAATCGACTCCTTCTCACATTTGCTTCGCTAAACTTTGATTAAGCGACCAGTCGGCGGCAGTCGGCTTATTGTGTAGGCAAAAAGCGCTTCCAAATCAAACGCAAGGTACTTTGAAGCAGTCGCATTTACTGCACGAAAAGTAACCACTTTTTTCGCCAGCAGACATCCCCAATCAGGCGCACATTTACAGACGATGACTAATTAACTATTATAATTCGTTTGCACTACACATCAACCACACATGGTTCGGTCCCTTTGGGAGCCTGCAACTTTAATCCTAAAGTCCGCAGTGATTTGAAACTGATTTTAAACATGTTCCTTCGCTTTTTTCATCTGAATCTCTTCCTTCTCCTTTCGTGTGCTGTCACGCATATGCTTATACACACACACACAGGTTTCCGCCACCGACATCGACGAGGGCGCTAATGGACGTGTCCGTTTCTCGATTGCGGCCGGCGACGACAATCGAGACTTCACTATCAGCGAGGACAGCGGCGTAGTTCGGGTGGCCAAGAATCTCAACTACGATCGCAAATCGCACTACACCGTTACGGTTCGTGCCGAGGATTCCGCCAGTGACACGGAAAACGGTGAAGTGCGTTTCGATACCGCCAAACTCTCCATCACCATCACGGACATCAATGATAATCCACCGACGTTTCTGGACTCACCCTACCTCGCGTACGTCATGGAGAATGTCATCCCACCCAACGGCGGATATGTCATCACGGTCAAAGCCTACGACGCCGATACGCCACCGTTCAACTCACAGGTTCGCTACTTTCTTAAGGAAGGCGATACGGACTTTTTCAAAATCAACGCATCGACCGGTGAAATCTCACTGCTGCGGGCGCTCGATCGGGAAATGCAGGCCGAATACATCCTGACACTAGTGGCAATGGATACCGGTAAGTAATTGCAGTCCTTGCGATTTTGTTTTCCGCTTGAATGTAGGCACCACCTCTTTGGGACCTCTTTTTATTTTCTACCCGAAATTTTGCATGTACCCACCTTGATGCTCGTTTAAAGCACTTACGAACAGGGTCGAACTTGAGCCGTTGGCGTTTGTATTCATTCGGAAGTTTTGGAAAAAAAAATCCTTGGACTTCTTCCGTACTGCCGGTGGACGCATTACTGTTCCATCTTACAAATAATCAATTTCGGATAAATCCATAGTCGATTTGTCCCACTTGAAAATTGGACGCATATTTGTCCCACTAGAAAAAAATATTACGCCTAGTGGGACAATTATGCGTCCATATTTCAGGTGGTAAAAAATCACTCACCGTATTTACGATTTTTCTAGAATTAACACCTGTTTGAATTATATTTCGAAAGTACACATCAAAGTGTTGTGGTTGGCATAAAAAAATAAAAAATATTCAAATGTCATATGGGACAGTTATGCTTCCACCGGCAGCGTAGGCGTGGGAAAAAGAATATTTCTTCCATAAGTATGAATGGAAAAATTATACTGAATGAAACCGACAAGTAAGTATGTAATCTGACCAATTTATACGGTGTGTTTGGTTTCGCACTGTTCGAAAGTAACGTGTAAGCTCGGGGATCTCCTGTGTACTTATATGGAATACTGGATTTGACATAAATTCATGGGATATTTCTGGGATATATCACCTAAATTAGGTTTTTTGCCTTAAAGATTGCAAAGAATTTCGTTATTTACGCTTTACATTTCAATTAAACAAGGGGAAATATTACGCCTCTGTTATTATTCAGCTTTTTTTTTTGTGCATGAAGAAAAATAATTTCTTAAAATTTTAAGCACTTCAACATTATGCTATATGTTTTCAAACACTATACTAGTACTACTAAATCCAAGCCCTTCGCTCAATTTTCAATCCTTCTATTCAATTTTCACAACCTGCCGTACACTGACGGAACTATCAACACTTTCTCTTCCTATCTTTCATTTCTAGCAAACATTACTGTCCACTCTTGAGGCCTCATGGTGATGAGCGAACATCTCCTTCTACAAAAGAAAACATTGTTGAATTATTTTTCAGCAGAGACATAGAACCTCGACAACTTATTCAAAACAACGTATCTGATTTTTTTAACAAAGACGTAAATAAAGATTCGAACGTAAACTCTTGAAAGCACTTTCACAAAAATTACGACCACCATTTTCCCAACATTATGGTTTCCGTCGGGCTGCTTGTAGTTTTGAAAAATTTGCGGGTGAATGTTTGTTTAACTCTTTGTTCACAAAATCAGATACGTCGTTTTGAATAATTTGTCGACGTTCTCCTCCAAAGCCGAAACGGTGCATTTTGATGGGCGATGCGGCATACGTCAAATTGGATACCAGTATACTTCCGGGGCCGCAATTTTTCAACGCTGAGCAGAGGACAGATGTGCCTGATTGGGAAAAAGGTTTTGATTTGGCAAGCCATTTGCTCCTGTGGCTTGAAGAATACTTCATATTTCACAACGGGCACAATCAAGCTTCTCCTCATCTACCGAAAGCATACGGATCCTCCACTATTTTGGTCGCATCAGGCATCTGCTCACTGCGCTTCTGCTACGTTGAAGATGCTCAAGAATGAAAAAGTCGATTTTGTCGAAAAATGCCAAAATCCCCCAAACTGCCCTGAACTGCGTCCTATCGAAAGATACTGGGCAATAATTAAGCGGCATTTTAAGAAAGATGCAAGAGAAGCAAGCTCTGTTGATCGCTCTTCAAGAAAATTTTGTCTGCAGCACAACGAAAAGTTACAGAGAAAGTTGTGCAGAGTCTAATGAGAGGTATCAAGAGAAAAGCTCGGACTTTGTTCTTGGGAAATGAGAATTAAATATGCAAACTTACGTGTATTCGGTCAAATGTATGTTGATTTCTCATTTATATAAAACAAACTTATGAATTTGTTCGAATATAAATATTATTCTTTGAGTAACAGGTGTCCATTTTCTTTAATGAACAGCCCTTAGGCATACGAACGATAGGAATAAGGTCATTAGGCATACGGTGTTTAGGCATAATATACGTAATATACGAATTCTACTCCTCACTGTATAAGTATGTTTTTTTATTGGTTTTAGGGTTCAGGAATTTTTTTTAAATTTTCTGTTCAGAACCACTTGAAAATTAGTCTTGTTTACATGAAATTCTTATCTATCTTTCTTTTCACATTTCAAGCTTATTGCTTTCTCAATTCGCTTATTGCTTGCTCTTAACTTAGTGTTCTAAATGCACTTCCACAGTTATTAATTGAGAGCTTTCGATGCCAGGTACCGTTTTTGCATGAGTATGATTATGTGGCAAGTACAATCATACCCTATGCCCAGAGAGTCGGAATGGAGCCCAGCCATCTCCAGCATGGTGTTGCTTTAGAGCTGCGCCTTTACCGACTGAGCCAAGAGAGGACTCGAGGACAAATAATTCACGTTATATGAATTTATCGCAAAACAAATGCACATAATATTCATGTCAATATAATCAATTGTATCATTTTATACGCTAGATTTTCGCAAAAACTTTCAAACAGAGAAAAGAGACGAACCAGCTCAGGAATGAAAGTTTCTATAATAAAGCGATAAAAAAAATTCAATCAGAGAATGTGTTACGATTTCTAACCTTAAATCCAGTACGCAGCTTTACAGAAAGGAGAAAAAAATACATGTACAGTTTTGGAGGTGACCCCGGCGTAGTGGTTAACATCCATACCTCTCACGCCAACGTCACGAGTTCGAATCTCACCCCCGGACAAGTTACGAAAAATACCCAAAGCGCTATTTGAGTGACAACGACGGGAGATGAACCAGCACGAGGCTGAAAATCTCGATAATCAAGGATTTAAAAAAATGTACTGTTTTGAACAAAACATTTGCAACGTTTACATGAGTCCAATAAATTGGTCTATGAAGATCTACACTGATAGGCAAAATAAAGTGCCCACCTCATCGTTTTTTTCATTTTCTCTCATTTACTTGGTTCAAATTAAAGTAAACACACTGTATTTTTTTTATTATCTTATTTTTTATATTCTTTGTAAGTTTCACTTATGGAATACTGAAAAAAAAGGAGTTTTACTTAAAGAAAAAAAAATCAATTTGTGTAGAAAAAAAAACAGTGACAAAATAAAGTGCCCACTTCATTTAGGCTACAGAAAACATAAATTAAAGTAAAATAAAAGTATTTCAATAATTGATGTGTCCTCCTTTGGCCTTCAGGACCTCCTGCAGGCGCTTCGACATGCTCTCGACCAGGTTCTTTAGGTGCTGTGGATCTAGCTCTTCCCAGGCGCGCTCCAGGGCTTCAGAATAGTTATTTTTATTGGTAACACCAGTTTTGTCAACCCGAACTTCTCTTCAAGGCCCGTCTGGATCAGCGAAACCTCCAGATTTTCTCACAGGGTGTTGATGTAAGAATCTGCCGTCATTATCCTGTCGATTTTCACAATGCTTCCCACTCCACCCCACGAAAAACACCCCCAGACCATCACATTTCCTCCTCCATGCTTCATCGTGCCTTGGATGTGGCGCTCCTGAAGCTCCTCTCCCGATCTGCACCAAACACGAACCCGCCGCTTTCGGTTAAACAGCTCGAATTCTTGATTCGTCCATCCAGAGAACCGTTTTCCAGAACTCTAGAGGGGCTTATCAGCATGCTCCTTAGCAAACTTAAGCCGTTTGGCTTTGTTTGCCTTGCTGATAAATGGGCGCTTCCGGGCATGTTTGCTATTCAACCCCTGTGCTACGAGACGGCGACGAACAGTTCGACCGGAAACTGATAACTGAAGGGTTTCCTGGATCTCGCGGACAGTTACCTTCGGGTTCTTCTTGACTTCGCGCATGATCTTGGTGTCCGTTCTCGCATCCGTTTTCCGCTTCCTGCCTCTGCCAGGGCGATCCACCACTGATCCAAACGTTTTAAGCTTCAGAAGAATTTTGCCAACCGCTGCCTTACTGATACTGTACTTCTTAGCGACAGCCCGGTGCGATTCACCGTTTTGCACATCACGAACGACCAATTTTCGGATACACAAGGGAATTGCTTTAAAAAAGCACTACGTTCTCCATTTTTTCAATTGAATCAAATGTCGATCACGTATACAAATGCACCAGGTTGAGCCGTTTACTTCAACAACACAGTTTGAAAGAAACATTTAATTTTCTGCGTTATCTAATGCACATAAAGGGAATGCTAGATTTGGCATAAATTAATGGGATCTTTCATGTAAATTTAAGCCAGATATCGCTGGAATCAGGTCTGTTGTATGGAAGATTGCAAACAATGTTGTATGCTGTATGAAAGATTGCAAACAATTACGTTGTTTACGCTTGCTTTGGCTTGCAATTAAACGAGGGGAAATTTTACGCGTCTGTTAAAATTCATTATTTTTTTCTGTGTATCCCTAAATATTGGAAGTAAGATAAATTTATTTAAAAAAATCAAATAATATTAACCATGAGGAGGCCTGAGAATTCCAATATACAACACCTTTGCTAATGAATGAATTCAATTACGCCAGTTATCAACCGTTTTGGATAGGAATAACGACAATAAATATAAGTTTCAATTGTTTGGACCAAGGCAAAATGGTGCACATGATGGCCTGATTGACCAGGGTGGACAAATGTTCAAAGTTCAAGTTGAAAAAAAGTCTCTGAACGATCGGATCGAACCAGTCTTTAAATATGGAACCAGTATTTAAACTGGTGATCTCAAACTAAGGCAATACCGGCGCCGGCCTCGCCCGAATGCAGGTCAAGTAAAGAAAGGGTAGGAATATGTTGACGTGATACTCGCTTTATTGGAAGCCGCGGAGTCCACTGCACTTCCACGTTTATTTGTTCCAAGAAAGGGGGGCCCGACGAGCATGGCGAACGAATAATTTGGATCACTTTTATTAAAGTTTTATGAAAGCCACTTGAAATCAATTTGGTTTTACTATGGCACCAAGAGGTGCGAATAGGTTTCATATTTTAGTCAGGTTTATGAGAACTTACGCAGCTTGTTTACAACGATCTTAAAACCTTGTATCTCAAATTCCTTTTACTCCTATCAAAGGTTTCGACTTTATCAATTCGTAAAATGCTGTATTGAAATGCCGTTTTAGGACTCATCGATATTATCTTATTATGGTCTGCTGAAAAAGCATATTAAAACCATTTTGCCTCCAGTACATGCATTAAACGGCAAATTGACATTGAAGGAAGTCACCTTAAGATCAAATAGTTTTATAATAGTCATTGCGAAGAAAAATTGGCTTTATGGCAAAACTGTGATTTTTTTCCAATCGCCATATTAAAATATAAGAAATAATTGAAATGTGAAAAAATAAATGCATCAAATTTTCAATGATATGCATATAAACTGTAGATCGGAGACTAATTTCGGCATTCTGTAAGATAACCTTATCCAATTCCATCAATTTTCAGGAAATTCGTGATTAATCTATCGAATATATTTGTTTTTATTTGGTTTATGTTGTTGTAAATTCGCATAATTTCCGAGGCGCATTAGGTTCGGCTCTTATCGTGCCAATATTCACCATAAAAATAAATGCGTATATGATTTGGAGCATAATACGCTGTAAAGAACACAATTTGTTTTGGATATTTTGCTATCGAACAAATTTTCCCGCAACAATAGACATTTTTTTCTAAAATATTTTTTAATGTTAAATGAATCAGAAGAGCAAAGGATCGAACAAAGCAGAACAAAAAAACCCAACCTCGATATCACAGTGAAGTTTGACAGCTGTGGCCATTTGGCCACAAGCTGGTTTTCATGGCAGCCAATAGGTTTTATGAAGGTTCTCAAGTGGTCATAACATCTTTCACTAGAAAATTTTCAAAATCTTTATGGTCTTATAAAGGTTTTATCCACTTGTTTTTACAACCGTCTATAGAGTGGGCCATTTTGTACAAATTTTGGCTTTAAGGAAGCATAGAGGAGGTGTTGGTAGACAAAACAGTTTTGAATGTAGTTTTATCAACAAAGCCGGGAAGAGTGCTATACGGCTGGAATAAAACTAAAATTGTTGTTTGGGATGCAAGTGGGCGGAATGTTACAACTTTGAAAAATTGTTAAAGAAATCGATGGATCAACCCTCTCAGATTTAACGCTAATATGCTACTATGATAAATTTACAAGCTCATAACTGCATGCTAGTTTGTGATTTGAAAAGTGTCCAGATTCATGAATAAAAAGTCCAGGCACTGATGCAGCACGACATCCGAACATTGGATTTGGAAATTTGTGTGGATTAACAAATGTGCAAAAGCATTTTTGGTGTCAACCAGTGGGTACGTGTGCTTTACTCCAAGTTCCCCTTCTTTCAAACTCACCTTCAGTTCAATTTACCCATTGAGTTGGACACATCACGATAGAAAATATTGTGATGGAGCAAGCACGTTAGGTTACTAGAAGCATGAAAAATACTCTATAACCTATTTAAGATTATATCTGAAAAATCCAAATTTGGCCACCACCCACCAGAAACAATTTGAAACATGTACAATTAAAAACCAAGGCAAAACCAACACTACCACGCAGCCTACTTCAATGTTATGAAATTTAAACAAACCTTTAAAATGTCAATCTTTGCTAGACATTGAGCTACAAAGTAAATGATAATAAAACGAAAGTTTTACCAACGGTTCATCGGAAATAATCGTAAAATTCGACAAATAACCCGGTCCCAAAATTGGGAACTCGGAGGTCACGCCACTTTCCGGCAGTTCAACCCTGTGGTCGAAAGTTGGTCGACAGCGGGAAAAAAGTGAACCGTCGTTAATGAACGTAAACACATTTGGCCTTCAGTTACATTTAAGCGGGGAAATCCCCAGTTCCACTCCATGCCGCGGCAGTTTGACTGCACCGAACTACAGGATGCTTTAACCTGGCGACCACGCAATATGTGTAAGCGTTTTTCGATAACTCCTCTGCCGTATTTTTTGTTTTCCTCCATTCTGATGACCGGTTAATGCACAAAAGTAGCCAACAGCAGCAGCGTCCTGAGCGAAGCAGCATCACATGCAACGGTCCCGAGCGTAGCGCAATGATACACAATCAACCTCAGAGAGCAACCGAACGGAAATGCCCCAAGTGACTAAAACTGCACGTTTTGTTATTATACACACACGCTGCCGATGCCTTCGCCACCGTTGTCCGTTGGTGTTGCTGCATCAGCTATCGATCGGTGCCTACAAATCCCTCGAACATTAAAGCAGGGTACTCTTTAAACCATTCAGTGTCCGGGGCGTGCTTTTTTACGTTGGAATGAAAAAGTCAGCTCTTTCACCACAACGCAAAAAAGGCACGTCCCGGACACCGCACGGTGTAGTGAGAATCCTGCTTGTGACTCTCACCAGTAGACAGCCAACAACGTGGACACTCGGCGAAAGAAGGCAAAAAACAACTTAAATCCTTCTCTTCATTAAGCGAAACTCACCACCGTGCGCACAATTACTTCGCGCGGTGTTCCTGCAAAACATACAGTCAACCGACGTCGAATGGCATCGACGGTAGTTTTGCGGGAAAATCTGTGTTATTTTGAATTTTTGGAGCCATCAAGTCCGGATCTTAATGGGCAAAGGCAACGTGATGACTTGGGTGAAAGACGCGGAAATATACATATTCACTCCGGGCTGCAAGCCAATATAAGCTCGGGCAAATTTGGTAATCCACCCGTAAGTTGAAGATATATGGAGCGTGATGAACGGAGCGCGCGGGGTTGTGGTGGGGCAGGGTGTTAAATGGACCGACCCCTTTGTTGGACGGGGCTGGACATTCGCAGCAGGTCGAGTTGTTTGAGTCGCACGTAAAATAAAATTCTAACACGATTTGGATGTTTACCTTTCAAATTTATGCGTAAAAGGGTTGCGATTTAAATGTCGTGGTATTTGAGAAACAAGTGAGATTCGCTTCTTGAGAGAAAATAAATCAGCATGAAAAATTAACTTTATGACAAGTTCTAAGGGCTTCAATATTTTTTCCAGCAGTACTCTGAAGTTTTTCGAATATTCCGAAAGTTAATACTGTGTCATAATTCTATTTAAACTGTTTGTTCGTAAGTTGAATGTTCCTAGTAATTGCACAGTATTTTTCTCCGAAATATTTGTATGGCAATAGTTATTGGCATAAAAAATATGCAAAAAAATGTTCAAATCAATACGAACTGACCTCGATAGTAAAGATACACTTACATACTTTTTTCAAGTTGTTCTGGTCCAAAAATCTCAATTTTTTGTTGCCAGTTGAACCTTGATAACCAGTCAAAACAACAGTGCTTTCAACATTTCTCGAGTACTTTTTCAAACAGACGTAACTGATTTTGTAAATAAAGAGAGGAAGTAAGATTCAAACGTTAACTACTTGAAAACTTTAGCACTTTCATGCAAACTACGGCAACCAACACAAGGAATTGTCCTAACATGATGGTGAGGCTTCTTTCCGTGAAGGAGCTGAGAGTTTCGATAAATTTACCGTTGAATCTTACTTCCCCTCTTTGTTTACAAAATCAGATACGTCCGTGTGAAAAAGTACTCGAGATTTATCAATATTTTGACTTTTGTGTGCCAGGTTTGAACATGTTTTTTTATATAATATAACTAGGGTTAAGAGCTACATTGGTTTAATCGCTAATTTTTAGCCCATCGACCCGAAAAATTTCTTTTTATCAATATAGCATTTGGAATGAAACTTTAGTTCAAAAGCTACAATATCATACACAGCAAGAGCTGATATCTTAATTCGTGAAATTCATGAATGTTGTTTCATAGATCAGTTTTGGCATTGAGTCAATGAGATATTCCAACATTTCCGATGGAATTTTCCGCCATTCGTCTCTTACGCATGTTTGAAGCTCATGAATTGTACAAAACTGCCATCCACTACTGTAAACTCGTATAAAGGCTGTATCAAAAACAAACTGGCAACACAATTTTTTGTCATAGTATGAAATACAAAAACAAAAAATAAATAAAAACAACGGTATCATTTAATTCAAGTTTTGCTTGCTTAGTTTAAACAAAACAAGGAATGAAAGCAATTTTTTTTTCAGAATTTTCTGATTTTGGATTTGACTCCACTCATGAGGGTTTTGCCGCATTTTCTGGAAGCCACAGAACAACTATTTTTTATTGCTCCCATGGTCTTTCACTCCTTACCGCTCTTCTTGAAGTTGAGCTTGACGATAGCCCAGAAGCGTTTAAGTGGACGAAGATGTGGACAATTGGGAGGATTGATGTATTTCTCAACGAAATCTATTTCATTTTCTGGCATCCATTGAACTGTGGTTTTAGAGCAATGGACTGACGCCAAATCAGGCCAAAAAAAGGGAGAGACCTTGTGCTGCTTACATAATGGAAGCATCCTTTTCTGCAAAGACTCAGTACGGTAAACTTCGGCATTGATCGTATCTTTATTGTAGAAAATCGATAACTTGGAGCCGCAGGAACAAATTGCTTGCCATACGAAAACCTTCTGGCCAAATGTTTCCACCTCAAAGGACTTTACGGAGGTGCTCACATCTTTGCCGATGAGCTTGGTGCAAAATTGCGGTCCTGGAAGCGTTCAGGAGTCCTCTTTCACGTATGTTTCGTCATCTATCAAAATGCAGGTAGATTTCTGATATTCACCCTGGATTTTTGCTCAGCACTTTGTTTTGCTATTATCTGTTTCTTACAAGGCGTCAGGTTGTTGCGCTTCTTAATTTATTTTTGCATGATTCCGGAGGTACCAGCCTTTTTGGCCACGCTGGCCAAATCACGAATCGACATCGATTTGTTCCGAAGGATGAGGTTGACTACCTTCCGACCCTATTTTGTGCCAGCTGGAACAGGTTTTCTTCCTCTTCTTGGCAGCTCATCAAACGAGTAATGTTCCCCGAACTTGTTGATGATAGATTTTACGCTTTCGTGATGAATTCCGAAACGTTTCGCTATTTTGTTCGTCGAGACATACTTCTCACAAAGCCACTTGTCCACCACATGAATTTTAACAATCTTTTCGATTCGCGGCATCTCGAAAACGATCCCTGTTTGCCGAAAGCTCAGGAGCAGGTCAAGCAGTTGACAATTGAACGCGTTGAATGTAGGTAGTCTCAGACGGATAGTCTTACGCGTGTATGTGTGAGCGCATCACAAGCGTTGCCAGTTTATTTTCGAAACAATCCTTTTCTAGGATCTCCCACTGATTTTCAATAATTTTCAGATCCGAACTACAATCTGGCCAGTACATAACCTAGATGTTCTTTTGGAAAACCATGCCAAAGACTTCTTGCTCACGTAAATAGCAGCGTTGTCTTGTTGAAAGATGGTGTTATTGTTCACAATATCCTCAGTAAATGGAAAGAGAACAATGTCCTGTAGCTCCACATAGCTCTCTGATTTCATTTTGGTAGAAATTGTGGCAATGAGATTTTTACCTTTTCGCGAAAAAGCCACTGACTGCCTCCTCCGAAATTCCTGCTGTCGGAAGATTATGTCAATAATATGCGCAGCAGTACTATCGAGATTCGTCGGAAAAAATCACTTCACCCCTTCCAATCCATAAGCTGCCTGACGAGATCCAATCTCACTTCAATGTGCTTCGGGGTGAGATTAGGTTTTTGTTTACTTTTTCTAGTAAACCAGATGTCTACATCATCGCAAAATTTGAGCAACAGATCTTTTCAGTATGGGAAGGTTTAGTTCCTGTTTTGTTTCCGAAGCATTGAACTTTTCACCAAGCTGTATGATACGGTTCCGTTCTCGATTGGAAGTTTTGGGTTGTTCTTGATTTTCTTTCGGATGCCATATTTTTCTTCTCTATTGATAAAAAAAAATATTGCTAAGGCGAGCAAAATAAACCAAACACCTGATTTATTTTTTTAAACGGATATGCCATCGATTTTCTTCTTCAGCTTTCAATAATTAGTGTGACCCCGCTTAGCCTTCAACACACATTCCAGTCGACGCGGCCTATTTTCGACAAGCTTTTTGAGGTATTCCGGATCAATATGTTCCCAGGCTGTTTCGAGAGCTTCAAAATTGTTATTTTTGTTGGCTACCGATGTCTTGTCTATCGTCCAGATAACCCCACAGATTCTCATTCGAATTCAAATTCGGGCATTCCGGGGCCACTCGAACATTTTGATTCGGTTTGACTTGAAGAACGAAGTTGGTTTCTTCGCGCTGTGCTTTGAATCGTTGTCCAGTTGAAAGATGTAGTTGGTTTCCAGGTCAGTTTTCAAAAGAGATTCCTCCAAATTGATATGTGCCAAACTTCCTACTCCAGACCATACGAATGCTCCCCAGACCGTGATATTCCCACCTCCATGCTTCATTGTCTTCTAGATATATCGATCCTTCTCAGGTAACCAATAAGCAGTTCCAAAGCGTCTTTACGGCAGCCTATCAAGCAATTAAATCGCCTTAAATGCAACATAAATGCCTAATATACGGCTGCTTTACTGCAATGCTATGATAATGCTTCATTAATGGTATTTTGCATTTGAAATACTTATTACAGGGTACAAGCATTTAAATAGCATTTGAAATCCAACTTTACAGCAGATAGCATTCAAGGTGCTGATGCTTGGAGCATCTGAACTGCAGATTTAGGGTTGATTTACTGCATATGCTAATGCTTGTTGGTTACCTGGGTTGTGTGTTTCACCAGAAGCTCTTCAAACTCTCGAGTGCCATTTTTGTCCGAATAGTTCAAACTTACTCTCGTCCATCCATAAAACCCGTTTCCAGAAGTGTATCGACATACCAGCGTATTTGTTGGCAAACTCCAGTCGCTTCTTTTGCTTCCGCTTGTCAATGAAAGATCGCTTGGACGCAAAACAGCTCTTTAATCCACTGCCGTTGAGCCGTCGCCAAGCACTGCGTCGATCAGCACTTAGATTTAGTGATTCAGCCATCCCTATCGTTAAAAATTTCGGATTTTGCTGAGCCAATTGAACAATCCTGACATTCTCACGGTGTGTTGACGAACGATGACGTCCTTGCCCAGATAAGTTTTTCACTATTCCTTGGCTTTCATACTTCATATATGTGTTGCACAGCTCCAAGTGAAACTGAGTATTTTTTATCAATACACCGGAGAGAAATGCCATTTTTACGATCGCGAATGACCAATTTTCTGACATCATGCTAAATCTGTTTCGCGGACATTTTAAACTTTTTGAAAACATACGAAACCAACTTCGGCGAGAAAACACCACATCTGCGTTGTGATTCCCACTGTCAAAAAAATGCAGTGCTGCCAAAGATATGAAAACGGCTTCAATAATATCATCGAGAAATCCGATTTTTGACGTGAATGATTTATTTTGTCTAAGAAAAATATCGATTTTTAGATTAAAAATAAGGCAAAAAAATAAGGCAAAAAAATAATACCTTTAAATGATTTACGTCTTAGCCTCTGTATTGAACACACTAAATAGTAAAACTTTCCCATATAAAGGGTGTCCACGATGAAATTGCCACGCACAAAATTGATTCGCAAAATTCGAGTTTTCATCCGATTGCCATCAAATTTTCAGGGATTGAGAAATAACTATTAAACTTCATTTTACAATTTTACTCGTATTTTATTTACAGTCCATACGCAAATGCCCGCACCTTGGCCTTAACCCCGGCCATAAGATTCTGCACAACCTGTGAATCAACCGATTTTTGCATGTAAACCCATACTTTCTTCAGTTCCTCGACTGTCTTCACTACCTTAGGTCGTTTAAGAAGGTGCTGCTTCATAATCGCCCAGTACTTCTCGATGGGGCGGAGCTCCGGAGTGTTGGGAGGGTTGAACATTTTCGGCACGAAATTGACCTTATTGTCCGCATACCATTTCAGCACGTCCTTGGAGTAGTGGCATGAGGCCAAATCCGGCCAGAAGATTGTTGGGACGTTGTGGGCCTTCAGGAGAGGAAGCAGCCGCTTCTGGAGGCACTCTTTTATGTACACCTGTCCGTTCATCGTGTCCTGGGTCACGAAAGGTGCACTCCGCTTCCCGCACGTGCAGATGGCTTGCCAAACCAGGAATTTCTTCGCAAATTTGGACATCTTCTGAGTGCGGACATGCTCCGGAACGCTGAACTTATCCTTGGCCGTGAAAAACAGGTTGCCGGGGATCTGTTTGAAGTCGGCCTTCACATATGTTTCGTCGTCCATGATGCAGCATTCAACTTTCGTCAGCATGTTGAGGTACAACTTCCTGGCGCGGGTTTTGGCGGACTTGTTCTGCTTCTCGTCGCGATTAGGGGCCTTTTGTACCTTGAACGTTCGAAGCCCAGCCTTAGTTTTGGCCTTCTGGACAAAAGTTCGGCTTAGGTGCAGCTTCTTAGCCACATCCCGAACGAAGGCGTTCGGATTTCGGTTGAAGGCCCCAACTACGCGGTTGTGATTTTTGGTGTTGTACGGAATACTTTTTCCTTCACTTCTGGGCTTCCGATCGGTGGTCAACCGTTCCTCGAACCGCTTAATCACTCGCGACACCGTGGAATTCGCGATTTCCAACCTTTTAGCGATGGAACGATGCGAGAGATCCTTGTTCTCGTGATGAATGCGCAAGATTTTATCACGCACGAGCTGTTCTTTCGACTCCATCTCCGCGAGTTTTGATCACAGGACTTTAAAACTTGCAGGATGTAAATAATGCACTATGAACTAAATCCACCCAAATTTTCATTAAATTCTACCCAACGGTTAAAAAGTTAGAGCAATTTCATAGTGTGGCAATTTCATCGTGGACACCCTTTATGCCACAGATGCGTCTGTCAAAATGAAAATAATATAACATATGATGCGTTTTCAGGCCTAATGCATGATTTATTTTGTTAAGTACATTGTACGTTAACCATGAAAAAAAAAATTATTAGATCGAATTTCGTTCAGTTTTCCTCAAAATATTTGGAAAAACGTCGATGCGCTTAAAGAAATTTCGAGCACTGTACATTAAAAAATTCTTTAGTGACAGCGTTTGAGTAAAACCAGGGGTCAGAAAACCTAACAAATAATTATGCGAATAGATATTAGGAATAAATTTCACCATAGCATAACCAAAAATGGTTTTAAAATGCCGCAATACTTCTTAGAGTATGAATTGAATTAGTATTTCTGCGATCTTTGCGCCCACAAAAGTCCCATCATATGTTGCTGAAGTTGCATAGTTGCAAATCGATACAGAATTATAAGAAGGATTGTTGATTTACCTAGAAGTCAATTTAATTCAACATGGAGCTACTTTTACCAGCTCTCTTTTTCTAGTTTTTGGCAGTAATATTTCGTTCTTTTAAGGTCCAGATACAATCTTATAGATGAACCCTAGCTTTCCAGCCAATGAAGAGATTTTTGGATAGATTTTTTCACGAATGCTTTGAAGTAATGACTGGAAGTACTATAAGAATTGACTTCACGCTTAACAGATACAATCAGTAGACTCTGACTAAATTTTTTACTCATTCTATTAAAAAAATCAGCAGAAGAAGAAGAAGATGTTTATTTTAACAAACAACTCGTCAACCATTAGGAAGATTCATGCTTGTAATTTGGATGTCTGATTTTTCTCCATCCTAAGAAATTTGTACTGCATATTTCTGTTTAAAAAGATTGTAGCTAATTACTTGTCAGCAACAATTCCCCATGGGCAATGCAACAATGGGAGGAATGTATATATAACTCAATTCGGTCAACCATATCCAACATATTCTACTAATTCATCGAAATATTTCGAGAAATGTCCTCTTCCAATCAGTGTCTGTAACGAAGAGGGGAACCATCTTTCAAATGGCTAACAAACCATTCCTTCAACAAAATTCTCACCAATCAGGAAGCACATACTTCGACCAAAACAAACGAAATATTACACATATTTTGATCGATATATCTGCACAATGGCCTAGCAACGAACGCGTGCATTTAGCCTAGCAGTTGCAGGCATCCCACATATATCTGAGCGTGGTGTACCCGCCGGGATCGGTTCTGAAACGATTCCAACCTCCTAAGCTGCTCCTGCACAAAAAGCGTACTGATTTCGAAAAACAAAGACTTTGCGATAATCGCCTCTTGCTGTGTTTGGTGCTACCCGAGCTTATTGTGCTTACAGTTGAGGTAATTGTGGAATTTTTTCCTGTCTTCGCCTGCTGGTTTTGTTATGGTACCTCGGAGGAGACCAAAGGTGACCTCAATTTCGCGCTGTTTTTCTGTCTGATTTAATCGCTTGGTAGTTGTCTATACACAGCTGAGCTGCCAGCATTGCTTTCTATGTCCAATGCGTAGAAACCTTTTCCCCTACAACGTCTGCGGTTTCTGGCCTCATCCTAAGTCATCTCGGATAGAGAGACTCTTTCTATCTTGTCGAATATAAACAGAAGCACGGCTGACTGTTGTCCCTGGTTGGATCATTTGTTAGGAAACCAACTCCAAGATTCAAAATGGTATTTCTGGAATGACTGATTTGAATCTACAGAGCTGTGTTGCCATAGAATAATGAGGACGTTTCTTGAGATAAAAGTGTTGCTACCACATGAAAGTGACCTTCTATAACTACCATCCTGAACGTTGTAAATGCAACGGAGTCCACTCTGCAAACAAATTGCCTTCATTTATTTCGGAGAACAATTGTAATTTAAAATTAATTTTGACGTTTTCAAGTATGAAAGCATATATTTACATTACAAACACAGAATCGTTGCAATCCCACTAAATAACAATGCACTCGCGCAGAGTAGGCCTTGCCTCTTTAAGAATCTTCCGTTGCGCCACATTTCCCTTCAACTTTCGTTATTCTGTTATTTGTGGAAAGCCAAAAACCTTTTAATCCCATGAGTGATGAAACGAATGAATCAAGCCACAAAGAAGAAAAAAAAAGATAACACATTGCCCAACCCGCGAGTCAGCTTAATCTGCTCGTTTATTTTCCATTTTACGTGTACTCTCCAAAGCCAAACACAACGCTTCTCTTATGGGCAGAAGCGGCTCTCCCCGAACAGTGTCCAAATGGGTGAGAGGGATGAAATATAAAATGAATTCTGTTTTGTATCCGAGCAACATTTAATCAAATGTCATTCCATCAAATTGATAATTATAATTATTATTTTCCTATACGTCCATTTCGTGAGCGCGCACGTTGAGTTGCACATGTTCTCTTCGGGATGGTCGCTCTTACTCTTGGTGTTGGTAGTTTGTTTCGATGGTGGTTTTTTCTTCTCTCGTTATGCTTGGAGCACTTTCCGGATTCCTGACACTATCATACGACGATACCTCGTCACCTCCATCGCAACTTAGTAACCCATCACAGCAGAACGATTCGTCGCGTTGCCAGGGTGATGTATGTTGCTGTAATATAGACGCGGCAATCCCCGTTGCCGTGCTTGTAGTATATTATAGAAAACAAATTGCTTACTCCTTCTTATTCTTCCCATGGTTCGCTTTACCGTATATCATGAGAGAGAGAGTAAAATAATCCACTTCAAACCATCAAGCTGCATCCACAGAGATCTCTTATTCCAAACACTTATCATTATGAATGATGTAGCAGTTTCATATTTATTTTCATTAAACTTGAATCATGTCCGTACCGGTAAAAAAAGAAGCTTTTACACTTATTTAGGATGCAAAGTGAGGTCACTACTAGCTGCTCATTAAAACCATTACTTTGTAACTTCTCAGCTGTTTTGAGAGATTCTCGTACGGCTTCTTGCACATTCGATGTGTAAGTATACAAAATAGTCAAAATATTCTCGAAGAAAATTATTGAAAAGGTTTTAGAACACATTGATAGAATTCCATTTTGAAATATTGTCTGTTATGGTTTTGAATGAGTTAGAATACTTTTAACTACTACTTAAATTGAGAAAACTCTTGTTTCTTACACTGAACAAATGAGTTTTTTTACTGTTATTGATTGAGAGCTTCTGATGTTTGTATCATATTGTCATTAGTATTATTGTTTGGTACCTTCTTAGATAAGGTCGATTTAAATCTGACGCCTCTTAAGTTAAACAACCATTTAGTCGCTTAATGGAAAAATTGCATTTCTAGCTGCAAGTAGGAAAAACGGTCTCACCATATTATTCTACTCCGGGTTCCGCATTCGCCACACTCAAACTGCACATCCTCTTTCCTCGAAAACAAAAAGCACGTGTTGATGGCAGGGGTAAAACCAAAGTGAAAAGTCATTACTATTAACCGTGTATTAATTAAACCTCATTTAGTTCATCCTCCCCGCCCGTCTCACCCGCACCAACGTCCTTCGGTGTAAGCCCGGGCGGGATTGGTGGTGCGCAAGAAAAGCACAAATAATCCACACACTCCGTTGGTTGTCTCTGTCTGTGCTTGGTAGCATCGATTTGTCGTCATGGTCACGGGGCAACCTGTTCCTGTTCTTGCGCCTTCTTCGTTTTGGACTTTAGTCATTCATTTACGCTCGATCCCGGTCTCACACCGCATGCACCGGCCATCAGCATCAGCGAGAGACTTCTAGGTCTCCTGGCGATAAGATGATGACGAAGATGGGCGCAACGTCGTCTTCGAGGGGCGGAGGGTGGGCTGCTTATTCTCGAAGCCTTCTTGTACACGAGGGCGTTCGGCAGCAACCACCACCAGCAGCAACTCAGCGTTCTGTTGTTCATTCGCGCGTACATTCGTCAGGGGCAGTCTTTGACAGGTTCGACATCCAAATTACATAGAATGGCGTTGTCATCGTATCCAATTTCCTCATCTCTACGCTTGTTGTTGTTCTTGTCTTGCTCTCGCGCACTCGGCTGCTTGTTGTCACTTTTGCAGTTGCTGTCCCCATCTCTTGCTAGGTGATGCGTTCCCTCGGCGGAGGTGCTGGTTGGGACAATGCTCAGCAAAGGGTTTGCCATGATTCTAAGGATTTATATCTCAGCTATGCGTTGATGAATGATTGTTGAAATTAGATACTTCACATAGAATTAATTTCAAATTTCGTTAAGCTCACCTGGACCTGATTGATTCGAGATTGAGCACTGTCGAAAATCTCCAAATTTGCATTGGTCCTTTACCCATTTTTTCGTTGTTGTATGCCACAAAATGCAACGCAAGTGACAGCGGGCTAAATAATAATGGGACAGCACAGCATAGCATGACTTACTCTGCGGCACTATCACGGCATAGCCCAACTAACTCCACACCACTGTCCGACGACGGTGGTTACGGCCAGTGCGCTGTTTGTTGCACGTGAAAATAAAAGGGAAGCGAATTATATGAAATTGAGTGAATATTTATTGAGGTAGTTTATCAGCCGCAGGGGTCTTTTGACGTCACGATCTCACGGAGAATCAACATGATGATGATGGCAACCAACTGCAGCAGCACCAGCAGTACGAAAAACAGCCGTAAATTCTATACAGACCTGATATCAGTTCAAGCACGCGGTCCAAGGATCCCTACACCAGCGCCGCCGCCGGACTTGTCTATGGACAACCACTGGAAAGTAGAAAGAAGAAAAAGAATAGTGTAGAGGGTGAGATGTCGTGGGTCCACCGCCGCCGCCGCCGAGTTCTCTCTGCTGGACGACACGCCTATCTCCTTTTTTATCTTGGCGAATGTTCATAAGCCGTTTTTACCTTCGTCGTCGTTCACTTTTTCGCCAACTTCCTCCTGCGCTTGTCCTCTTTCCAAGGAAGCTCGTTTGTTGCACAAAGTCAATTTTCTCTTCTTTTTTTTTTTTGAGAGCAATAAGCGGGGCACTGATAGTGCACATGAAATATTTGAAAATTCTGGCTGGCATGAACTTTGAGCTTGAAGCTTTCAAGACGAAGTTGGAGATGGGGACAAGTTGGCAAAAGAGACACGACAACGAGTGCTTGAATCAACGGGGGATATCGCGCGCCCTGGCACTGCAGCGGAATGGAGCTGGTCTGCTTGGTTTGGTTTCCTCCCGCTATCGACCGAAATATAAATAATATTCTTAATCGATGTCAGCGAAAATACCGAGAAATTAGCAACAGAGTCTATAATGGGTTTTTCGTTACCGAGATATAATGCACTCAGGGTTAGAGAGCGATGCAGTGTGAGAAAAAGCCATTCGATGGAATCCAATCGGAGCTAGAAGATTAAAATATAGGTTTCTCCTATTGGCCTCTGCCACTTGTGCTGTTGAGTGTTTTGTTGCAGTTCCCGTCAAAGGCATAGGGTGGATATGCAAATTATCATCATTTAAGAAAATTTCAAGTATTCCTGAAACTGACATTATCTCTAGCGGAAATCATGACTCAAAAGAAAATTGGTTGCATTTGAAGCATGAAATCGAACCATTTCATTTCAGTGCATTGACGTCCCTCTCATTATGCTAATACCACGTAAAATATGCTTTTAAGTCGTGCGCATCTAATAGTTCTACGGCCTCAATTCCTCCATCGTACCTGCCCCAAGGGGAAGCATTCATCGTTGCACTGCAGTTCACCTTGCGGCAGTCTTACCAGTTCCCGACACTGATTACCGATAGTAATGGGTTAATTTATTAAATTTTCTATTATTGAAACAGCTTATCCCCACCGCAACCACGAATTTCACCACGAGGTTCCATCTCAAGCGATCGATAATACACCAAAACCAACTGAATTTCCCATGACCACTGGGTACGGCCTCGTGCCCGATCATTTTGAAGCCTCGAAGGAAGCTTTCTCCCGTTCGTTGTCTTTGGTGCAGTTTTACAGGCGTGCTGCACAGTTTGCCAGAAAATTTCAACTATGACCCGAACTGTGTTATTGAAGCATGGCTTTAAATCATCCAACGACGAGTAGACGTGGAGTGCACTTAGGCTGCCCGGCCAGCCAGCGAACTCTTAAGAAGAACTCTACTCTGCTCTTAGATAACTATCTATCAGGGGAAGATCAATGCATAATTCACACAGTCATTGTTTTTTTTTCTCCTCCTTGCAACAACTATACGGACCTTCGTCTGAACCGGACCCACGGCAGGCGGTATCGATTGATATCGTGGTGGTGCGATGTTTTAGGGATGCTCGCTGTGGGAACGATGCGGTGATGAGAGCAGTGCACAACGTACAACTACATATCATGGTGAAATTTCCTCAAATTAGATGCTTGATTTATGGGGTGACTTGACTGCAGACAATGTTGCCGGCTCATTGCACTGCAGCGCGCGACCTGAACTTTGACAGTCGTCGTGATGATCGACTCAAATATAAAACAAGGGTAGATGATGATATTTGTTTCCTAAGGCACTGCAAGCATGCAAACCGCAATCAAGAGGCGAATTCCGTGATGAATAGCAGAAACAGAAAGCATGGAAGAGAGAGGGAGCCCCCATACCAGATGTTTAAAATTATATCTGTCGTATATTGTTGCCATCACCGAGCGGAGCCCTGAAGTTAAATGGAAATGATTTGGATTTGTTGTTCCGGTGGAGCTGGCAGAGGCTGACAGAGATCGACTTGGGAAACGGCAGCTTGTGACAACAAAGAATTTTTACGTGAATCGACCGACTGACAAGGGCTATTCGCTAGGAATCAAGGCATCCAGTAGCAGGGAAAAAAAGGAAACTAAACGATAGGAAGAATGTACAATGCCTTGCTGCGCGCAACGTTGATACGCGCAATCCACCCGTTCCGAATCTGGTCGACCGCAACATCGCGGGAAGAGCTAAAATACACACAATACAAATATTATATGGATATGGGTCTCAGGAATGTAGTTTTTAACGAGCCAATCAACCAACATTTTTAATATAAGCATTTATCAAAGATTTGCTTTTTTTGTTTTTACTGCTGCTGCTTGTCACTGTCCGCATGCAGACGCACACACATATGGTGGAGAGAATGGCCATTGCGGTGCCTATCTTGTCCGACGACCGGAATAGCGCGTTCCCGGACCGCCAACTAGAGACTAGAGAAGGCGTTAAGGTGAACCTACCTGGAAAACCGTGCCAGTAATGAAATGATATACGCGCGATTGCGAACATGCGATCGAGAGTGGGCAGATAAACGAGAGCATCTCTTTCCTTCCAGGCTGCTGCTGATGGCTGGTGGAGCTTGATGGGATTTCCAGTGTCCGCTCCTCGTCGGACTCGGCGGACACGTTGTGTGTGTGAGAGATTTGAGGGAATATTGTGCGTGTCAAATGTCAGCTAGATAGACGGGTTTCCAGTGGGTTAATGGGATGGGTTGAACCCGATGTTGGTGGGGTCATCGTGTCAACTGTGATGGCTTTTTACGGGATAGGAGGCCTCCAAAGTACTAAATAGAGCGAATACGCGACGGAAAAGAGGGGGGGGGGGGTGTTTTGACGAGACGATCTTATTGGTGCATGTAACTCAGCGATCAAATAGATATGGAATATGTATAACCGAATGAAACTTATGTTACAGAAGAAAGAATTTATGAGAGTTCTTACATTGTAAAATGATAAGATAAGCCCAAATAAATTCATGTAAAATATTTGAAAAAAAAATCATAGAGGCATCAGCCAAAAAAGGCATAGCTATCTAGGCTCTAAAGGTTGTAGTTGAGGATTATTTCGATTAAAAAATATCTCGATATCAGTGGACATAAGATCAATTCAAATTTCGAAATGTTTACTCTCCTTGTATAACCATACTAATGCATTATGGTCATTATGACCCAAAGCGCATCTTTAAACTGTGATAACTTTTGTAAATATCAACCTTTAGGTCTGAATTTTCATGACTATTTCTGCTTCGAGAAGATGTTTATTTTAAGGTAAATTTTTACTTTTTCATGCGTCCTCAAAAAAAAATACGAATTATGCAATCGGGACATATTCACCCGGATTTGATAAAACAATATCTCAATCATTTTCCAACCAAATTTTAATTTGCAAATACTCCGTACGACCACATCAAGCCGTACTTTGAAACTGGCGTGTTTTGATTTTACATGCAGTAAACACTAAAAAAAAAGTAGGGGTGGTTTATATCAAGGACACTGAAAAAAAGTAGGGGTGGTTTATATCAAGGTTCACGTAGCACCGCGTTGGTGTATAGCAATAATGGTATCATCTAATTTATGCATATCATACAGGGTGCGGCAGAAAATAATGCGAAAATTTGTTCTATTTCTTTCAAATCCCATTTTCAACTAATTCAAGCAATAATATCAACATTTTAGAAAGCAGTTATCTGTATAAAGTCCTTTTAAACAAATTTATTTAATGTGTCCTCCCTTTTTAATAATAACATCCTCGAGCCGACGCCGGAAGCCAGAGCATGCCTTTCGGACGCAGTCCTCCCACATTGACTGCCATGTGCGTGTTATGGTTGACTTCAGGGTTTTCACACTAGGCTGTGATTTTTTGTAGGCTCGTGCCTCAACATATGCCCAAATCGAATAATCCAACGGATTAAGATCTGGACTGCTAGGGGCCACAAATCCTTTGGCCAAAACTTCATGTTATCGTTTAACCATTGTTGGGTTCGATAGGACGTGTGACACGGCGCTCCATCCTGCTGTAGGACAACGTTTTGGTCCTCGAAGAAGTTGGCCTTCGCCCAGGGAAGCACTTGGTCCTTTAAAATACCGATATACACTTCGGTATTGATTTTAACTCCAGCATCAATGAAAACAGGCGGCATTTTCAAACCGTTGGACGCCACCAAGCCAAACATCACGACACCAGCCGGATGTTTGGTTTGAAAATTGAATTTCACTTTTTTCGGAACGTTCTCCATTTTCTGTGGTGAAATGAACCAGTCCGTGCGGCTGTTGGTTTATATTGAAATGTTTTTATTATTTTACGTTGACCCGTCACTTCTTATGATTTTTGCTTCATACTGCACTTTCGTGACCCTCTTCTTTCTGGGCTATGCTATTCAACATTAGTATATAGCACGCTAGCCGGACCGATATGATTTCATATCTTGTCAAGATTATCAAAAACTATCTGTTGGACAGATCATTCCAGGTCTTCCAGAACAATTTTCATTCTGATACTTTTAACGTTGATGCTGGTGTTCTCCAGGGGAGCCTCTTAGGCCCTATCCTATTCCACATCTTCACGTCAAATGTTCCTCCCCTGCCGGGTGGTGGTATTTTGTCGATGTTTGCGGACGACACTTCCATCATCTACAAGGGTCGAGTGATTCGTGCTCTGACTGGAAAACTTCAGGAGGGTTTCAATGTTCTGTCCGAATATTTCAATAACTGTTAGATCTGTATAAATGCAGTTGAAACACAGACGATTCTGTTTCCGCACTCAAAGTCACCTCGACTCATTCCGCCAGGAGATGTCAAAGTCCACCTCTGTAACACACCGATCGATTGGTCCGGGGAAGTAGTCTACCTTGGTCTTACCCTAGATAGCAAGTTGTTGTTCCGATCGCATGTTCACAAAACCTCAACTAAATTTAGTATTCTACATCCGCTGATCAACAAAAAGTCCACTCTATCGACCAAGAACAAGTTTGCAGTTCATAAGCAAATCATTCTTCACTTCGAGTACGGTTTGCCATTCTGGGAGAGTTGCGCCAATTGCCACCATCGAAAACTCCAGGTAGTTCAGAACAACATCCTTCGGATGATTCTAAACTGTCCTCTAAGAACTAGGAATTCTGAGATCCATCGCCTGGCTGGTCTCTAGAGCCTCGGCGATAGAAAAGGTATAATCCTGGAAAGGTTCAAAGAATCCTGCCCGAGGTCGCCCCATCCGATCATCAGACTGCTTGTAAACTATAGTTTTTAGCCTATAGGCTTCAGTTATTGTATTTGGGTAGGTTATCAAATTTTCAAATTCAATACACTCCCAAGAGGGAAAACCATATCACATGCAAAAAAATAACACCACTCAATCAAAACTAAAAGATAATTATTTAGGATGTTGAGCCCTTCTGGCTAATCACTTAAAATGTCAAAACAAAATGTAAATTAAAACAAACGAAATAAAGATACATTTTAGTAGTAGTAGAAATGATTTCAATGTTCGGCATTAGCTTGCCGATAAATGAGGCAGACATTAATTGAATCAACATTAAAACATGCACGAATTTACAGTTGTTGGGGTCATCAACATGTGGATTAATGTTTGGTCCTTCGTACAACTATGTCAATGCCGTACGAAAGAATAAGTGAAACTCATTTTATGGCAGCCCCTAAAATGTGAGTGCCCGAAACCGTGCCCTTCCCTCCAGGTCCAGCCGGTAGTCGTCTGTCTGTCATCTTTTCTGTCATCCTATATGCCGCTTTAAACTGACCAATGCATTCAATGACAAACATAGAATTCGACAAAGATTTTTCATTAGGACTCAACTGACAAACATAATCAATGATTCTATCGGTAAATATCTCGTGACATGAAGTGTACTCATGTAAACCACCAATTCTAGCGGAAAGGTGGACTCTTGCTCTTCAACATGATGTGGTTGATCAATGAGGTAAGTTCTCAATGTCGAGACATTTGTGGAAAAAGCCGTTGCTTACATTTTCAGTTCGGCTTTAATGAAAAATCTCTGTCGAATTTGCCACTCTCAAACAATCCGAAACTGGTTTTGATAATATGCAATGGTTGTTAAGGTTAAATTAAGAAATTTTACATTGCATGCCACCTTGAAACGGAACCAGTTACTGATGCGTTTCTTCACGCAATAATCTTCACAAATACACTCCTCGATCGCTCACCCGGCCAGGTCCATGCAACCGTTGGAGATAGGGAGGATTTGGTACCTATCCTAAGAAGACACGGAGAACCCAAGTAGTCTTCAGTAGATATCAACGGAAAAGAAAAATGAATAGTCGGAGAGAATAGTTAAACAGAATTCCCTGTTTGGTGTACAGAGCAAAAATGTATGTATTTAAACCGGTCGCTGGGAGCATATAGTCTAAGAAGGTTAAGTGATGCTCCATTTCTCTTCAAGCGGTTGAGACTCAAGCATTAACTAGCCCCAATATGGCTCATGGTTATAGCGCCAATACTCGCTCTCTGAAGCGAGAAAAATGTTTGATAATATAAGATCGGGTGGTGAAAGAACTTATCGCATTCTCTGATGTGATCTTCATATGACTTTCATCCTGAACAATGATTTGTTTTTTCTATGTCCTTTACAAAAACTATAACTCTGAGTTATTTAAAGCTAAATAAATAGTTCACGCTGCCTGTAATCAGTACCATAAAGTTTGTTTTTACGTTTTCGAGTTATAATGTGCACTGATCATATTTTCATCATAGATTACAAACGTATGAAAAAAAAACTCGGGTATCAGGCGAGAACATAATTGCATTAAAATAACGTACCGCCTCTTGTTCCCAAATAAGTAATTGATATGCCTTTTCTTTGGAAACTTCACCGAAATAAATCTTGATGAGCTCTTTAGGACATAACAATTGCGCAAAGAACTGTAAAATTTTTGCGACACAATTTCGTTCTACAACTTACAACTAAAAGAGGCCGGGGAGACAAAAGGAAGGGGAAGGGAAAAAAGGTCGGAAAAAAATTAAAAAAGAAGAAGGGGGAAGGGAGAAGGGGGAGGAGGAAAAGGCTATTGGGAAAATAGGGTTTTTTTTGAGGGAGGGGGGGTTGGGGGGTTGAGGGAGGGAGGCAGGCGGGAAAAAAAAAGGGAAAAATAAAAAAATTTGTTTTTTTTGGTGGGTTTTTTGGGTGGGGAGGAAAAAATGTTGTTTATGGGGGGGGGGGGGTGGAAGTGTTTGATGTCTTTGATTCCTTGCTTCTTTACAGAAAGCTTCCGCTTCATCAGAGCCCAATATCTCTCGATTGGTCGTAGCTCTGGGCAATTTGGCGGGTTTGAGGTTTTTGGTACAATGTTCACTTGATTTGCTTGGTACCACTCCATCACAGTTTTAGCATAGTGGCATAATGCCAAGTCGGGCCAGAACAAAGGTTTTTCTTTGTGACTTTTGATGAAGGGTAACAATCGCTTCTGCAGATACTCTTTCTGATAGATCTCCTTGTTGATTGTGCCTGTAGTGACGAAAGATTTACTCTTTTTGCCACACAAGGTATTTTTTGGGAATTTTCGATGCCTTCTTCGTTCTGAAATGCTCAACTGTAGCATTTCTGGCCATAGCAGAATAAAAAACCAGCCCTGGAAGCTGCTTGAAATCCTCCAGGACATAAGTTTCATTGTCCATAACAACGCATAAAAACTTGATTTTGCTGCCAAGTTCTGTTTGTCGTTGCGATTTGGAACTGTTTTGATTTTTGGACACAACCAGGCGACATCCCTATTTTACGAGCCACCGTTCGAATGGAGAGATTTGGGTTTTTCGTTAATATCCTTTTTCACCTTTCGGTCCATGACAGGATCAGCGCGTCCAATGTTTTTGTCACTTCTCGGTTTCCTCTCCACCGTCAAACGTTCCGAAAATGATTTGAGCACATCGTGAACAGTGGATTTAGGCAAATCCAATGTTTTTGCAAGGTCCCGTATTGACAAGTCAGGATTTGCCGTACGCCCGTACAAAATTCGCTCGCGCACTTGTTTTTCTTTCGTCGCCATCTTGAATACTAAACATGAAATGTAAACATCAATCATAGTCTTTTTCATCATAGACTCTCAGCTATACCACAGAGAATTTTTTCATTCCTACGTGCAATATTTCCAAAGTTACAATGATTTGAAGGTGTCCAGATTAATGTAGATACAGACCTTAATATTTAGATGGAAAAAGTAAACAAATGATGTGATTTTTGAAATTTTCCTAGTTTTTCGAACAGAATGGGACTGATATGCAGCAATGTGCTTCAGCTTGACAGACACATTAAATTGTTCAAAATGGTTTAGTAAATTATGCATATTACAAGTAAATTACCAAAAATAAATTGCACAATAGATAGCAAAGTTGGCTAACGAAAACATTATTTCAGCCTCAATTATCATTTTTCCGGTTTGGTGGTGGCTCAATTTGGGAAAATATGACGTTATAGGTAACTTTTTGTGATAATGTATTGCAAACAAATTATTAATCAAGGACTTTTTGATGTTGCGGCCACTTACAAAGTGTAATGGTGACCGATTGGCCGCGGTGACTTAATTAGAGTGCCAAAAGAGCACCAAATCACTCAGAGTTGCCGCCGGACACCAGTTATTGCTTTGAGGTGTTCCACAGAGCACATTTTCAAATCCTGCAATATTTTAGGCAGACTCCCCAACTCACCGAACGGGGTAATGGGTTCCTTTAGTCTATGGTCACTACCCATACAACATCCCAACAAACATCGGTATCGAATAACCGCTTGTTCAAACAAATTTGGAGAAATTGTTCAGCTTTTCCTTCTAGAAAGCTGAATAACTTCTCCAAATTTGTTTGAACAAGCGGTTATGCGACACCGATGTTTGTTGGGATACAACTATGACATTCAGCGGTTGGCACGTTACAACAAACAGACAGCAGTAATCTCTACCTAATGCTATGTGGGAGATGACATCCGTGCTCGCTCCGTCCCATTCTATGGTCCTGTATATTTACCTTAAAATTTTACTCTACGGCACCTACAGCTAATTGGGGTTCAAACATATAAAGGATACTTAGCTGAATTCCAGTTGATCAAGTATAGAATACGAAACAGGTAACAAGCAAAACTTTGAAAAATAAAACGATGCAAAAATGACAGCAGAAAACTTTTCACGTCTCGGTTAGAGCACAGCACACTACGATCTTCTGAATTTAGCTTTTTCGGCAGGTTGGTCTAATAGTTGGAAATAAGGACAATGTAGTGCTATTGCCAACAAAAGAACAATTCTTGGATACTTTTTCAAACAGACGTATCTGATTTAGTAAACAAAGAGGGGAAATAAGATTCAAACGTTAAATTCTTGAAACCCTAAGCACTATCATGCAAACTAGGGCCACCAACACACGGAATAACATTTGGGTGAGAATGCTGAAAGTTCTGAGAAATTTACGTTCGAATCTTACTTCCCCTCAATCGGAATAATAACCGTGTCAAACAGGGGCTGACGACAACAGTTATACTCACTTGATAAGTTTGATGTTTTATAAAATACACATTCCAGTAGTTCTGGAAAATTCTGTCGATTATTATAGATAATCATGGAAAGCAAGGAGTGAATAAATGTAAACAAACAAAAAGGTCAGCTGTGTGCACGACGCTGAGAAAATACTTATAAAAGGGTACACTCTGCTTAGCTTGCCGACAAACGATCAATTCCCCAATGTTTTTGGTTACAAAAAATTCAAAATAGTTATAAGAGTCTGAATTTTAAGAAAAACAACAAGTTGTAACCTAAAGTAAAGATTCCCAATCTAATTACTCATCACTCACTACACCGCGTTAGAGGGGAATTTTTCAAATCATAACCAATCCTCCGCAAACGAATGGAACAAGTGTATTATCTACTGATTTACGACATGTTCTAAATAGACTCCGCTCCATGCGAAGCAATGGGGTCATAAAATTATTTATTTACATTTTTCTTCCTCCCCGTCGGAACAAATTGATCACAGTTTTCATTCTGCTCCTCATCGACTAATAAGCCTGTGTGGCTCTCAACTGTGTCCCGGAAGGGTCCAGTTATCGTTGGCCAATCTATAGAAGCAGGGCGAATGGGAGGGAGAACCAGAGCCTCAAAGATATGGGAGATAAATTAATAAAATGTTGAATTTGCTCACGGAACCCGGAGCTCACGTTTTTTGATTATTTTTAGTCCGGTGTCCCCTGTACCCGTCCGTGTTGAGGTAAACACGCCGTAAAGAGCTCCGGCTTTTATGGTTGCTATTGTTGAACACATTATATTCCGATCTTGGTTTGATATTTAAACGATCATCCTTCCCTTCCAACTCGCACGCCGGTTCGCAAAGCTTCAAATGTCGCATATAAGTATACGGAATTTTTCTTCTTCAGTCAATCTCTGCTAGCTGAATAGCGAATTGGAATGGAAGAAAACTTGTCCCTCTGGAAACGGTTTTGGAGCTCATGGATCTCGTCTATCGTTGTCGATCGTTTGTGTCGTTTGGGCACGGAGACTTCAAATCGAGGTTATGTTATGTCTTTCAGCTATGACCATTTCAGTTGTCAATTACGACAACTTTAGCGATTGTTTTGAATATAGAATAATAACAATAATTATTATTACGAGGGTTACAGATCTGCTTTCCTCGATCGTACTCGATCCTCGTCGTCAACGTGGTAGGCCTCGCTGTTGCTCTAGTGGTCATGCTGCCATTCAGCGGTGATCCTCGAAGATAGTGCGAATGCGCGCGCGAGCGCATAAAGCCTATGATCGTGCCTCAGCGTGGGAACCGTGCATAAGAGCACGAAATTCTTTATGCATTTTCAATTTTTTATGCCAACGTTCCTGCGATCGTCATCATCGTCGTCGTCGGCGTCGTCGCTGCCTCTGTCTTTGACCGGGACGAAAGGAAAGTTTCGCTCCAAGGGATTTCAGTTTCTTCTTGGATTTGGTTGAATTATGGACAGGATTGTTTGATGCTGCTGCATTGCTTCTCAATTTTTAGAGCCAAGTGTGCAACAATGTAGGGCACCTTTTGCCGATGCACCAGCTATTTGACCTTCAGACCTTCAACATAATCGTGCATCACCGTCGTCTCTTGGGTAGACCACATCCTCGAAAAGTCGATGCCAAACGAATCCTTACAACAGAATACAGTAGAACGCACGCAACGCTTTCCTACCTGGCTACTGACCCCGGAGGGTACGAAATATAATACTCCTTTTTTATCAATTATTATTCGATGTGCCAAAGAGTCAAACAAGCAAGAAGCCAGCAGCATCCACCAGCACAATCAACAATCGTTCACTTTGTGCCTTTGTTGTCCTTCCGTTCGTTCGTCCGATCGTCTCGCCAAGCGCTCCAATATTCCGTGGGGTAGACAACGCACCTAAAAAGGCGTCTCTTTCTGCCATTTCCTCCAGTGTCAGTTCCAGCCGGCCGGTCACACTGAATATACACACTCTTGCATGCTTGGAACGGACGCCTTTTGTGACTCTTCCCGACCACGTTTTCTTGCGTCTATGTATACGTACTGAATAACTGGAAAGATTTTATGACCCCGGGCTATAAATACTTCATCTGCATAAAGTTTAAAATTTATAAAAATGATATCAGAGCGGACTCTCACCGCATCGGAAGGCTGAGCAGGAATGTGCGTTTACCTACGTGCAATCAAGTGCGCGTTCATAACGAGAAAATAAAAACAACCGAAACACTTGTTATACGTATGGGAGGATCACTTGAATGAGACACATACCGGTTGGATGGGTGCAAGATTAAGATAATCTAAATCACCTCGCACACGTTAGACGTTTGAACTCGATCAGAGCTCTAGCTCTGGATTCTAGGGATCGTTGATAAATTGTTCCAAATGAGAAGCGGGATTGTCTTTTCTCTCGGACCATCAGCTGGCCAGAGGGAACGATTTTTCTCACGTTGTGAATGGCCGCGAACAAAGACACAGGCTTAATCGCACCGAGATTGGTATCAGTCAGCGAAACAAAAGGTTACCATATTGAATTGTCATTATCAATCACGCGTTCTCCGTTGGGTCGCTCCAGGAAGTCTTTTCTTTTTTGCTTTCCGTGCCTTACTCCCCGTGTGGAGCTATTCATACGTACTCGAGGTTACTACACTACACAGTTTTCGCATGGTTTCTACTCCGGAGAAGATATGAAAATCAACTTTATGCTTGTATCCTCCAGACTGCGACCTGGTTGGTAGTCATATGTGGGACTAAGCAAAATAAAGCCCGTCTCAATTCCATGCGATTGCTAAATAAATCAGTGTTCATCTTTTCCCTTCATTTCTCCTATGCTAAACTAGTTGCACTCAAATAACTAAGGTCGAAAATTCAACTAAACTAACCTTTTCTCTTACAGGATCACCTCCCCCTCACCGGAACCGGTACAGTGCGAGTTATCGTCCAAGATATGAACGATCACAGTCCGGAGTTTGAGCGCCAAAGCTATCAAGCTACCGTTTCGGAAAACCTTCCAACCGGCACCAAAGTTCTACGCCCAGTAGCAACTGACAAAGACACCGGAATGAATGCCAAAATTCGCTACACATTATTGGGTGAACACTCCCAGCGCTTCACCGTGGATCAAGATAGCGGAGAGATCAGCACAGCGAGTACCCTGGATCGCGAGGACATTCCACAGTATCACTTCACCCTTATGGCTCAGGACAGTTCGACCACTGAACCGCGAGCAACAGTTGTCAACCTGACGATCATAGTTTCTGACATGAATGACAACAGTCCCGCCTTCGATTCTGCCAGCTTCCATGTAAACATCCCGGATCGTATCAAACGAAACCAGTTCGTATTTGGAGCCAAGGCAATCGATCTGGATGAAGGCATGAATTCCCGCATTTTGTACTCGATCAGTGGAGCTGACGCGACCAAATTCCACATCAACGAAAACACTGGTGTCATCGAGGCTTCGGTTGAACTATCGCTACCGGGACAAAACGCCGATCGTGTCTTTAGTCTCATAATCGAAGCTCGCGACCAAGGCTACGATCAAAAATCAACCAAAGCAGAGCTGACGATTGCATTGAAATCGGCCCACCTATTCCCGGTCTTCTCGTACCTGTCAGAAACGCAGTTCATCCTACCGGAAGATATCGCCGACGGTAAAGTTGTCACGAAAATATCCGCCACTTCTCCTAAGAAAGGTCCAGCAGGAAACATTCGCTACGCAATTGCCGGCGGAAACATCGGAGACGCACTGAGGATCGACCCCAATACAGGCGAAGTAGCCGTCAATAAAGGGGGACTTGACTATGAAACGAATCAACAGTACGAAGTTTGGATCGAAGCTGCCGATTCCGATAGACCCAGTCTGAGAAGTGTGATGCAGTTGATCATCAATGTAACGGACGCAAATGATAATGCGCCGGTAATGGAAAAGCAAGTCTACACGGCCGAAGTGATGGAGGAAGAATCTCCCGGCTCATTTGTAATGAAAATCCAAGCTTCCGATGCCGATACCGAAGAAAACGGACAACTAACCTACAGCTTGAAGGATGACTTCGATAGCTTTGAAATCAACAGCGATACGGGAGAAATATACACCACAACACGTCTCGATCGCGAGGATATTTCACGCTACGCATTGATCGTGGAAGCAGTTGATCAAGGCGTTCCTCAATTAACCGGAAGTGCTACAGTGCTGATAAACGTACTGGACAAGAACGACAACCCCCCAAAGTTCACCCGTCTATTTAGCGTCAATGTGACCGAGAATGCCGAGATCGGCATCTTCGTCATCAAAATCACCTCTTCAGATTCGGATATCGGTATCAACGCCAACGCAACCTATATTTTCACCGAAAACATTGGGAACAAGTTCATGATCGATTCAACGACTGGAAACGTCACCGTGGCTGGGCATTTAGATCGTGAACAGCAAGACGAATACATTCTCAAAGTTGCCGCTGTCGACGGAGCATGGAGGGCGGAAACACCTCTAACCATCACAATCCAAGATCAGAATGACAATGCCCCGGAGTTCGAACACAGCTACTACAGCTTCAACTTCCCAGAGCTCCAGAAATCGGTAACGTTCGTAGGACAAGTTATTGCCACTGACCGTGACAAGCATGGTCCCAATTCGGTGATATCCTATTCCCTTCAACAACCATCGGACATGTTCTCGATCGATCCTGCAACTGGAGAAATATTCAGCAAGCGAACAATCCACTACAAACACACTCAGATGGAATCGTCTCCGGAAAATATGTTCAGTTTAACAGTCCTTGCCACAGACAACGGTAAACCGCCCATGTACTCTGAATGCTTGATCAACATCAACGTGGTTGATGCCAACAACAATGCTCCGGTATTTGCTCAGCGTGAGTACCTTTCACCGGCACCAGAGGGAGCCGCAGTTGGACAAAAAATTGTACAACTCGTCGCTCGCGATGAACTCGATTTTGGAGTTAATGCTGAAATTGAATACATCGTCACCGGAGGCAATGGAACGAGTAACTTTGTCGTCAATAAGAATGACGGTTGGATTATTGTCAGCAACATGCTGAATGACAATCCTGGAACGGTTTACACTCTGAACGTGCGAGCTGTAGACAAAGGTGTACCTCCACAGCAAGACGAAATTGTGGTCACTATCGTTGTCACAGGGATGAATAAATACGCTCCCGTATTTCAGAGTCCCTCATATCAGGTGATCGTACCGGAAAGTGAACCAATCGGATCAACCATCCTGACGGTGAGTGCTCCGGATAATGACGACGGACCCAACGGAATGGTTCGCTACTCCATCACGGGTGGAAACGAGCGAAAAGAATTTTTCGTCGACAGTGTCTCCGGAGCCATCACAATTCTTCAACCACTGGACTATGATCTGATCCAAATTTATCAGTTGAACATCACGGCAGAGGATCTTGGGTTCAAGCCTAAGAAATCAATGGCCATGATCACCGTTACTTTAACCGACATCAACGACAATGCTCCAACGTTCAATCAAACCGAATACGACGCTTTCTTACCAGAAAATTCACCACCCAAGACATTGGTCTACAAGGCGATCGCCCATGATCGAGACTCACCGAAGAATGCCATCATCAATTACTCGATTATTGGTGGAACTGGACGCGACTTGTTTTCGATCGAATCCAGTACTGGTGTTATAAGATCAAAGGCAACATTCGATTACGAAGAGCATAACCGTTACACACTGGACGTCATGGCCATGAATCCTGATTCTCCCATGAAGAACAAAACTAAAGTGGTCGTACATATTACGGGAGTGAACGAGTTCTATCCGAAGTTCATTCAGCCAGTGTTTCACTTTGATGTTTCCGAATCGGCGGAGGTTGGATCAAGCGTAGGTATTATTCAGGCAACAGACAAGGATGCCGGCGAGGACGGAAAAGTGTATTACCTATTGGTTGGATCTAGTAACGATAAAGGGTTCAGTATTCATCCGGAGACGGGTGTGATGATCGTATCGAGGAATCTTGATCGTGAAACACAATCTCGAGTAGTACTGACAGTTTTGGCTAAGAATTTTGGAGGCATACGAGGAAATGACACCGATGAGGCCCAAGTAATTATATCCATCCAAGATGGGAATGATCCACCGGAATTTCTACTCGATTTTTACGAGGCTAATGTTTCGGAAGGTGCTCAAGTTGGAACGCGAATCATCACTGTAAAAGCCGTGGATAAGGATGTTCGGCCGCAGAACAATCAGTTCAGTTACTCGATCATTGGAGGCAACAATGATCATTCTTTCAAAATAGATCCTCAAACGGGTCAAATTGAAACCTCTAGGATACTAGATCGAGAAACCATACCAACACACAAGTTAATTCTTGGAGCTATAGATACAGGATCTCCCCCGCAGACCGGTACAACCACTGTCAAGATTTCTGTCACCGATATCAACGACAACGGGCCGACCTTTAACAGTAAGGACACGGTTGGTTCAGTACTAGAAAACGAACCTCCACACACTGTGATAATGACGCTTACTGCAAGTGATCCAGATCTTCCACCAAATGGTGCACCATTCACGTACTACTTAGTGGGAGGACGTCATAAGTCATTGGTTACACTTGAAAAACATTCAGGAGTCCTCAAGACTTCCCGTAGCATCGATCGTGAAACAACTCCTCAGCTCGACCTTCTCGTCGAAGTGGAAGATAATGGGACACCCAAAATGAGAACACAACATGCAATCACTGTGAACGTCATGGATCAGAACGATAGCCCATCGACACCGAGAATTGTTCATGTACTTGTGTACGTTTTCAACAACCAAATCAACGGAGATATTGCCAATGTCCATCCCAACGATCCGGACACCACTGGAGACTACCGATGTAAAATCGTGAGCGATCTCAACAAAAATCCTGTTACAGCATTCTCCATAAGCTCAGGATGCATGCTGCGCCCTACTTCATCATCAATCCCGAGCAACGGACACAGCTTCTTATCATCAGGGAACGATGGAAGACATTCTGATGTCTTGTCCACGGTCAGCGTTGAATTTCTCCGTTTCGATAACGTCACTGTGGAGAATTCAATCAGCATTCGAATTGAAAATATGACGAGCAGTCGCTTCCTTGCCAACTACTACAGAAATTTCATTGACATCCTTAAATCGTCGGTAGACAATTCTGATGAACTGATCGTATACAGTTTCTTGGATATCGAGAAAGCTATGGATGTTTCCGTTGCTGTCGCCAATAGCAACAAGGGATTCCGATCGAAGAAGTACATCACGGAACGATTCAGTAAAAAGCAAGACGCGATCAACATGTTACTTCAAGGCTCGAAGATCATAATCGATTTCACACCTTGCGATGCGAACACCTGCGATAACGGTGGAGTATGCTACGAAAAGATCAACGTCTATGAAGATGTTCAAATTACGGACAGTCAATCTTTGATCTTCACATCGCCCTTGGTGAGACATGACTTCCGATGCAAGTGCTCCGATGGATACACCGGTGAAAAGTGTGACAAACGACAGGACCCTTGCTCACCAAATCCATGCCAGGCGGGTGGTCAATGTCGTCGACAGGGTTACGATTTCCAGTGTTCCTGTCAACCGAACCGAGAGGGAAAGTTCTGCCAGCTGGAACGCGGAGACATATGCTCAAGTAGTCCCTGCAAGAATGGTGGATCGTGCCGGGAAAGTTCGGACGGTTCTTCGTTCTTTTGCCTCTGCAGGCCGGGTTATCGCGGAAATCAATGCGAAGCGGTAGCAGATTCTTGTCGACCCAACCCGTGTCTCTATGGAGGACTATGTGTGAGTTTGAAGCCCGGTTACAAGTGTAGCTGTGTAGACGGGAGATACGGTAGACACTGTGAGAAGACGACGTTTGGCTTTAAGGAACTATCGTACATGGCGTTTCCTGCTCTAGATTCGGCTACCAATGATATATCAGTGATCTTTGCCACAACCAAACCGGATGCTTTGCTCATCTACAACTATGGCATCCAAAGTGGTGGTCGATCGGATTTCGTTGCAATGGAAATAGTCAACGGCCGAGCGGTGTTTTCATTTGGAGGTGCACGGACAGCCATTACTTCGTTGGTTGTTGGGCAGGGAGCCACCAGTGGGAATACCATATCGAACGGAAAGTGGCATAAAATTACTGCTACTAGGAATGGACGAGTTATGTCATTGAGTGTATCCAAATGCACGGAAAATGGAGATTACTGCGAGGACTGTAGACCGGGCGATACAACTTGCTACGCAGATGATACTGGTCCTACTGGGTAAGTTTCTGATGAGTTGTACCCCGAAGCTATTTGATTTAAAATTTTCTCAATCTCCTTTTCAGAACGCTGAATTTCAACAAACATTCCCTTTTGGTAGGAGGGCTTGCATCCGCTGATCCTGTATTAGAGCGTCCAGGTCAGGTTCATTCCGACGACCTGGTTGGTTGCGTTCATAGTGTGTCTATCAACGGACGTGCACTAAACTTGAGCGCTCCCATGAAATCATTCGGTGTTGAGTCTACCTGTAAAAGAAGCAGCAACGGTGGCCCTTGCAGTCTTGGACTTCCCGACGATCCAGCTCAACCGCTTTGCGGCCCGTTCGGCCAGTGTATGGATCGCTGGCATACGGCCATGTGCCGTTGTGGAGGGTCGATTCTTTCGCCAGATTGTTCCAACTCTTTGGAACACTACTCGATCGCCGATGGTGGATTTATTGAATTTGAAATATCTGAAAAGCACAAACGGATGCAACTTCTGGAGAACATCTACAGTGGGAAGAATATTTGGAGCTACGATGTCACGAGAAACAAACGCTATTCGATAAAAACGGAGAACATTTCCAGCCTTACAATTGCTGAAGACCCACCGAAATACATGAGTATGCTTTTCAAAACAAACAAACCAAATGGTTTGCTCATCTACGCAGCAACCAACAAACATTACACGTCGATTGAACTGAAAAATGGAAAGATTTTCTACAATTCACATCAAGCTTCGTACGTCAACATTACGGCATCAACACCGGAAAATCTAGCCGATGGGAACTGGCACAACATAACTCTCCACGCACACAATCGCATTTTGCAACTGATAGTCGATGGGAAAAATGTGATTGAAGATCTGGACACGGCGGGTGTGCATGACTTCCTCGATCCCTATCTGACAGTGCTCTCAATTGGAAATGTGCGCCGAGAACTGTTCGCTAACGAAGCTATGCCGACATACTTCCAAGGATGCTTGGCTAACTTTACCATCAACAGTGAGATCCAGCCGTTTAACGGATCGGGCAGTATTTTCAAAAAGGTAATTCACCGGGGAAATGTCATTCCTGGTTGTCTTCTTGCCGGTTTGGGTGCTGCTCAGGTTACGGATCCCTTGAGTATCGGCGTCACGCTTGTGATCATATTCTTCATTGTACTATTGGTAGCTATTCTGCTCTCCTTTTTGGTGTTCCGCCTGCGTAAACAACACAAAGAAAAAAGCGGAGGGCTTGGAGGTCCGTCTACAATTCACTCAAAGCAGAATGGTGGATCTACTTTGTTGAGTACTTCACAGCTGGTCTCGTCGGGAGTTCATAGCGATATCGGTAGAGGCCTACATGTTAACGACTTATCGGTTGTTGGATATCACTCGGATAACAACGAAATGCTACGTGGGGTAGGAGGACACCATCTGGTTGGACCGGAATTAATCTCTAAGAAATACAAAGAACGAGACATAACCAACAACGAACCTCAAAGACCACAACGTCCGGATATTATTGAGCGTGAGGTGGTTAGCAAAAGTCCTCCATTGAGGGAGGACCATCATCCTCCATTGCCACCACCAAGCCAATCCCATCATCCTCATGATCATACCGCTCCAGTTGATCTTGGCTCCGAGTATCCAGAGCATTACGATCTGGAGAATGCTAGCTCGATAGCACCATCCGATATCGATATAGTCTACCACTACAAAGGATACCGTGAAGCTGGTGGAGTAAGAAAGTATAAAGCTACCCCACCTCCGGTGGCAACATATACCCATCATAAACATCAGACTTCAGCTCAACAGCAGCATCGCCATTCGCCACATCATGCGGGACCATACGCTCCAAGAGTTCCACCGCAGGCTAGTCAACCTCCGCCTTCGAATACTCCTCGACCACATCAGACTACACCACTCGCACGACTTTCACCAAGTTCAGAACTCAGTTCACAGCAACCGCGAATCCTTACCTTACATGACATCTCAGGAAAACCACTACAGAGTGCTCTCCTAGCAACGACATCCAGTTCCGGTGGCGTTGGAAAGGACGCACTACATAGCAACAGTGAGCGCAGTCTCAACAGTCCAGTGATGAGCCAACTCTCTGGACAGAGCTCCAGTGCCAGCCGGAAAAATCCGGGTGTGCCACAGCAACCACAGAACGTTAACTCCGTCGTTCCGGGACCCATGGGACTGACGGCTGAAGAGATTGAACGTCTCAACTCGCGTCCCCGAACGTCTAGCTTGGTGTCAACTCTAGACGCTGTTTCCAGCAGCAGCGAGGCACCAAGAGTCCCAGCTCCACATCTTACACATATGCATCACTCGCCAGCAGTGGATGCTCATAGTTCCACCTCGACCGATGAGTCAGGTAACGATAGCTTTACCTGCTCGGAGATTGAATACGACAACAATAGCATCAATGGTGACAAATACACCAAGAACCGAGACGACACCAACCGGAGAGTGGTGAATGATAATAACAACAGCAACAAACCACCACACCTACCGCCGTCGTCCTACGATGGATTCGATTCTTCCTTCCGAGGATCGCTCAGTACGCTCGTCGCATCCGACGATGACCTTTCCAGCCATATGGTGGGCATGTATCGGCAACCGAATGGTGCATCCCCATCGGCTACAGGTTGGGACTACCTCCTCAACTGGGGACCCAACTTTGAGAGCCTGATGGGAGTGTTCAAAGACATTGCCGAACTGCCTGACACGGTCAATGGACGAGTGCCCAGCTCTCTGAGGATACCGGCGGGGGTACAGAAACCTTCGGAAGAATACGTGTAGAAATGTAAAATTTCAACCTAGCATGAAGGTGGCAGATTTAAATAACATGTAAATAATAGCGACAACTGAATTTTAATTAGAACGATTATTTGAGTTTACCGAACGCGAAGAGAGGAGATGTAGAATGCGAAGTGAATCAAACACCTTCCACACCCATTGTGTGCAAATTTTTGCTTTACCTTGTATCAAGGTACGACCTCGAATTCTATGTACACATAAGCAGTAGGAAGAATCCACAAGAGAAGACTTGTGTAAGAGAAATGAAATTGTAGTTATAGCGCCATCTGCTGAAAACACTTGTACGTATAGGCAAATTGAAAGTCCTCCAAATGTGCATTTATTACCATGACACCAGGCGTGCGTTTATGCGTCCCTTTTCGGGTATTCATTCAAATTCCCCGGAATCAGTGAACCGAACCCGATGGGGACATTTTTTTTACTCTAGAAAACTGAATCAGTGCTATGTTCTATAATAGGGTGTTGAAGACACCATAAGAGATTTGAAAAGTTTTAAACTGTAAATAGGCAATTTTAGCTAAAGCGAACACGAAGAAGAATCAATGTAAACTATCTTGCCATATGCTTTTTCGAACAAAAATGAAACTTTTTCAACAACTTTGTCCTTAGGAATAGGTTTTTTAAAGCAATAACATATTCGTAAATAAACGACTTCCAAATGAGACTGTTTTAATTTTGTAAAATAGAACTGTAGGACGCTAGCCATGTAAGTTTCAAACTGTAGGATATTCCCATTTTAACAAATTGAATAATTCAAAATTTACATGTACAAATAACGATTTTCTATTCCGGCATCCAGACATTATGTATATAGTCTAGTAACAAAACAACTCAAAATGATTCTAGTGAAATGAATTTCTGTAAAATTTCAAACAAAACAGGAAATAAATGTTAACTATGAAATGGTCGATGTATTTCAATCAAATCGAAAATTCCATCCCAATCGTCTATAAATTATATAATGCAAAGACCATGACCCTCACCAGTGCAGGACGATTCAATCAATTACCAATAAACGATCCATCATTAAACTCAGTAACCTATGACGATGTTCATTACAGTGCTACTTCATGAAGCCTTTTTTTACAGCAACTTTCTTACAATCGCAGGCGCATAGTGGCCCATTTACAAGGAAACTGAAGACCAACACTATCTTCATAGAATCTTTCGCCCGGCACCCTTTCCTCCTTTGTTTGTACGCTGGCCCGGAAAGCGCGGCACTTTGACTCACACGGTGCTCCTTAAACTGTTAATATCGAACAAAAAAATTACCATGGAAACTGAGTAAAACAATTAGCTTATAAAATTTATTAAAAAATATGAATTTAATTTTATTGTAGGTGCCATTACGCTTGTCAGTAATGCAGGATAGTCAATGGCAGTCGTTGTGACTGTCGTGACTGTGAGCCAGGAGTCTACTCGAAAAAAAATGAACAGACAAAAATGATCACCGAAAATTCATTTTAAGTCGGATATTTTTGAAACTCTCGGAGAATAAATAAACACTCATTCGCTTTGCTTTCACAAAGTTGGTTTATTCAACCTCCTCTCCTAGGCTAAATGCCCGCACCTTGGACTTAACGCTACCCATCAAATCCTGTGCAACACTTGCACCATCTTTCTTACACGCTTTCATCCACTCTTTCTTCAAACCTTTGTCGTTTTTTGAAGACCTTCCCTGTTTGTCGGAGCTTCGCTCGATCGAAATGGCACGATTCCAGAGGCATTCTTCGCTTTGCTGAATTTGCCGCACCCACAGATCGCCTGCCACACCAAGTACTTCTTGGCAAATTTGTCGACCTTCTTCTTCCGGAGCTTCTCCGGAACATCCAGGTGGGACTTGCCGACGAAAAACATTGTCTTCATTGTCTGCTGTACGAACCAGACGGAAGAATTGACCTTCTTGGCCACGTCCCAAATCAAATGGTTTGGATAGCGCTTGAAGTAATCCCTCGCTTTTCTTGCGTTCACGGGGTCGGTCGTCTTCGCTTTTCTTCCACTGTCAGCTCGCCACTGGGTCGTCTGAGTATCCTTGAACGATTTTACCGCAGCGGACACGGTCGAATCGTAGAATCCCAACAGTTTCGCTATCCACCTGATGGACTGGCCTAGACCACGATCACGCCCATCTTTTTTTGCTTGGAAGCCATCTCAATAACTACCAATTGCCGTTTATTTTATCTTCTACTACACCCAACGCTAGTTTTATTAATTTAATCTTCTACTACACCCAACGCAGTAAACCTGGCTGTTTTAATATTTATGTCATATTACAAATATGCCACAAATATGATCGCAGCAAGTCGTGCCTGGAAACCGACGTGTTTTGTTTTTGCTGCGTCGTTTTCGAGAGAAAAAATCAAAAAATAATTTGTAATTCAACTTAAACAAACAGTGAAATCATAAGATCTCCGCGTGCTTTGTGTAAGACGTAGTGAATATAGTCGATTCCCTCCGAAAATGTGTGATGGTCGGTAGTATTTCCGCATTTCGCTTTTTTGTTTTTTGTGCATCCCCTCGCCCCCGGAAGAGCAGTTATATGAGCTAAGTTTTGTGTGTTTGTGCCACCCGGACATAAATTATTGAAATAGAGCATTTTTCCGCTCTGTCGCGAGTGAATTGATGATTATTAGTAGTTTTGAAATCGACATAGAGTCGCTTTATAGCGGGGGATTGAAAAATATTATGGTCAATCGTAAAGAGAAACCTCAAGAGAACTCGAAAAAAAGTTGCAGGTGAAAAACGGTTCAACGCAAACTGGCGTTTATCATACTAGCAAAAACGGCAGCTTTTCTCAAGTAGCTACTTCTATGTCTTGTCGTTTATTACAGTTATTCAGTTATTATTTTCTTAACGTTAAACCGGCTTTGTAACCAAATAAAATCAAATCTGTTTGTCAAATCTACCTTTGTATAGGTACAGCAATCGTTCGCTAACTGAGCTAAGTGCAGTGAGCGGATGCTGCTCGGTAACTGGGCTGAAATTTCAAATGTAAATAAATTTCGAGGGAGCTTTCGATCTGATTTCGGTTACCATATTTAATTGCGCAATATATAAATTAAACAATGTTTTAGTGCTTTGAACGTTTATGCGATGTAGCATATTATCTTTGAAATGTTATTAGAACAGTATAAAGAAAAAATATTACAACATTTCTAATAAAATAATATCTTTCATTGACATTTTATCTTTGATATTTGGAATGATCTATTCTGTTTTCAGCTTTTCCAGGACTAGTGGGATATTAATACATATCTAATTTTTATTTATTTTTCAGTAACAATCCAATGGATGTCAGATATGGGCTTCAAATGGTGAGCTGACAACTTCGAAGGAGGGTGCAACCGACCTCTGGTCCTCACAAGTTCCTACCTCACGCCTCCACGAGTCATATGATCACAAAAGACTGCCAGCTGAAACATGGAGACGCTGGTTGGCGTAGCCTGGGCAATGTTGTCATTTTGACAATAGCAAAGTGAGGAGGTGCGACCTGTAAATCATTTCATATAATTTTCCATTCTCATATCAATTAATGATTTCAGCAGGCTTTGGAATCATCGTTGCATTCCAAAACCATTTATCTCAGGAGCCTGGAGCAACATGGATAAAAGGCTGAATTTGTTTTTCAGCATTTCAGCATAACATTTACTTTGAATTTGCACTTCCGAACATTAACAACTATATTCTTAAAAGACTGGCATGCGCTTATGGGCAGTATAGGATTATATTTTAAAATTGTGTTTAGTGGTATTAGGATTAGATAAGCCATTTATTTCAGAAACCATCACACTGGGTTCTGCGATCGCTCCAATTGCTATCATAGAAATGTAACTAGAACAATATAAAGACATGTTTTAACAACATGTCTTATAAAATAATATCTCTCATTGAAATTATAGTTTTGATATTTGGAATGATATTTTCTGTTTTCAGCTTTTCCAAGACTAGTAGGATATTAATACATATCTAATTATATTTTTTCAGTAACAATCCAGTGGATGTCAGATATGTTTTGTATATACGCATATTATGTTCTCGTATTGACTTACTGTAGCCGCTTTTTACATGGTCAAGTAATTTAATTGTCTCTTAAAATGCCATGTACAGCATTCAAGTTGGAAATTTGTATTAATAGCATTTTTGTCTTCTATGATATTTTATTTTTTTATGTGAGGAAAGTAAGACCTTGTAAAGAACGAGCAAAGTATATGTATTTAAGTTTTGATTCCTTTCATATTGGATCAGTTTATAAAAGCATATGAGCATATGAGTACAAGCAGTAAAAGATGCGTTTGGAAAGATTTATTCCTTGAATATATGATACAATATAGAGACTGGTATGCTTTAATGGTAAGTTATTTAAATTTTAAACAACTATTTCATTAGGAACAGTAGAAATTTGCATTATCTCAGTACATGCACTAGTACATGTGTATCTTAATTTTGTTATAAATCATCTTTTATGCAAAAAATTTGCACTGTTCCTATAACAACAATACAACTGCGATGGGGGGGGGGGGGGGGGGTAGCCTAAGGCAGTCGAAGGATATGTTGACTGGACAAGGGTTCGTGGAGTCGCCAGTATCTTGTCATGTGAAGAGACAAGTGGCCTTCCTGCCGTGTTCTTCCGAAGGTCCTCATTGAGATCGACTGGCCCTGCTACAACAAGCAATCACGTAGGCTATTCTCTCGGGTCAACCTGCTGAGGATAGTCCTGCGGACATAGGTAATCCTTGCACTGCTGGTGGGTTCTTATCACATCACATCACATCGAAATAGTTTACTTAAACCTAATATTTCCATCAGGTGGGCTCTGGAAACCTTTAAATGCGTTTATCTCCGTAAATAAGCGTCTAATCGCTTAAATAGGGGGTTTGAAATTGTCGATTTTCGAAAACCCGGTTTTGGTCCAAAAAAGCTTACTTATACCCCAATTTTCCATCAGATGGGCTGGTGTATTGTTTAGCAACCGTGTAAAGTTAGAGGTCATAAGCGAGTTTATTTTTCTTATTGATTGTGTTTCCTGCAACCAAGTGCCAAAATCTACAACTAGATTTTAGAGGAAAATACCACAACCGTGAATTATGGAGAGTGTGAGCTGTTAGTCGAGTATTAGTACACGACACTGAAGAAGTCTGCACATTGTAGAGGAAATACGCGTATCTGTCAAGATAAGCAATAAAGGGAGTGGAATTAAAGAAATAATAACATCTCTACTCACCACAACCGTGCCAAAGTGAATTTTGATTCGGTGTGCAGGCCTAGTTTGTAAATTAATCGGTGCAAGAAGAGTGTATTAGACACAGATATCATGTTACTACCGGAAGGTTTCCGACACGTCGACGACGGCCGGGTTGATGTGGACGAGTGCCGACGGCAGCAGCTGCGGGTCCAGCAGGACTTGGCCATCTAGGACATTGAGGAGAGCTGGTTTGTAAAGCAACAAATAATTTATTTCTACCACATTTTGAAGACAATATCTAATATCCTGTGTTATTTTATTTTGTCTATTTTGTTTTGTTTTGTTTTACGTTATGCTTGTCTCTTTTCAGTCACATTGGAGCGGTCCATTGCTTTTGGCGGATAGTGCTACATACTTTCAGCGTATCGTTAACCAAAACGAACCCTGCTGCTAACCTTTCCCCAACTATCCAACATCCCAGTGATTTCTCGTGGAAGTGCAGATGATTTCTCGGCTTCCTTCAAAGCGAGTATCATGTCAACACGTTCCTTCCCATTCCCTACTTGACCAGCATTCGGGCACGGCCGGCGCCGGTTTTGCTTTATAATGGGTCACCAATTTTTACACATTGAAGATGTATGTTAGTCCCAAACATCATCTGTTGGTTCTTTGTGTAAATACAGCTGATCTGGCAATAACGGAATTGGATACGTGGGCAGTCAATCGTGCTCATGCTCATGCTCAATCCAATGGATGTCAGATATATTTGATACATACGCATATTATGTTCTCGTATTTACTTACTGTAGACGCTCTTTTTACGCATCTTTATTCTATAATGATATCTTAAATTTTTTGTGTAAAAAATATACTAAATATTAAATAACATATAACGGGGATAAGGAGGGACCATCAGGGCACCCAAGTGAAACGATTTGGATAGGGAGCATGGGACTGCCTCCTCCCTATCGTTAACATTTCGTGGATCGAGGGAGGGCTCTTCGACCCCATCTATTGGGTCGAGGGCTCTATTCTAGTGCTGTGAGTGTGAACTTGCTTTTGGAAGGAGATTCTCTTCCCTATATTCGTGGGTTTCGCGTAAGTGTCACTGCTTACGGGCCCGCCCAAACGTTTTTGGTCCTTCATACATGATGATCACAAACAACAATAGAATCCTGATCAAAACGTTTTTCAGATTATTCCACTGCTATGGAAAGTTACCTTGCTACAATAGATGGTAGTATTACATAATCATCATTATCATCATCATCATCATATACGTTAATGCGATGTAGCTTATTGTGCACCCCATTGTGCAAAAGATTTGACTAAGTTGGTGTGGCATAACAACCCAATTTCGTAAAATAAAAAACATTTTTCACTCCTCCACGAACCTTATATGCTTTTTACATGCCCCTTGCGAATTTTGACAACAAAATGTCAAATGCTGATTTTTAAGTTTATTTGCTTTTGAACTGGGCTAACTGGGTTAAAAAATTGCGTAGGGATAGAGAAGGATCTGATAATTCATTCAATAATTTTTTTTTCGGTAAGCCGAATGATTTTTTGATTCAAATTTTTCGATAATACTGGACTGAGGAGCACCGTTACTCGGCTAACACATTCATTGTTGTGAATCCACCAGTGGATTCCTTGCGAAGCACAAACAATCCACTTGACGGGTTGATAATGCTATAATAGTATGCTACAAATTGACTGCCTCATCGCCATCGTACGGTCTCGTCATTCTGGTCCAAATGTAGGTTAAACTGAAGAAAGTATTGTCCATATACAATTTGACGCCCGTCGTCGTCGTCGCCGCCAGTTGTTACGGGTTACTGGTGGGATCACAACAAATTTGACGCATGCCCAGAGACTGGACAATCGTTCCGTTCCCAGGCTTCTGGTTGCTGCTTTCATCCCATCCGTCAGACTCAATGTGTTGATTAGCAAGTTTTGAAATTTTCTTGACCAAGTATTCATCTCGGTCCTCTCAAGGAGCTCAGTGCGTTTAGTCATAAGGTTGCGTCGTGTCTTACTGCCGTTGTGTAGTGAACAAGTTTCTAGTGAAAGCAATGAGTGTGTAGCTTAGTACGATAACCGATCAAGTGGGGAAAAGCTTTGGAAAAAATGTTCTTCAGAAGAGTGTTTGCCAAAAATAATGGAAGTTCATCAACCAGTGGCGAAGGAAGTTCGTCAAATTCATCGAACAATGCAAGTTCTTCACCAGCCCGTTATCGAAGGGTTCTCAATGTTGAAGATAATCATCGAGTGTTGTCGGTGCTACAGCTGACCCCACTGTGGGAGTATATTATCCGGAACAATGAGCTTCCGGTGGGCTTGAACATAAACGAGCTCTTCCGGGAATTCTTGGAGCGTTTGCATGATCCTGAGTATCAAGTTCGACAGCATTCCCTACGTGTTCTGATAGATGTACTGATTGTTCTTCGTGATGAATCCGATGTATACTTCGGTCCCTTATTACCACCAATCATCGACAATCTGGGGCATCCCTCGCCGGCTGTCCGAAAAGGTGCCTTGGATGTTCTCAAAGTGTACATCGCGCAAACCAAAATGCCTGAAACTGTGATGCTTGAAATTATGAACTACGGTATGGATCGGAACCCGAAGGATCCTCTCAGTACCCGGTACATCGTAGGGGTGATGCTGGCGTTACCTTCATTGATTCAACCAGCGATCTTAACGGCAAAGCGAACCTTCATTCTTCGAGCTGTCATCAATGCTTTGGGAGGAAAGATGGTCCAAATTACTTATCAGGAAATAGCGTTAAAGATCCTTCTGAAGATCAAAAACACCATTGGTTCCAGAGAGTTTTACGAGTGTATCTCCGTTTCATACCGGAGGGATTTTGATCTTCTGTGCAACGTGTACGGACTTCCCAATCCTCCAAAAAGTCCACGACGGGAAAATGTGATCAATCTAACACCACCGGGATCCGAACTACCTATGAGGAAATCTTGGAAACCTCATGTGCCTCAAGTTCCAACCACAGAGATTCATCAACCGATGCAACCCCTCTCTCCCAAAGCACAACGTTGGAAGTCGGGAAGTTATCATGACATTTCTCGTGCGGAAGCCTATGAAAATGAGTACAAGTCTCGATTTAATAACAATCCATATGCGATAAGTAGGCTTCCCAACCATGGTAGTTCAGTAGTACGTCGAGTGAGTATGGATAACATCGATAAAATCGACAATTCTAAAGTGATAATGGAAACGGATATCAAAATAAACAAAGAATCAGTAACTATGCGTATAGTGGAAGCGGAAAACTCTCAATCAGTTAGTGAAGAAAGTGATGAAGAAAGTTCTAAACGGTACGGTATTATGCGAGTTTTAACAGATAGTGAAATGGACGAAAGTGCAGGCCATAAAGCCGAAGATGGTGTGAACAACGAACAATCCTCGGACGAGTATGTGCGACGAACTCCGAGACGAGTGAGATTTGGTGGTGAAGTTGTCAAAATGAGGACACCCGACAGTGATACTTTTGAACACAGTGATCAAGATGGACTTACGGTTTCTCAGTCTTCTAGTTCCAGTGCACACGCTAATGTTAATATTCACAGTTCAGTTACGGCTAGCTCTTCCGATCGATTTTCACCACAACGTTCTGCTCTGAAATCTTCCACTTCGTCAACGGATTCTTCCTTGAGAAAACAATATTCACACTCGGCAGACACCGAACGATCTTCACCACCGATTAGTAGCGAATACATCAGCAATATAAGCAACAACAGACCCATGTCTGCTAAACTTGGTAGCTATGTTAGCTCCGAAGATACACCCATACGAAGACAAACAGCATTTGCCAGACGAAGAAGCGTCACCTTCGATGAAGATGACTTGCGAACATCATCCATTACAGTAACAACCTTCGAACAATCGGAATCGCCATCTCCTGAACCACCCGAACCTCCCGAACCACCAAGGGAGCGACCCAAATCATCCCGACCAAAATCCGGACGCCCACCTACAGCACAAAACGAGGATGGCTCTCAATCAGAAGAACGATGCAAATCATCTCGGCCATGTTCCGGATGCCCGTCGTCACCCGAAAAAGAGAAGAAGATCGAAATTGAGCCTCAACCGAAATCAAAACCTCAGCCTGACACCCCCGACAATCACAGCCAACCCGAACCCCCGGAAACCAATCAAATTCTTGCGGAGAAGATTGAAGAAGTCAAACAAGCAATCCAAGGTATCGAAGAAAAGATCAACAATGTTGTCCTCAAAACTGTAGAAGCGATGGCTGAGTTACCAACAAGTCCATCAAAGCTGCAAAAGTCCGAATCTGCCGATTCGGCAACTATGTCTGCGCCAAAGCTACAGAAACCTAACCTCTCACTCGAAGTTTTACTCAAAACCAGTACCGATACCACGGATAATCTGGAAAAAGACGCCTCAGGCGAGGTAAAAGAAAGGAAAGATTATACTAAAGAGCTGAACATTGACATTCCTGAAGAGCCTAAACCAAACAATGAAGCTCCATTGACGGCCGAAAAGCCTAACGCGACATCTAAAATACCCAAGATGATTAAAACTGGTGTTCCTAAACTAAATACAATGCCATCCCCCAGACGAGCAAAACTTTCTCCAAAGCCAGAAGAGGCTGACAAAAACCACCCAACAAGTGCTGCCTTATCACCCAACAAACATTTGACGGTCAACGATCGAGGAAGATCGAGACGTCGCAGTCGATCGGCGACGAGTATGGTTATAACCAGAAGCATCTACAGAAGCCCCGCGGCTCTCAGCCCGGCCGCACACAGTGGCGTGGAAATGATACATAACCTCTTGAGAAGCCCCTCCACTTCACCAAATCGAACACGACGGAAGAGCTCGGGTGGCGATTTTCGGAAAGATTCTCTGACCACGAGTGATAGGAACAACAACAGCCTTGAGATGAATAACCTGAACGGGACCAGTGATAAATGTGTCAATGTCAATGAGGACGATATCTACGATGTATTTGGAAAAACAATCGCCACACAAACATCGATCGATGAGCAACAATTACCCGTAACAAGGTTGATATCGAGATCCGGAACGGACATGGATATTCCCAGTATCGTTAATGTAAATCCCACTGATGAGAGTACGGATGCCGAAAACAATCAACAATATATTTCATCTGCATCCTCGGCGAGAAAGGCTTTAAATCGAACCCCATCTCCAAAAATCATGGAAGCCAGACTCATCAACTCCTGGGAGGACCTGGGCATCGTGGATCGAGTTGCTCTACATCAGCTCAAAAGTGGAGTAAGTAGTAATTATGGCATCGATTTTCTTCGCTCTACTGCCCTAAGTAATTTAATTTGGCTCCTTCGTAGACCTCTCGTGAAATCCCTTTCTCTCGTCGTCTGACAAGAAGCAAAAATCTAGTTCAGCCTAGTAAATAATAATAGCCGAACGTGCAACAAACGCGACGACCCCGTTTTCTAGCTCTTTTTTTTCATAACTTCTATTGTGTTCTACACTCGAGAAATCTCGACGTTCACTCTACTCATATCAAAAACCGTCATCATCGTCGCCATCGGCGTCCTGTTTTTATATATCGACGAACGACTCGACCGGTCGGTCAGCAGAATCTCGCAGTGGCACGCAAACCCAAAGGTGCCACCCAACCAGCACCGTCTGCCGTTCTGTCCGATTTGTGAGGCTTGAAATGGAAAGCTAGTCATGAAAATCAAGTGCAACACGCGAATAATAACATAAGACCATTTCCACCACACTTCGCGGAGCTACTTTCACAACAAGGAACCGCAAAGAAGGTGTAGGTTATATGCTAAACCGAGTCACCTTCGCAGGGTTCCTTCACTTCACAACACTCGGGATACATATACCTACCCACCTAGTAATCACTGTGAAATGAAATGGGCTTCGCTCCCTTGGCTGATAGTTACTTATTCAGAAATGATGTTATGGAGGCGCATCATAATTCACCGCGTTCGCCATTATGCCAATGAAAAGTTCTGTCAGTTTTCCGTTGCTGAAATTCAACAACATTCATTCTCATTATCGCCTATATACAATCTGGTTGTATTTTGAACGAGTAACGTGTGGGGTTGAATGTCCTATTTTATTGTTCTCACCTCGACGAGACGAGCTTCTGGGTGGAGCTTGTTCAGGCGAGAAGCTATAGGTATTCGGAATAGTTGTCAAAATTGTTGGTTTTTCCGCATAATGAGGTTTCAAATTGTGTCCTTCTTAGCATAAATTCTACACCCATCAGGATGCGGTACTGTGGAACATAAAACGTATGTTAATTTGCATTTAGTTACTACATGGAAATGCTAATGGAAGGAAGGTGTGAATTTTTTTTTACGTCAAGTTATGAGGAATTCTGTTGTTCCTGGTTGCTGTTTGTTGTTATTTACACCAAAGATATTTGATTAGACAGATGGTCATCCGATCATTTTCATCCTTGTTGCAAAGAAGGCTTATGCGGCCAGGGTTATTCTACTGCTGTCAAACTCATACATTTTGTTTGTCTTCAACTTGTTTTCGATTTAGGCGTTCAGGTTACTATGGGACTTGAGGTTTTAGCTCGAGGCGTATTCGAAAGTGATGGCATAAATTCAATGATTGCCTCGATGGTTGCTGCGCCTTAGTAATTCCTGCCTGATAGCGATCGCTAGAGAATGGTGATATGTGGCCCACAGAGCCAAGTGTCATAGACAGTGCACAGTGGGAAAAAAAGTACATGAATCGCGAAAGAATTCGATAATTCAGCTCCAAGTAGCACAATGTTAGAGAACAATAGCATTTGTTATGTGAAAATTCCTGGAGAATCGAATGGAAGGGGTCCCACTAGCCGCAAAATTCAGTGGACGGAGATATTGGGCTTATTTTACCCCACGAGTCGGGAAACAGAGATATTGGGCTTATTTTGCCCCGATTTCCCGTATTTTCGAATATTGCTGAATAATCTATGCTCGGAGAGGTCTGTGGTAGTCGAAATAGGCCTATTCTTATGTACAATTTTCCTAGAAATCGAATAGAAGTGGTTTCAGCCACCGGACGGGTCGGGAAACAGAGATATTGGGCTTATTTTGCCCCAATTAACCGTATTTTTGAATATTGCTGAATAATCTATGCTCGGAGGGGTCCGTGGTAGTCAAAATAAGCCTATTCTTATGAAGAATTTCCCTTGGAATCGAATGAAGGTTGTTGCAGCCACCGCACGAGTCGGGAAACGGAGATATTGCTGATTTTACCCCACTTCCCCATATTTTCGGAACATTGCCCATTTATCCATACGCTTTTCAGATGTCTTTGGAATAAAACAAGTTAACTGGGCCCTTTCGGACCACCACAAAAAAGCATATTATCCATTACCATCAGATAATTCATCTTCATTCAAAGTTGTCGCTCATCTTCACTATATTCGTCATCGTTTTCGCTAGATTGGGAAATGTTTTCGTGTTCCTGTTCGTCAGATACACAGAATTGTAGCATCTGCGCTTCGAACTCTGGGAACGGAGAGGGTGACATCCTGGAATAGGGAAGGTCCATTAATTATGTCACGCAGTAAGGGGGGGGGGGGGGGGTTGGTTAACGTGACAATCCATACAAAAAAAATTTAAGGTCCATACAAAAAACGTGACAAGGGGGGGGGTTAAAAAGTAACTTTTTGCGTGACATAATTAATGGACGTTCCCATACGCCCCAACGTCGACCGTGATTTTCGTTTCGGTCATCAGAAACTGTTCCAGGACTACTTTAGCGACATGCCAACATCCGACGACAAGCACTTTCTGCGTCGTTTCCGCATGCCAAGGAAGATGCACCAGGAGTTTTGCGATTCACTCTGATGTTTAGGGAATATCCCAGAAAATCAGAAATCTTTCCTGAAGTTAAAAGTTCTTCACAGAAGTTTAGACAACATCGCGGAAATTCAGAGTATTTCCTAGACATTCAGGGAGCTTCACATGATTCCTGGGAACTTCCAAAAAGTTCCCAGAAGTTCATGCAACTCAGAGATGCATTCAGAAAACTTATTATAATTTTTTGGGTATTTCTCAGAAGTTCATTAAAGTACCCAAAATGTTCAATGAACTTTCCACAATTTCAGGGCACTTTCCAGAAAATTAGAGATTATTCAAAGAACATTCCAGAAATTTATAAAGCTATTCAAAAGTTGGCGGATCTCTCTAGAGGTTCAAAGAACTTCTAAGAAGTTCATGAAACTTCTGGAAACTTTCCAGAATTTCAGAACACAGATCAGGGAACTTCCCCAAAGACCAAGAAGCTTCCAGAGAAGCTCAGTGAGCATCTCAGACGTTCAGAGAACGTCCCAATAATTCAGAGAACTTCCGAGAAGTTCATAGCTCAAAGAACTTCCTATTAGCTCAAAGAACTTCCCAGATGCTCAGGGTACTTCCCAGAAATTCAGGAAATTTCTCAGAAGTCCTAGGAACTTCCAGGAATTTCGGAGAACGTTCCAAAGATCTGGAAACTTTCCAGAATTTCAGAAAACGTCTCAGAAATTCAGGAAATTTCTAAGGATTTTTCGAGCATTCTTAAAAGTTTAGTAAACATCCCAAAAATTTTCGATAAGTTTAATGACCTTCATAGAAGTTCGGGGATCGTCCCAGAATATCGAGAAACTTTCCAGTAGTTCAGGAAACATCCCAGATGCTCAGGGTACTTTAGTTTTAGGAAGCACTTAAGCTTCTTACCACTACACTCTTAATGTTTTCGTACCGAAACAAAACAAGAATCCAAAAAATCAATTTCCTGTTTAAGTGTTTAAGCCATTTCTTAGAATTTTATCACCGTATCACAATATTGGAGATTCTCAAATGTTCTTGTTAGGCTTAACAACATCTCGGATATACTTTTTATTTCACAGAAATTCCACCAAAGGGGGAAAAGTTTGGCAAATCGATCAACTTTCCAGATTTTTTTCAATAACTCGTAAATTTTTAAAATTTTTGTGATATGCTGGCTAAATCTGCTTCTAAAAGTTCCGGTCATTTTCGGAAAGTTGTTTCTATTGTACGGATGAGCGTCAAACTTTTTGGAAGTTCAACCAAGTTTCCAGAAACGTTGAGAATTTTTCGGCAATTTAATGGACTTCTCTGAAGTTCCACCACTTCTCTTCTCAAAAGACAGCGAGCAAACTTCATGATTCATGAAACTTCCAAAATTTATATTCAACTTCCGATAAGCTTAATCAACTTCTGTCAAGTTCATTATATATCCACCCAATCTTCATAGGTATTCCAAAGTTCATAGTAATTCAGAAAATAATGTTTTAAGAATTCGTTCAGTTTCTAGAAGCTTATCTAAGTTTTGATCAATTATGTAAGTTACATGCATTGATTAGAACTTATATAATTTCTTGATGTAACTGCCGAAAAGTGTATCGAATTGTCTGAAAGCTGTAGAATATGCAATTGAATAATATAATTTTCAAAACGGATTCCCCAAAAAATCAAAGATTTCTCGAACTTTTCCTCCGAGAAATACGAATTCAATCTATCTTCAAGATATCATCGGTTTCTCTCAGAAACCTTATCAAAACTGCCATAGTAAATGTATCCTCTCCCTCAGAAGATAAGCCTGAGTATGGACTTGCCGAAACTTTCTTTATAACAGGCTTCTCTCAAAATTTATCTGTATTAGTTATTTGCGAGTGCTAATCATGATCATCATCACGTTGTTCACTTTGAAGAGTTCATTACTTTTCATTGCCGAGCAATCGAAATACTATACGGAATCGGAATTTGCCACCAAACTAGTCGTAAAATCCACAACAGTCACAATTCCGGGAGCCTCCTTATTTAGAACTAGTTAGCGTTTTCCGGAAAATTCAGTGGCTGTAAAATTACTAAGACAACCATTCGTTTTTCAGGAATGAAACGAAAAGGCAATTCACTAGCACCGAGAGCAACATGCGGTTATTTTCTGTCATCCGAGGCGTGCAAAACCACTTTCTGTCCGGCACCAGTATCATCCGAACCCAACACGGCCACTTTTCGGCTCATAAATATACCTCAGAATATACTCAATAAAGTAGAGTTTTTGAGTTTACTTTAAGCTGAAATTTTACTCATTAATTAGTATTATCAAGTAGCTAGTAGTGTTTTAGAACGGTATTTTTCTTGTTACAAATTGCTGCAAGAATGAATCAGAACATATACCAGATTTAAAATGATGCAAAATAGATCCGGTATAAAACAAAATTTACAATACCGGTGCAGCAATTTTTGTTGCATTTGGTTTAAAAAATAAATCTTATCCACGATTTGGACCACCATTGAAGATGCCCTTACCACTGTCACTTCTATGCCAACTGAATTTTGTTTGCTGCAATGAATTTCGCATGGAACGTATAGGTAGTCAATGTTATAGTTGCCTGAAAATCCATGAACCGAGCGCGTTGCGGAGACATAGACCCATCCTACCTCCACCTAGCTATACATGTCTTTATCCCCCTGAGGTTATACCGATAGTTATTAATTATTTAGTTGCCAGCTTGCTGATCGTCCCACCTCCCCTGCAGCTTCGACAATATTTGTGTGAGACGGCTTACGCCTATTTAAGTATTGTGTCGACACATCTCATCAACGAGATGCTCCACACTCTGAACAGCATCTCCCTACGCAACGCTATGTATCGAATCTTGGACATTCAAAGGCCACATGGTCCAGCGTCTCCTCTGTGTCTGCACATTGCGGACAGATCGGTAACTATGCATGTAGCTAGGTTATTTCCAGACAGGAACGGTGTCAGTTTTGTTGAAACTGGTTTGATCTTTGCTTCCTGTTCACCCAGAGAGAAGTCCGTTAAAATCGGTGTTAGCCAAAATTGAGAATGACGTCATCGACTCTGCAATTGTCATGATGACGTCGAAAGGGAAAATTCCGGTGATAACGCACAGTATTTGGCGACATGGTTCACTACGAGCTCGTCACTTGCTTTACCATGATTCGGAATGTTCCGCTCAGCTTTGCTTCGGCGTCCAGTTCAATTCCAAGGCCCTGGCGGATCTCAATATCGACAAAGATATATTCCGGAGTGAGTGGGGGGGGGTGTTTTGTCCAGTGGTATTCGGCATGATTTTAGACGCATTGCTGGCCCTCTCACAAGCAGTCGATGTGTCTGTTGAAATTCAGCCAGTAATCGATCATCGGTTCCAAGTATTACGAAAAGCATGCTCTACGGTGGGAACAGTTTGTTTAGGCAGTTACTCATCAACGGAACTTCAGCGGTTGGGTATCTGCAGTCCGTGCATCCAGTCGTCAATCAAGAGAAAGCTATCGTCAACATTTCCACTTCGTCTCGTGACGCGATAAATAGACAGAAAATCACAAACTCTAAACTTTTGGTGAACTTCAGCAGCAGTAGGACGTCATAAATCGTTACACCTACTAAGGAGCTGATGTTTCTCCTATGTCTGTCGTAGATCAGCACGCGATTTTGAAAATAACTCCTTTAGATTGGTATTCAAGGACTCTCACTCCGTGTACTACTTTGGCGACAGTGTCCAGTATGCGGATTTTACCCACAGCAAAGGATCGATCCCTTCTTCTTTTGTGTTTCACTGTCCAAAGCGCATCCACCGTGGACCTCCCCGTCTGCAATCCGAATTGGTTCTTCAGAAAACTATTCAGACTCCTCTGTACATTTTGTCAGCCTATTGAGGATAATCCTTTCCTAAAATTAGTCGAGTGTATCAGACAGAATATAAAAATGCTGGATGCAGGATCCCCTGGTAGTTTGCCTGGATTCGGCAGCAACACTTGACCTGTCTGGACAGAGAACGTCCATTGAGAACATCAAGCAAAAAACGCCAATTTTTGAGTAAATATTGGCGGGTTGTCTCAAATTCGAACCAATGGCTCAGGGTGACATGGGAAACAAGTGACTCTGTGATGCCGAAGGGTTACTATTTTTGATCATCCTAGTGATGATCCAAAGAAATGCTATCGTTGGCACTTGGGTTCATACTTCGATAATTTATCATAGGCAAATGAGGTCTTGTAATGGCCATGTGTTGTGGATGATCACTATACTTGTGATATGTAAGTAATCACCGCTCAATCTCAGCAAAAGAAAAAAAAAAGATTTTGTTTACTTCCCCCAACATTTAACTCACCTATTACGCGGGGAAACATGACTTGAATGTAAGACCGCATGGCGAGTTTCATGCATTCAATTGATATGTACTTGTATTGTTGTCTCCTTTGCCATAGATGTTGAACGGGATTTGAAATTAAAATAATTGCGAAAAAAAAATTGCATAAACTGCCAATTTACATACGAAAAGAGATTCGTAGTATCACTAGTCTATCCAAACAATGATTTTAAACATTTTTATTGATCCGATATGAACCAAAGCCTAAACACCCAAAATTTAAAAAAGGAAGATTGTTATGCAATTTCACATGATTCTGTTTCATTTCTGGCTATGAGCCGTAACTTTGACAAAAATACAACATTGTTTATGGGCAGAAATGCAACATATCAATTCAGTGCAGCTCTATAATTGATGAGTGTGAGATTGGAGTTCGAAAGTCCGAGGGCTCACAAAAAAAAAAAGATCTAGATTCGAAACCGAGAACTGAGGCCGTCAGCGTGGCGGTTCTTGATGGTAACCATTCAGTCATTTAAACAAGTCGAAATGAACTGAATAAAAACCCTACAGAAGCTACGATTGTCGAGGCACACAGCGGAATAGCAATGAAGGCAAATGAATATGTTTTCTACCAACTGTGTGCAACCTGTCATTCGCAGACACTTGCATGGCTTTGCTCATTTATAAAACGCTCTGTGGATCAAGAAGGCCAAACTTGATGTGTGGGGAGGAGATTGGAGTCCGATGATAGCACATATAAGAGAAACAATCAAAAACAACATCCGTCGGCGGAATAGCGAAAAAAAGTTGATAATTATTGAATAAAGACCCACCGGATCTTTTTTCACAATTTTTTTTCATCCAACTGGTCCAAAAGGTCACAATAATAATCAGAGTTGATTGCCTTACCAGTTTGGAGATAATCTATCAATCAAATTCGTTTTGCATCCCAAAAAACTTACGCTAACTCCTTCTTGGCCGATTTCTGGACATGAACTCGCGAACCACTCCTTAGCCTCTTGTTTTTATTCAAGATCATGGTGGTAGACCCAAATCTCATCCATAGTGATGAATCGGCACAGAAAATCCTTTTTATCCTTTCGAAATTGCTCCAAATATTGCTCAGAAAGTCGCATTCGAACGTGTTTTTGTTGCATTGTTAGCAAATGCGGCACCCATTGTGCACACCGTTTCTTGAAACCCAAAACTTCAGCCAAAATATGTCATGTTGTTCCATGTGAAATGCCTATGGTGTCAGCTATCACATCCACAGTCGATCGATGATCTTCCAAAACCATATCCTGTATTTTCGCTATGATTTCTGGCGTTGATGCACTTTTTGGACGTCCTGAGCGTGGATCGCCTTCAACGCTTGTACTGCCACGCTGCCAACCCATCGGTGAACGGAAATGAAGGAAAATACTCCTTTAATACTTTCACCATCTTTGCATGGATCTCAGTATCCGATAAACCTTCCGAAACAAAGAATTTAATCATTGCATGGTATACTGATTTTCCCATTGTTAAAAAATACACTGACACGTCAACTTCAAATGGCTTGTGAACAAAGAATGAATTGACAGATCGAAATGAAATTTTGAGTACGTTCTTATGAAAGATGAAATATTAAAATGGCGTAGAAATTTTGGTTTTTATACTGCTCCATAGATGTCGCTTTCAAAACTTTTTGGCTAGCCTAGAATTTCAACCGGGTTTTCGCCTGAAATGCGATGACGTTCCTAGCCGTAGAGCGATTTTTTAGTATGGTTCTCTTGTGAATTTGTTACTGGAGGTGCTCGCCAGCTTGTAGTGCGTAGTGGCAGAAGCTCGACTTAACGGTTAACAACAGTTCAATTGCTTGCATGTCTCGTCCTTGATCTGCACTCAGCTATAGGTAGCATGCTATATGGTCCCAAAAAAAAACACCAAGGCATCGGGATCCGTGAATAAAGTCCATTTTTTGTGCCCGTAGTGACGATTATATCAGAATGCTATAATCAGTTAATGTCATACTTCGAGTGTTAATCTGATCTTCATATAGACAAATTTCACGCCAACTCATCCAGTGCTTGGCAGCACCCTCTCAGAATCCAATGAAACTTTTTGGGTGTGTAGACTATGTTTTTTCAAGCAACTTTGCATACTTTGTTTTTTTCAAAATGTATCTAGACTGCCACTTGAAAAGGGCTTAAGTTTTTGATCTATTTTTTTTTATATCAACCTAACTCAAAAAGGAAAATACTTACAGAAAAGTGATGTATGAGTGACTTTTAGAAAATCGTGTAAACTTTTATAAAAAAAAAATTGTTATAAAAATTGTAAAATCGATTCGACGTTAAAAAAATATTTTAAAATTTAAAGTCAATTTGCAAAAAATGGCTATCTTAGAATTGGACGAATTTTTTTCTTAATGAAGACAATATCATTGTCTAAAAGTTCGCCATACAGTACAAGAAGGGCACTTTTAAGAAAAAAACGTTTTTCTAACAACAATTTTTTCATATCAACATAACCTAAAGAGGAAAAGATTTACAAAAAAGTTATGTATGAGTGACTTTTAGAAAATCGTCTAAACTTTTATGAAAAAAAAATTGTTTTCCAATGTATCGTCTTTCTTGTAATATACTTCAAAGTTTTGGTAATAAACAGGATCAACCACCCGATTTAATTGTATTATCACTAAAGTTTTAAAAAAATAAATAATTTATAAATAAGCCCTTTACAAATGGTAGCCTTGATTTTTCAAACATTCAAAGACCCTTAAAAGATCCAAATTGTCATTATAATTTAATTTTATTTGCATCTGTGAGGTTTTAGGACCAAATTATAAGACGAGTTGGCATGATACACGGTAAAAATAGGACATGAAAAATTTGTTGTTAGAAAAACTTTTTTTTCCTTAAAAGTGCCCATCTTGCAATGTATAGAAACTTTTCGACAATTATATTGCCTTTATTGAAAAAAAAATTCGTCCAATGCTAAGATAGCAGTTTTTTGCAAATTGACTTTAAATTTTAAAATATATTTTTTTAGATTGTAAGAATGGATTTTACAATTTTTACAATTTTTTTCAAAAAAGTTAAAAAGATTTTCTAGAAGTCACTCATACATCACTTTTTTGTAAGTCTTTTCCTTATTGAGTTATATTGATTTAAACAAAATCGATCAAAAAACTTAAGCCCTTTTCAAGTGGCAGTCTAGATAAATTTTGAAAAAACAAAGTATGCAAAAATGCTTGAAAAGACATAGTCTACACACCCAGAAAGTTTCATTGGATTCTGAGAGGGTGCTGCCAATCACGAAGACGAGTTAGCGTGACATTCGTCAATAGAGAGAATGGCTCTAATTTGGGTCTATGGATCTAGGGTTCGGCCTATGCTTCAAGTTAGAGGCAAATATGTTTTCCTTCTATTTAGGTTGGCTGAGGCCCAATAAACGAGGGTGCGAATAAAACGTAGTCCTCCCAAAGATTGCCCATAGAGCGAAATGGCAATGTAGTAGCATTGAAGCATAAGTGTTAGTTTGACAGCTGTTTACATCAGACAATCTTTTGTGTTATTTCGCATTCCACCATGAATAATTTTCCTGGGCAAGGAAAAATTTGTGATTTCAACGAATTGAAATTTTGTGTTTTCAACGAAATTTCGTGTGCGAAATCGTTGAAAATGTTGCAGGAAATCTTTGAGGAATCTGCTTTTTCGAAAACCAGAACATACAAAAAGTATTAAGATCTCCAAACTAATCGTGGCAATTATTAAGAAAACTGTGCTTGAAAATCGTCATGTGAGCCTTAGGGGGATCTCAACATTTCATATGGGACCGTTTAGCACATTGTTGTTGATATTTGGGGCATGCAACACGTTACCGCGCGACTTGTTTCGAAATAGGACTCATAAGGCCAAGATTTGCATGGATTATTTGGCCAAACAGCGTGCTCGACCAGACCCCGTTTTCACCAGAAATGGCTCCGTGCGACTTTTCCACATTCCAAACTTTCTCCAAACTCAAAATGCCACTGAAAAAATAAATTTTTAATAATGTTGTGAACATTTTTTTTTTCTTTCTTTTTGATCGAAACGACTGTAACAATGAAGATTGAGACACAATGATCAGCATGTAACTTTTTAGCGTGTGGGTAAAAGTTAATGGAATTTTGACTGAATTTTGATTTGCTAAGAATGTATTGTTTACATTGGACAAATTTCATCATAATCTGTCAAGTGGTCATCGAGATGACATCGGGACAGGAGCGAATTCGGCTAAAAAATATGTGCGCCGTCGTGGAAAATCCGACTGCGTCCCACAGGTGGATCGGAAAACACCTGGGATTCCATCATTCGACGCTTTCCCAGGTTGTGCGGGGGGGTGCAGTCATACAAGGAAACCCAGTCGACCCAGCGGTGGTCAGGTAGTGGCAGAAAATTGAAGGCTGATCCGGTAAAGGCAAGGAAAGTTTTGAATCAGTTCAGCCGTCGACCGAACCTTTTGATCCGCAATGTGGCGAAAAAAGCGGAAGTTTCCATCTGGTTTGTCGCAAAACGATGAAACGTGCCGACCTCTACGTCAACGAGGTCTGGACGGTACCTAACCGACACGACAAACAAAACACGGTAGCCAAATCCCGAATCTGTACCAAGAATCGCTGACGAAACCAAGGTACGTTGTGATGGACGACGAGACTTTCATCAAAGCGAAGACAAAGCAATTGCCGGAGCTGGAGTTTACCGTTGCCACATCACGGTTGGCGGTTTCTGAGGAGGTAAGGAAGAAGAAGGAGGTCAAAATTACCAAATAGTCCTTGGTTTGGTAGGCCATCTGTGAGTGTGGAGAGATGAACCAGCCATACATCACGACGGGTACCATGAATGGGCAAATCTACCGAGACGAGAGCCTCCAGAAGCGCCTGCTGCCCTTTCTTCTCCTGTTTCACGGAAACCAAATGCAATTTTAGCCGGATTTGGCCTACGCGCGGCTGGTGTTAGACTGGTCGACAGATAACAATGTTGTTTTTGTACCAAAAGACTTCAACCCACCGAACTCGCCGGAATTTCGTCCGATTGAGAAGTTTTTTAACTTCGTTAAACACCTATAGTATTCGAGAACGAGGTGACTTTGCAGAAACAGTGGTAAAAGTAATAAAAGAAGTCGGGCCCCCCCTTTACCCAAAACCTATTAAGTGGTGGGTGGGGATGAAACGTGCGGTTGTGTAGGAGAGAAATAATTAATTAATTAAATTAATAGATAACTATCCATTATTTTGTTGTTTATGTAATAATTGATTGGCCGCTATAATTAGTTGTTGGGGGGGGGTCGGTCGGCAAATTGTCTCATTAAAGTGCAGTGGCGTTGTAAACATTGTTGTGTTTTGTAACATTCAACTTCCGTATTATTTACATACCTACATGCTCGGATTTTTTTTTCTCGAAGCGACATCTACCAGCAAAAAAATTACCGTTGTATTTTTGCTGAATCTGCTTATAATCGATTCGGAAAAGTTGCATATCCATCTCTCTACATCACATTTGCATTGACTGCCTACGTTGAATTCATGTAAAATCTTATTAAATCTTTTTCGTTAAATTGTTATTCCTATTGACCTCGAGAAGACCGCGAGTAGTTATTCGGTTCTACCTCTCTAACTTTAGTTCTAAGGTAACTGATGTATATAATAATGAAAACTTGGCTCTGTAATGTTGATTCGACTGAGCCTGTTAAAATAAATTGTTTAAGAAACAACCTAGTGTACGTATGTTGATTGTATAATGTGATTTTTATATTAAAATCAAATAGATTTTCTCCACCTTGTTACAGCACGTATAATTGAAACAGTCAAAGCTATGTATTCCATTTTTAGAAATGCTGGGTAGCGCACACTAAACTGTGTAATAGGTAGTCATAGAAAAATGTTTCAAAATATAGTACTTATAGTACTCGAAAACATAAAATAGTGCATTATGCAACTGATTTGTTTGGTCAGCAAAAGTAGGCCATTATTTTACACTAAAACGCGAGAAAAACCGGTCTATTGTGATGCGTAATTGCAAAAAAAAAAATATTTCATTTTCTTAACAGCTTCCAGATTTCGTTAGTAGAACATAGGAATTAAAACTCGGCAATACTGAATTGCTACGAATGATGAAAGAAACGTGCTACGCATACGATATATCAAACAAATCATTATAAAAGTAGATTTTGCGAACATAAAACCTAGATTGACCCGAAGAACTTCACCTACTTGGCTACAGCTCTAAAAAGTAAACAAAAGTCAGACTACAGATGCAAAAAAAATCTAGAACACAACGGAAAATCTCCTACGAACAGAATTGCGTGCGTGACAACCGCCATTATTACACCATTTCTTACGACCCCGTTCTTTGAAATCCTGCTCCACACCCTTGTTTCGACGATATATTGACGTTATTCGTACACCACTTACCTACATCCATCTCATTTTCCCAAATTGTCGAGCAGAAGAAAAACTGTAACACTTGTGCATGTTTCCGTCTTCTGTATCCTTTGGCGCTGTGATCCACTATCCGACTCCCATATCTTGTGACCGCTACTAATTAAAGCTGATCTACTTAACACCCCAAAAACTGCTCCCAAAAAAATACCTCCAACGTATACGAACATCAAAGAGAAACGGTGTCAATGCGCTAAATCGGTTTAGTTCGAACGAACGGACATTCTCCCTAGAAGACATTGCCCTCCGGTGCCGACAGACTTGTGTCGAATCTCGACCGGTAGGGGCCAAGGAGGACGCAAGCTTTGGCTTCGTTTGGGTTTTCCCAATCGACAGTCTTTAATTTGCCTTTCGAAGCGCCACACGTGCGACCAGACGACGGGAAACTTTCACGAACAAACACACTTATAGGACGGAGAACTTTTCATTCCTTAGCTCGTCGGACCGGAAACTTGCGGATTCTCCTTGAACCATACCAGGCCGGTCTGGAAAACTTTAAACTATCTTCATGGCTATACGGAATGTTGTTTGGTGGTTTTATCGCTGTTCGGCGAAGCTGATTTTCCACCTGTGATAGTGCAGTTGAGTCACTTTCAACGATTAATACTCTGTCCGGCGGAGATAGAGGAACACGTACAAGATGAGAAATGTGAGAAAATTTAATAGCTTTCTGCTGCTTGTGTAGAACCGTGACAGTTTATTTCCAGTGCTTGAAAAGTGTTAATTTATGTCTCTCATTTGTTAGACATGTCCTTTTGCGAGCATACAAACAACAATGTAACACATTGTTCAACTTCGTTGCAGGATTGGCGAGTACGGTCCCAAGGATTTTCTGCCATCGAAGAGTCTCTCAAATCATCCGATAATCTGGCCAAGGTTCAGCCATACTTGGAATCGCTACTACGAACGCTGCTCTCTTCCGAACGCAACCCGGACCTCATCGACGATAAGGTGCGGATGCTAGTAAATCTTATATCACGCCTTCCGCTGGAGAACCTCGAAGATCGGGTTGGACAAATCATGACCGGCTTGTGCCGGCAGGGTGGTCCAGGAAGCAACAACGTCGCCAAAGCCCTGATGCAGCGGTTGCCAACGGCTGCCATCGTGCAGCGCCTGCTATCGGATGAATTCCTACATGCCAAAAGCTCAAAGGTACGTGATGATAAGCAGAATATAAATTACTCATTATAGGTAAATAGTGAAATCCTCATTCTTGAAATTTTGAAAACTTTCATTCTTTTCAACCAGTTCCGTGAGAATGCATTGCAAATGGTCCTGTTTGCTCTAATGACATTTCCCAGCACATACTTTGACATCCAGACGCTAATTTCGAGGGCCACCGAGGCAGCGGTGGACCGAAAGAAGCGAGTGCGACATGTAAGTTTCAACTCATAAGTAGAGAATATAGAACGCGGATTGATATATGGGATTTTTACACCAATCAATTCCTTCAACAGGGAGCACTCGATGTGCTGGCAGTATTAGGACAAATCAGCTCGCCTAAACTAGTCTTAGACGTGGTGTGTTCTACCGTCGCTCAGCGTCCCGATGGCAATCATCTGATAACAGCAGTTAAGGCACGATTGGCTCGCAAGCAACTACCGTTCATTGGTCCAGATGGCAGTGTCGAGTACGCGTTGAAAGTTCCCTCGTGTCGAACCACTTCCGTCATCATGTTCGGTGCCGATGTGGACTGGATAGAAGCCGGCAGCGGTTCAGCGTCGCCAACTTCGACACGTTCGAAAAAATACCCGAGCTTCCAGGTCGACAGTGGCGGTTCGTTCGAGGAGCATAAAAGGTACACATTTTTGTTTGCTAATGTTGGTGTCAAATAACTTATCAATACATAACCACATTTCTTCCTCAGGAAACCGAGCTTCCAGGTATTCGAAGACGTAAAGCAGCCGATCGACAATAGCAAAGTAATCAGTGCTGGTTGGACTTCCAAAATTCCCGTAAGTCATACGGTAAGGCACGACTTCGAGCGATAGCGATATATTCATAGTTGATATTATATGTCACACCTTCTACCGGATACGATGCCTCTGGATCGTTGGTACTCTGATAAATTAATAATTCATGAGACGACGTGTTGGCAGTTGTATACTGCTATATAATGGTTACTGTTTTGGCGAAGTAGATTGTTGAAGGAATTTGGTCACATTCCTTAGTAAATGGGTTCCCGAAATTATGTATATGTAAACATGCAAGTACTGGGACAATTTGGATCCCTCATAAAGGGGGTTAGTTTCAAATGAGGGTTATAGTTATTGTTTCAAATTGATTCAAACGTGTTGATTACACGCTTAATGGGTCAATTACAGAACATCCATCAGTCGTAGCATAGAAAGCCAACATAGAATGTTGCGTAGTATTGCTAGATGCTAAACCACGGTAAACTGGCTCTTGGGCTATTGAAAATAGGAAGCGACAGGGCAGAAGCTGAACGACTAAACATATAACAACTACAGCATAGTACAAGTCTTAATGATTTGGAAAGTCAAAGTGTCTTAGATTTGTTCGTTCAAAAATTCGAATGGGCATTGTGAACTGGCCATGTTAGCGGCCAATTTTATATTTTTGCGACCTTCACTTAACAAAAGGCACATGCAAAATTTTATTGAATGATATCTTCGCCAAAAATAGTCGCAGTATGACTTTGTTATTTATAAATGTCGACAAAAAGAAATGGGAAACATGTTTACTTGTATGATTTATTTGGCGTATATTACATGGAATGCAGTAAGTGTCTTACGCGAAGCTAGTGAACTGTTTATGGTCGATTAAAAAGTGTCACGGTAATCAAGAATATAACTAGGATAATGAATATTAAGTAAGGCACCCTTGCCAAATGTGCATTCTCTGCCATATTCATATTTTTCAATATATCAGGGATAACATACTTCAAAGTAAGTTTTGGCACGACACAAGGCGCAAAAAAAAAAAATCCCTTTTTTTTGGAAAAAAATAAAAATTTTTAAAAAAAAAAATAAAAATATTATATAAAATAAAGCCTGTCCACGTTAAATTTCGGACACCAAAAAAATAGCAGCAAAAAATATGTACACATAACTCAACAAAACCGATTGTTTATTTCACAATAATAGAGTTATATCTACATTAAAAACAGTTGATTGAAACCTTTTCTGTAAAATTCTCGAACTTTCTGTGGTACACCTGCCATCAGGTTCCGTACGGTATCCTCAGATACGCCCGCAGTGACGATTCTAGAAATCATCGGTACCATTTGCTTTCTTCTTAGCTTCGAAGAGTTTCCGCTTAACTAGAGCCCAGTACTTCTCTATTGGGCGAAGTTCTGGACAGTTTGGTGGATTGGCTATTTTTGGCACGTATTTGACCTCTTGTACCTTATACCATTCCAGGACGGATTTCGCATTGTGACAAGAGGCCAAATCAGGCCAAAACAGAGATAGATAGTCGTGGTTTCTAAATAAATGGTAGCAACCGCTTTTACACACATTCTTTTTCGTACACATCTTTAATGATGGTGCCGGTGGAGCCGAAACTTTTAGATTCGTCTGCCAAATGGACTGCCAAATCAAATACTTCTTCGGGAATTTGGACACCTCCTTTGTCCGGAAATGCTTGGCAACGGCGTTCCTTTGCATTGCGGTATAAAAAGCCAGACCCGGAGGCTGTTTAAAGTCTTCGAGTACGTATGTGTCGTCGTCCATTATGATACAAGAAAATGTTTGCAAAATATTGGTGTAAAGCTCCTTAGCACGACTTTTTGCAGTGAAATATTGCTTGTCATCACGGTTGGGCACCTTTTTCACTTCGTACGTCTTCAGTCCTTGCCTTTTTTTCGAGTTTTTTTTGGGTATGTTAGCAGGATGATTGGGATTTTTCTCAATCATGGCTACCACCTTTTTGTCCATTTGCCGGGAGCATACTTTTCGATTTCGATGAACATGGTGTACCACGACATAAAGTGGAGAGTTACAGCTGTCATTTAAGTGAAACGTTCAGCGATACTGTAAGAAAAAAATTTAACGTGGACAGGCTTTATAAGGTTAATAGTCATGTTCAACAACTCACAATTCAGTGACTTCAGGCTACTTCTACGTCCGTGTTACCACCTCGTGTTCAAGCTAATATACCTATTTTAAGTAATTTTTTATAGTCTGGATGATGATGCTGATGTGAACTACCATCTAATGTAGCAAGGCAACTGCCTATAGCACTGGACTGTTTTAATTAAACGGTTTGATCAAGGTTGTGTTGTGGTAAATGTTTCTTCATGTCCCTGTATGAAGGGCCAAAAAAAGTATTGTGGGCCCGTAAGCAGATACACTTACGCGCAACCCAGAGCTACAGATGTCTAAAGAGAATCTCCTTCCAGAAATATGTCGCAGAAACCACAACAAAACCGAGCCCCCGCCTAGTCCCACTAGTCCCGCCTACCCAACAAACATCGGTGTTGAATTAGAGCTTGTTCAAGCAAATTTGGAGCTATTCAGCTGTTTCTTCTAGAATAGCTGAATAGCTTCTCCAAAAGAGCCCGCCCTTTATTCACGAAATGTTAACAACAGGAAGTTGGCAGCCCCACTTTTCCAATCCAAATCGCTTCAATCGGGTGCTCTGATGGTCCCTCCCTTTATCCCAGCATATGGTAAATATTCTCGATGGGACGCAGCAAAATATATATGCAAAATTTAGAGAAATAATATGATTTTCTTACCTTCGAATATATTATTTAATATGATTTTGAAATCATCTTACCTTGAAGCTTGTGTTAGAAAATTTGGCTGGTAAAATTGGTTAGGGTTACTCGCAGGGCCATGCGATGGGGAAGAGAATTGGAGAAAAGTGGGAAGCATTAATAATTGGTAACATGACAGGCGCATGTGAGCTTTTCACAACGGCCGTTCAGAATGGTTCGACGGATGCATATGAGAGATCATTCCCGATGAGTTTCCACTAGTTTACTCCATTCCATAATGTTTAGACATAGAAGACAAGAAACGTTTTACTACGTGCTACATTTGAGAATACCAGGGCAATGATCCCCCATCGCATCTTCAAGTGATCGTTACAAGCTGTCCATTTGGTTCAGACACTTTTGAACGTTGATGTGGCAGCCTATTCACACATGAAATCTGCCGCGACCAACTCGGCAGAACACGCCCATACCCCTCTCGGAACCGAAGTCTTAGTCTTAATCAAACCTTAGGGTTTAAGTTGATTTACAGTTTTTAGGGGTTTTTAAGGGAAGTTTAAGGTAGCAAATGCTGTTTAAACTATTCAAATATTCAATAATTAGGATAAATAACTCATAATATGCAAATGAAATTTGGTTAATTTTCATCAATTTACACAACTTTAAATGCTTGCTTAGAAAACTTACTATCAATACTTTTATCCTATTAGAATATTAAGTTTTAAGTATAATGCTACAGTTACTATCGTAGTTTTTAATAACAATAGTTTTGAATTACAATTTTCAAGAAGCATAATTTACATCACCACAAAATTCAATGTCATCATTCTTTGTTCTGTCTCTGTCTATGGCTTTGACATATTTCTGTTTGCATTGGAGCAGTCGTGTGTCAAGCGATCCGTCAACTCAACAGCATCCCTGTTGATCTTTTCGGTTATAGCACCGATGGTCGTAACGCCTCCCGCAACAGTTAGTTACACGAAAGCTACATTGCTAAATTTGTCTCAATTTTTGTTACAACAACTCTTATGGGTAAAATAATTAAAACTCAAATTGACCACCCTGATTCAGGATGCCAAAACATAACAAACCGCTGCTTAGGCCCCTGCACTTAGCGAACCGTTGTTGGTGTTCGTGTTGTTTCTACTGCTTCTTTTCAGTAAACTATTTGCCAGTGTTGGTTGGTGGGGTTTGAGTCAGGACGGATGGTTTGCGTTTACTTTTGGTTTGGAAAGGAAAACAATCATATTAGTGTACGTAATGTGTGTGAAAAATAAAAAAAATATTTTGATTGCACGTGGGTGTTGGGGGAAGCGGAAAAGAGATAAGAAAATAAAAATCATAAAATCATAAAACAACAAGTATTAATTTTCCTGAACTTTATTTGTGGATAACGTTTGCATTAGAAAAAATGGACAAAAATTGTCGATTTTTCATGGGTTTACCTTCACCCGCACTGGCAAAACTACCCATGCAGCACCAATCATAGTAGCCCATGAGTCAGCAGACAAAACTTGACAGCTCTATCAGTCGAACTCTAACCGTGATGGCTAAAACAGTGAAGCAACTCCGTTCAAAAGTGTGCGCGTTCAAAGACCGGCACCCCGCCGCGTCGAAAACGGACATCGTGCGGCACTTTGTGGACGCCGGATACGCCCGTTCCGGCATCTACAACATCTTGGCACTATTAGACAACAATCAGGGCATCGAAAGAAAGGCCGGTTCCGGACGGCCGACGACCCTGAACGACAAGAAGCTCCAAAGGATGCTGAAGAGGAAGACCGAGCGAAAAGTGGCTACATCGATGCGTGCGCTTGGCCGGGAGGTCGGTTCAACCGGCAAAACAGTGACAAAGTACCTGGCGAACAAGAACATACATGTCAGGAAGCGGAAGTCGCGCCCACTGGTTTCGGAGCTGCAGGCAATGACGCAGCGGCAGCGGCTGAATAAGATGGTCAACTCGATTTTCCCGGCGAATCGCGACGTGCCGGTGGTGATGGACGACGAGACCTATCTCACCCTGGATAGCAACGACTGGCTGGGCACTTCGTATATTACTTCCCCCACGAAGGAAGTGAGCTCCGAGGTGAAGTTCATTTCACACACCAAGTTCCCCAAGAAGGTGCTGCTGTGGCTGACAATCAGCGAGAAGGGGATTTCAAAGCCCCTCTTCTTTCGCTGCGGATTGGCAGTGAACGGGGAAATTTATAGTACGAAATACCTGCCGGAAGTTGCGTCCTTCATCAAGAAATGCCATAAGGGCGAAGACGCGGTGTTCTGGCCGGATCTGGCGTCGGCCCACTACTCGAAGCGATCGTTGGAGGAAATGGAGCGGCTGAATATCGATGTGTTATCCAAGTCGGCGAACCCGCCCAACGTCCCCCAGCTGCGTCCCATCGAGAATTTCTGGGCCAACCTGAAGCGTAAGATCTACTCCAACAATGTTGGCGCGAAAACTGAGAAGGAATTGATAAATAAAACTAAGAAAGAACTCAAAAACATGCCTACACGCATGTTTTCGTCCACCATGGCGAATTTTCCGGTTAACTGCCGAAAAGCCGCTCGCAAGGGCGTAGAATTAAATAATTACCTTCCATGGGAAATTTATCAAAAGCAATTCTCTGTCTTAGCTTTTTTTTTATCACCATCCGAAAAAAAAGTAATTTTTTTTAATGCAAACGTTACTTCTTCAGTGACGAGCGTTTTAAAAAGTGTTTTTAAAAAGATATATATAGTGTGTGGCAAAAAAATGGGTAAAAAAAAATAATTGGGGGGTTTTTGCTGTCCGGGTTGAAACAAAAAAATTAAAATTGGGGGGGGGGGGCTGCGGGGGTGGCGCAGTCAATTTCTTTTTCTTTTTTATAAATTTTTTAATCAAAAACACTTGCGCGGGGGCGTAGTATGAATGATTTGTGAATTTTAAGGGGTTTTTTAAAATTTTTTAGTTTTTTCCGTGTATTTTACCATTGATTAGGCGGCGGTGGTGAACTATTTTATTTTTTTTTTCTTTTAACCAAGAAAAAAAATTTGTTTTTTTGTTCGAGTAGGGAAAATGTTGGCTTCGGCAATGTTGACTATTTTCCATTTTATTTTAATCATTTTTCAAACTCTATATAATTTTGCATCAAACCACTCTACTCAGTACATTCATATGATAACTTGATAATTTGGCTATAATTTTCACGCTAGCATGAAAATTTAGTTAGTCATTTCAGCCATATTTTTCTTCAAATAAACCACATGCACTCGAAAATGCTTCAGGTTTCGTTGCATATAATAGAATTTTTTTCTCAAATGGAACGATAGCGGAATAAAAAAAAGATGTTGCCGACAATAATTACACTCACTTGAGTAGTTTGGGGCTTTATAAACACTTTCAAGCCATTCTGGACAATGCTGTCGCTTAAAATAGATAGAAGATCACGGAACAAATAAACATAAACAAACAAAAACGTCAAATGTGTGCACGATGCTGAAAAAATAGCCATAAAAGGGTGGTCTCTGCTTAGCTTGCCTAGAATACGTGAATCCCCCTTTATGGTATATTGAGCTTTAATCGTTTGTTTTTCGTTAAAACTCAGCAAATTTCCTCTGCAAAAATACATTCTCTGAGTTGTGGTTACCGATACTGAAAACATGCTCTTAGTTTCGCCGCTTTTTGTTCTGGTTTCCCCAGAACCTAAATCAGCTCGATATTCTGACTGAGAATGATAAAGGAAGAGTTTTCGCAAGCGTTTTTATTGAAATACTGTACATTCTGTCGGCATACGATTAACTGTAACTGAGAATAACAGTGGATGAGATTTGACAGGTGCTTTTATGTTGCCCTTTGTTTCCATGCCATCGATTGTTGGAATGGCTGTGAATGTATTTATTTTACTATCTATGTAACAAAAAGGTCTACGAACTCGATTGACGACAAATAAATAAATAAATAAATGGCTGTGAATGTTCTAAGTCTATCCTTGTGTAAATTTGCTGCACGACCAGTTCTACTGTTTGGCTGAGAATTGTGGAGTCACATCGATCTATGGTCAGGTCAACTGGTTGAGAATGATGGAGTGTCTTTGTTTAGCATTTGTTTTTATTGAAGCTGCACTTTGGTTCAGCAACCTTCCCGGCCCGTCTTAGACTGGTACAAAGATAATAATGTAGTTTTTGTACCAAAAGACGTCAACCCTCCAAACACTCCGGAACTTCGCCCAATTGAAAATTTTTGGGCAATCATGAAGGCAAAGCTCGTTAAAACTCCAAAACTGATAGAAAATTAACTTGAACTAAAGAAAGTGTGGTTAAAAGTAAGTAAGCAAGTCGGTCCTATTATTGCCCAAAATTTGATGAAAGGGGTCAAGGAAAAGGTGCGGGCATTTGGGTTGGGAGAAGAGGTTCAATAAACCAATGATGCCAAAACTTAACCTTTTAGTAGTACTTTATTTCAAGAAAGTTTGAAAAGAATAGGGCTCAAGGAAAATTTTTGGTGACCTATTTTGTGTGTCCAAATTTCATCGAATACAGTCTTTAAGGGTCTCAATATTTACGAGAACAACCAGCAATAGCTCGGAAGCTTATGAATACAAAACGTATTCCTGGTGGTCCAAACTTCTAAACTAAAACCGAGTGGGTGAGATGTTATAGGTTATCCAAATAAACCCCGGAGTTTTGGTTTTTTAATTTTTATATTTAAAGAGGGGAACCATATAAAACACGTTATAGGGTTTCTCTCTGAGGTTGTTAAAGTAAATGACGACGTGAGAAACACAACCGAAAACACTAGTAGTTGTGTCATAAAAATACCTCTAATTGGAAATTCATTTCTGTCACATGTAGCCTTTGGGAAGTGTAAACAGAGATTTCAGATCGCTAGATCTGATCCGTGCCATTTGGCGATATATGAGCATGATCGAGTGGGTAAACTTTTGCCTATCAAGGGGGCTCCCTTCCCCCTTGCATACCATGCATTGTGGTAGCTAGGTAAAAGTCTATCTGCTCGATCAGATACCGCCTTCCAAACATGCCCTACGCTCAAATTCAACTACTTCTATTCAATTTCTCAACCTGCCGTGCTCTTACGAACCTATCAATATTTTCTCTTCGCATCTTTGGTTCTAAAAAAATTGCTGTCCACTCCTAGAGTTGCATATTGATAAGAATGATATTTCCAATTTTCAAACATTATAATTAATTACGTGCTTCGTGCAACAACAAATAACATGATTAGTTTAAATGAATTTATACAGGGTTTATTAATTCGGTACATATTTCTGGTAGTGCATAGCACTAGGTCACTTAGGAGCCTCCCGATTTGGAGATATTGAGTTTTACTTCAATATTCAAATAAGCTAGTACGTGGATAAGAATCATATTTCTCGGGGTTGAATAAATTAAATTCAATACCATCTTGCGTGTAAAGGATGTTGAGGATCATCCAAAAACTCCTACGAGAACAGAGCCAAGTATGCTTGACCATCAAAAAGATTTCTGTAGAATATATCTAACAAAAATTAGACTTAAGATCTACAAGTGTAACAAGTTATCTCTAGATTGTCTATGGGCAATCAGCGATAGTCATGATTTCGCTTCAAAATCATACTTCAGATATTTTTAACTGGGCGGTTCTTTCCACGATAAGTTCAAATAAATTTATTTCGTAAATATAAAATGACGTTAACTGTGAACTGCGTAGAGTAGACTTTGCTAAAAATATTTTAGTAGCCACTCGAAATAGAAGTTTTAGGGAATATTAGGATTATCTAACTGTTGTTTTCCATGATTTTTGTATATTTTTGAATCAGCTTAAAGTGAATAAAACTACCAAAAAGAAACTGCAAAAGATTTATTGAGGTTTTGAAGATCGATGACTACAAAAATACGGACTGTTACGTATTACATGTTATTATTACATGTTATTATTCCTAATAGTTGATTATTGCATGTTATTATTTCTAATAGTTGATCATGTTAAGTAAACCTACCTATTATTATGAGAAAATGAGAAGAAAGATTAGTAATTTCCATTTAATTCCAACTACCTATATTGCTTATCCTGACAGATACTCGTATTTTGTCTACATTGTGTAGACTTTTTCAGTGTCGTGTACTAATACTAGAATTAGTACACGACTCTGCAGAAGTCTGCATATTGCAGACGAGATACGCGTATCTGTAAGGATAAGCAATAAAGGTAGTTGGAATTAAGTAGAAATTATTAATCTTTCTTCTCATTTTCTCCTAACAAGTATTCCACTAAAAAGCTCAGTGGATTCTGCCTATTATTGTTTCAAGGGAATTCTTGAAATATTTTGAAAAAGTAAAATATATGAATCCTGGTGAGTGTGAACTTTTAAGTACCTGTAACTATAATATGAGAAGAAAGATTAGTAATTTCCATTTGGCGACCCCGGCGTAGTGGTTAGCATCCATACCTCTCACGCTAAAGTCACGAGTTCGAATCTCACCCCCGAACAAGTTACGAAAATACCCAAAAGAGGTATTTGAGTGACTACGACAGGAGATGAACCAGCCCGAGGCTGAAAATCTCGATAATCAAGATAAAAAAAAAAAAAAATCCATTTAATTCCAACTACCTTTATTGATTATCTTGACAGATACACGTATTTCGTCTACAATGTGCAGACTTCTTCAGTGTCGTGAACTAATACTCGACTGGTATTAGTAAAATATATGTACGACAGAGCAATGACCATAAACTTGCTGAATACATTATGGGAATTTGCTGTAGAAAATCCCTAAAGTGTTGTGGAGCTATTTGTAAACATTATTCCAGAAAAACTTTCAATCGAATGATAAACAGATAATCAAAATATTATTACGGAAAATCCAATAAGTTACTCTGAACTCACTTGGAGCGATTATATTCGCAATCTTCAAGAATTTTTCCAATATATTCAATGTTAAACTTACATCCAAAAATTTAGTTTATTTTGATTAGCCAAGACTCAGAAATTTAAAAATCTCAATTTGGGAGAGACTTTGAAACATAGCTTACTGTAAGATTCTTATTAAAAGTCATTTATTGGGGATGACACGTGTATTTGAAGAGTTATCTTGGGCCTCGTGGTTGTTCAGTTTTTGAATGATTTTAAAATTTAGTAGGGACTAAGCTTTATCGTAATGCATATTGAAAAGGAAAAACATGTGTATTAAAAAATATACCGGCAGTTGTATTTATTACGTGTATTTAGGGAAAGGACTTTAAGAATGAACCCAAGCACGAGTGCCGTCGAAGCTCAGCTTGTATAGAATCTTTTTAACTGCTTACAATTTCTATGGCAAAGAAAACGCTATACTTATAGTACGTTCACTTAGCATTGAGCATCACTTGCAACACCAATTAAATGAGTTTTGAAGAAACTAAACTAAAGAAACTAAAATTCTAAATCTAAAGCAATCAAAACTGATTGCTTATCGAACATATCCGACATTTAAAACACCTGCGATAGACACATTTTATAGAAGCAAACAATACGATAAGAAAGAGTTAAACCAGCTGTATGACACTTTATACTGTAATCAAAAAGTACCCATTTATTGGTAAAATTTTCATTCATTTCGCATTGAAGTATGTTTACTCATGATTGGTTAAAAATAAATACCAATTAAGAAGTATAAATGTGTTGTTGTTACCAAATGCTTTTTGAAAATCTTGATCCAATAAGAAGTAAACCTAATTTACTCCAAAATTGGTGTCTTTGTACCCATTAATGGGTATTGTCCAGTCACAGTGTAATACAAAAATTTGCAAAACCATTAACATGAAACGTGAGTCAAAGTTTTCCTCGGTTACCAGGGATTCACAACGTTCGACTTCCAATATGTTTGAAAACAAAGTGGACATTTTGCTACTGGCAATTGAACGGCGGATCCTATTCCACCACTACGACGGTCCATGATTTTTTAATGTGCGATACTGGATACCGGCTTTACGGAACTTCAATTATCAGGTTTGATAATTATATGTACACGGAGAAATGCAAATATGCAGCGTTTGCATGTTTCTCTATCCACCTCTTTTTTCTTCTGCTTTAAATATGTTGCACTTTCGGTATTCAATCTATGGGGTAGACACAAGGGGGAGATCGCTCCACACACTTTTTTTCTGTTGTTTTTTTTTTTGGTGTTTTTACAAGTTGTGCGTGTTGTGGTTGTTCGTGTGGGGTGGTGTTGTCGGGGTGTGGTGTGGGTGGTTTTTTTTTTTTTGCTCTCCCTGGTACACAACACAACAATTCATGTTGGGGAGGTTTGTGGTTTTTTATTTTTTAAATTTTACAAAAGGGGTGGGACGAGGTGGGAGGGATGGAAAAATGGGAAAAAAAATTTGTATATTGGGGGGGGGTAGCCTGGGACACGGATATATGAAACAAAATTATTTTCGTTCCCTATTGATTTTTTGGGAGCCTTTTGGTTCCTTTAATAACTGTGCAAAATTTCAACTTGACCGGTGAAACTATATTTTAGCGCTCGCAGTTTTAATTTTCCATAGTATTTTATATGGGAAAACTTACCTTTTCAAAGAAATATCTGGCGAGGTGACCCGTTGTCCTCTAAAAATAAATCAATCCCTTGACTTGCTGGGAAATTTTTCAAAGAAACTTTTCTTACAAGACCGCAAAGCGATTCGACGCTTGTGGAAAAAGTTATTAAGCTGAAACTGATTGCTATCCAATCGAACGGCTCATTGGACTGTTTTTTCTAGCAGCACAGTTCCTCCATGCGGAGTGAACATAAACAAAACACAGTGGTTGCTTCGCGCAGCCAGCAGCAGGTTGCAGGTGGCAGTGCTGCAAGAGAAAACAGTTCAATGAACCGTTCGATTGGATAGCAATCAGTTTCAGCTTAATAACTTTTTCCACAAGCGTCGGATCGCTTTGCGGTCTTCGAAGAAAAGTTTCCTTGAAAAATTTTCCAGGAAGTCGTTGTATTGATTTATTTTTCAAGGACAATGGATCACCTTGCCAGATTTTTATCTGTAAAAGTAAGTTTTCCCATGGAAAATCCTATGTAAAATTAAAACCACTAGCGCTAAAATATAGTTTCACCAAACGAGCTGAAATTTTGCACAATTATTACAGGGTCCAAAAGGCTTCCGAAAATCATTAGGGAACTGGAATTTAAATTTTGTCCCAGGCTACTGGCACACTGTTCAAAACGACTTACCCTCTTGGGTAGACATCTAAATCTAGAATTAAATTTAATAGCAGTATTATGAAGTTTAGGGTATGATGTAGTATTATAGTACTACATTCCGCATTTTAATAGTGTTTCCTTTTTATTATTGTTTTTTAATAATAAAAAAAAAACCCTTTTGTTTTTTTTTTTATATATTTTTAATACAAAAAATAATTTTTTTTATAATTTTTTTTTTTTTTATTTTTTTTTTGTGTTTAATGTTTTTTTTATTGTATTTTTTTGTGTTTTTTTTTTCTTTTTTTTTTTTTTTTTTTTTTAATTCGAATTTTATTTCGGGAAAAGAAAAAAAAAAAAAAAAGAAAAAAAAAAGGAAAAGGTACGCGCCGCTGTTTTTTTTTTATTTGCAGGGGGGAGAAGCGCGCCCCCGGGGCGGTGGTCGACGAACACCTTTTTGTTTTGGGATTGTTGTCTAGGATTGTTGGACAGTTTCTTCTTCCAGACAGTCTCAAGAATGGCCAACCTGGATTTGCCGACTTAGAACTGCTGTCCCGGCATCTGTTTGTTGTCTGCCTCGATATACTTCTCTTCGTCTATAACAACGAGATACTGCCGGTATAGCGATCTTGCACGGGATTTGGTCACCGTGTTCAACTTATCGCTCCGGTTTGTTGACTTCCAAACTTTGTCTAGTCCAACACGTTCTTTTTTTTTTTTGTACGCATCAAACTAAAATTCGTCATCATTGCCGCATCTATGATAAACGGTTGGGTCGACACTTGAAGAGGTGCAATATCTTCCTTGCCTTTACCGGTACTGCTGTTTTGCATTTCCTGTCGCTACCTTCCTTCCGTTTGCTTCTGATGCTTTTTGAAAATCTTGATCACACAGGGCACAACTATATTTCGAGTTTTTTTTTTCGATCCATCTATGTGATCCATCTAATGCGCGCACACCTGTTCTTTAGAGTTTATACTTTGGACTTCGATGCACTACTCCCATTTCCTATTTTATTTATCACCTAATCAGCATAAACATTCATTCGCATGTCAGCTTAGAACAATATCTCCTTATCAATCATTACATTCGTCTTTTCCTACCGTGTACTTATGGACTCAAAAGTACAGTTTTCCCTAACATTGTGCGTTTATTTGGAATTGCGATTTGGAATTCTTCGCATGTTTATCTATAATGGATCGTGTCAGCTGGTTGACGACAGCAGGGCAATAATCTTCGTCAAGAATATTTAGCATGCATAAACGAAACTATTAGAATACATGTATCACAAAGTAAAAGTATGGAAGGATTACCGATAACAACTTGTCTTAGAACAGCATCCTAACCTTTGAATCATCTTTGATACAATTGTTAGAAGCTAACAAAATGATAAATGTCCCACATATAATGCTAATGAACTTATCAAATATTTACGACTTTTTTGCTTGCTTCAGGACAATAACATAGTGGCAAATAATGGTGAGTTTGCTATTATCGTCATATCAAACTAAGTACAACAATACATAACACAACTACACTAACATATACACAAAAACAACCATAAGAAATTATTTTTCTCGCTGACACATCGTTTTCTGTATTGTTCTTTAGATATTAATACTAGTTTTTAACTTTCACTTCTGGGTCATAACACACCGAACTCTCTCAGTGCTAGTCTTCATTACCATATATATACACCAGGCATTAAAATGGTTCACGACCTCGAACGATACAAAACGAAAATCCGTGCAATTACACTAATAATTCACATTCATGTATACTTGACACACTTTTCGCAACAACAACAAAAAACATACTCACACTTACGTAGCCAATTTGCCTATTTCTCAGCGAACACATGCTACTCTATCAGGAAACTTCACCCCAAAATTGCACCCCTTTTTTTCGTTGGAAACATATGAGTCGAAAAGCCGCACTGATGTAGTTAGTGCAAAACAATAATTACGGATTACATTATTTTAAAAGCAATCTTGAAACAGATTGAACATAAGTTCTACACGATACCATCAAACATTATTGAATCACCTACAACACAAACACGATCACCCTGCCAACGAATCCAATATTCCTTTCCCGAAACATTCAACATACCTAACGTGAGTCTTCCCTTTCCCTATTGCAACCCAACTTTCCTTCTGCTGATGATGACAACGGCGCTGGACGTTGCTATTGAACACTGTGGTTGCCATCGACTATGCCGCCACCGACGACGACAGTAACATCAGGATCAAGAGCTTTCTATGGAAATTTACAATCACGGTCATATCCGGAGCAATCCGAGCAACAGCAGCAGCAGAACCAGAGAAAACTTCCTCCCGCCAGTAATGGCGGCAACGCGAAATTGCAACCGAACGGACGACTGGCCAAACATTCAACCGTTTCAAGGTGATGTCAGGCGGGCACCTATATGGAAATTAGAAATGTTCATTTGGCTTTTACATCGTTCACAGGTTTCCCGAAATGGAACCCAAACAAGGTGGAAGAAATGGACTGAATGCAAAGAACAGTAATCCTTACGAGATCAAACCGGCAAGGCCGACACGAAGTAGGCTGTGTACGAGAATGAGTGACGGCTTCATGAGCGATACCATAGGTAAATATTCCTTCAATATTAACTAGGGCAGATTTTAAAGAGATTGGTTTTCACTTTCCAGCCAGTGCCAACCGAGTATTGCAAAGTGAATCATCACGTCCGGCGACTGATCCCGCAATCGATAATGGGGCGATACGGCAATCACGAAATGGTATGCGATTCTACAACCCGAACATCATGATGAGGTAGGTGACGTTGGTTTATTATTGTTCTTATTTACGGGGATCACTTTGAGCAATTATGAGTAATTTAGTTCAAGTTTGCAGTTGTGTTGCAGTCGATTTATGTTCTAATTGGTTGAATAATATTGAAGCACTGTAGACATGTTTATAATTATGACTATATGACGATTATACGTTGGAATAAACATATTTTTTCTTGATGGAGCTGAAAACTAAATCTAGCTTTTCCGTTGGGTATTTCATCGATATCTTAAAAACTAATTGCCATAAACTATGACACACATTGACTGCATGAAAAAGCGTCACAGTGATTTAATGGGCTGAGATTCACAATAATTTGCCCCATATTGCACAATCTTGAAGACATGCATTCTCAGACATTTGTAGACTGAATTTGACATCCAATTGGATTTTATTTCAGATTTAGATAACTGTTCAGGTTGGTTAGCATGGACTTTGAAACGTTTTACTTGATGCTCTGTAGATTTTTTGCCCACTACATAAATAAATCTCTCTTTAAGAATAGTGCTTTATAAGGACTTCAAAGCGCTTTGTTTTAACCACTAAGTCGGTTTCGGTTAAGATCTTTTGAGAATTCGAAGTCCAAATACCAGCATAACCTATTCTCGACAATGTAAACAGAGTTTATTCATTTATAAGTACTTGCATCATACACTCATCTGACGTTGTTGTCTGACGTTTAATTCTTATACTCCTTGCTGCTCTATCTATTACAATGGACACAATTTTTCATAACTGCTCAAAAATGTTTTTGTAAAGGGACAAACTTCTCAAAATATAGCCTAGTGAGATGACTCAATAGTGTAAAAGTAACTAAATGAAAGCTTACAGACTAAGTTACCTTATGAATACACCCAGTGAAGAATTGTAATGGGGGAATATACTAGTTTTGAGGTTTAAAATTTTGCTGCCGATATAAGTCAACATAGTCGAATCCGGCATTACCCTTAGGCTGTTTTAAAAAGTTACATTCAAGTTGAAATATCGTCAAATATGATTTTATGGATTTGCTTTATCTTTTCCTAAACTTGCACGAGATATGCTAGACTACCGGAAAGACGATTGACTTCCAAACCTGGAGATCTGGAAGATGAATCGGTAATACAAGGAACGATGTATATACCCTACAATCTTTAAAATATTTTAGACGTTATTTCAAGATTATTTTGTGCATATAATTTGAATAGTGCAGTGCAGTTTAAAGGATATTAAAGAAGAATGTTCACATGCTAATAGATAAAGCTCGGTTTTTGAAACAGAACAGAGATACTGTTGGAAAGACCGGCTGTCAATTCAATCAATCAATTTAAACCAGTTTTTAAACAGTTAAGAGGCTATGAGGCGGATCACGATCACGCAAAGACCAGATTACAATCATGCAAAGTACCATTTTTTTTTCTTTTGGTTTTTAGTAAAACCAACTTTATGAACAAGACAAAGTAGAAGAGTAATAAGTATGAAGTAAACATTTTGTGATTATACATTTCATGCCCATCTTATTTCATCGCTGTCGGAAAATTTAGTGATCCTTTTCATTCATTAAATGAAGCAAACATCAATAAATGTTAAAACAATGTTGAATTAAAGTAAAGTACATTTTTAAAACACTAGGTTTTAAGCCACATACTAGCAACTTTTACTTACATGCTTACCTGTGGAGACAAGATCGTGGAAAATGCGTTTTGTTTTGATACTATAATTTGCAAAAGAAAAACATCATTCGAGGATTGTTCATATGTTAACATTTTTCGTAGCTACAGTCGTTTGGTATATGAAAAACGCGTTGTTTTAAAAAAAACATCGAGTATTAAAGCCCGATACAAATTAAATTTGGACGCATTTAAGTGATCATAACTCAAGAATTAAACAACATCAATGGTTGATCAAAACGTCAAAAATAAGGGTATTAATTCAGCTTTCAAACGATACATAACAAGTTATTACATTTCACCGTTTCGAACGAACTGTCGCACTTTACTTGTGATCGATGCCCTCATGATCTGCACAGTGGCTGGTGACACTGTATCGGCGAAATTCTTCCACTTTAGACGCATTTGTTGTGCATTTGTCACTTCTTTACCGCATCCTCGAAGTTTTCGCTTCACAATTGCCCAATATTTTTCGATCGGTCTGAACTCAGGGCAATTCGGAGGATTAATCTCTTTGGCCACGAAATTAACCATTCTAGTACCTCCTCAGAGTAGCGGCAGCTGGCTATATCCGGCCAAAACATAACGTTGGTCTTGTGTTGCCGAATGAAGGGTAAAATCCGCTTTTTCAGACACTCTTTAATGTAAACCTTCGACGTGATTGTGTGAGATGTGATGAAAACCTGCAGATTCCTTGCCAAATCATTAGTTTCCGAGCAAACTTATCAGCAAAAACAAATTTATACCTGGAAGGGACATCCCCACGACCAGTTGCCAGGTAAAATTTTCGTTCGGGGATTTGTTTATAATCCATTTTGATATATGTTTCGTCATCCATTAAAATACAGCCATCAAATTTCGTTAAAACTCGTTTGTATAGTAATCGTGCTCGCTTTTTGGCCACTAAATTTTGTTTCAGGAAGCAATTTGGATGTCTACTGGCACAAAAAGACATATATCCTTTTCTTGAAAGGATGTTACGCACGTTAGAAAAGTTGGAATCGTATTTCTTTGCCAAATCACGTATGGAGACACCTTGGTTGCCTTTCACGTACCTCAACACCTTTCTCCTCAGCTCTTTGTCCCTAGTGCCACTTTTATGATGGATGCGCTGTGCTCTATCCACACTCAGAGTATCCTTGTAACGTTTGATTACAAGACACACCGTTGACTTTGAGAATTTTAACACTTTGAGGCTATTTTTGAGGCAGACCACGAAGGATTCTCTAGATGTTTGTGCACAATTAATTTTCTTTTCTCAAGTTCCATGATCCATGATTCTGGATTATTCGAAACTATGAGCAACTATCAGAGGTCAATATTTATGTGGTGGTTGAAACAAGTGCTTTACTTTTTCTGTGCTCCTGCGGCTTCAAAGATTAGAAACATTTGGATATGAAGTGAATCACTATTGAATCACTTAAATGTGTGGTGAGTTAGTCCTGAAAACATTGGAATAACCTGAAAATTTGAAGAATCAGTCCGGAAAATTTTGGATGTATTGCAATACGATGTGAACTATAAATGCAAAGCTTGAAATCATAAGAATATTATGTGAGTCAGTGATGAATAACTTGAATATAAAGTTAGTGAATTCCGAAAACATTCGAAATCGACTCTGAAATTGTTTTAAATCAATTGTGTATGACGTCAGTCAGTCCTGAAAAGTGTCCTGAAGTGAATCGAACATTAAAATTTTTAAATCACTTAAAACAAAGTGAGTAAGATCTGAATTGGAATAACTTGAATATGAATATCTGCCCAGAAAAGCTTGAAAGCAATAACTGGAATAACTTAAACAAAAATATTGATGAAACCTAAAAATTTTGAAATAATACATATATAGCTCAGTCGGAAGGTGTAGCTTTTATGCAAAACTATGCTGGAGACGGAAAAAAATTAACTTCCCATCGTAAAAGCCAAGAGGAAGTAGAACGAAGTGAAAACTACTCAGGTAACCAATAAGCATTAGCTTATTCAACCTTTTATTTGCATTTCAGAATCTGTATCTCTCTGCATCTGAAAACTTTGTTGAGGGTTTGAATTTTCGTGGAGGTCGAGATAAAGATATGAAAGTGTTCGAAAATGCTCTGTTGGACAAGCCTACTAGCGCCACGTAAAGAGAGAATTCCAAACTTTTTGAAAGTCAATGACCTTTTGAACAACTTTTCTGAAGGTTCGAACTTTCTAGGTGGTCTGGGAATTTCGGGAAGAACAAAGGGTGATGACCAACTGGTTGATGACCACAAAGAGTGTTTAATTGAAGAGGTTTATAATTCCAAGTGTCACAGTCAGTAAAAAAAGCTCTTGGGCCTCAATAAGAGTGTTCTTTGTACCTATCACAGCAAACACAAAATCGTATATTATAGCGGATATAAGTACAAAGTGGAGGCAATGTATGTACATGCGTACATTTGAATTCATGTAAAATGTAAAGGGCGAACACGAAATTATTGCGACACCGAAAATGTCATGCCAATTTTCTTATAATGTTTAGAATCAAACCAAAATTTTAGGGTAGTTTTATACATATATTTACTTCAAAAATCAAAAGAAAAGTTAATCGATGGAGCCTTGAGTGTAAAATTGAACGCATTTTCGCTTGATGCCCCCCATCAAAGTCTTTACAGTGTCATCCGGTACCAGTTTCTCAGTTTTTTTTCATTTTCTTAACATGTCCTTCTCGTCTTTGACTGTCTTCTTGCTCTTCCGAAGTTCCCGCTTCATCATTGCCCAGTACTGCTCCACCGGGCGCAGCTCCGGACAGTTTGGCGGATTCATGTCCTTTGGAACAAAATGGACAGAATTGGCCTCATACCACTCCAGGACACTTTTAGAATAGTGGCATGATGCCAAATTGGGCCAAAATAGCGGAGCTTCGTCGTGCTGCTGCAAGAACGGCAAAAGGCGCTTCTCGAGGCACTCAGATTGGTAGATCTCGCCATTTACTGTGCCCTTTGTCACGAAAGGCTCACTCCTCAGTCCGCAAGAGCAGATGGCCTGCCAAATGAGATATTTGGAGGCGAACTTCGACATTTTCTTCTTCTTAAATTTATCATAGAACTTGCATAGAACTTGCTCTTGCCGGTGAAAAACTCCAACCCCGGAATTTGCTTAAAATCGGCTTTTATATACGTTTCGTCGTCCATCACACAGCAGCCATATTTTGTCAGCATCTTCTCGTAGAGCTTCCGTGCCCTGGTTTTAGCCGTCGATTGTTGCCGCTCATCGCGGTTTGGGAAGTTCTGTACCTTGTATGTATGTAGTCCAGCTCTCTTCTTTGCATTCTGGACGTAGCTCTGCGACATGCCGATCTTTTTAGCCAAATCACGGCTTGAGACGTTGGGATTTGCTTTAATCATCCGCTTCACCTTTCCCTCCGTCTTTTTGTTCTCCGGTCCCGGTTTTCTTCCAGCTCCTTTGCCGTGGTCCAACGTCAACCGCTCCTGGAACCGCTTCAACACTCTGGAGACGGTTGAATGGTGAATGTTCAACATTTTTCCCAACTGCCGGTGCGACAGGTCAGGAAATTCCAGGTGTTTGGAAAGAATTTGTTCTCTCGACTCGCGTTGGTTCACCTCCATTTTCGTTGAATCGAAAAACACGACTTCGAGTTTGACAGCATGTAAACAATACACATCAATGAGAAAGTGTGCAAAATTTAGTTGATTTTTACCCAATGGTAAAAAAGTTATGCCCTGTTGAATGTGTCGCAATAATTTCGTGTTCGCCCTTTACATATATCGCCTCCACATTGCACTCATCCCTAGCAAAGTAAAATAACAAACTGATATCAAATAAGTAACAAGTTTTGTTATCTCAGATATCATTTTGAACTCACCTGTTATCGCAATATTAGTTATCAACATTGAATAATTTTGTTATCATCTGTTATCAATTTTTAAACACGATTTTTGACGAATGTATCTGAATACTACCAGCATGCTGAAGAATGCTGAATATCACCAGCATGTCATGGATATAAAATTTAGCTTTTCAGCAGAAGCAGTACTTCAGTTATTAGTGTATGAATTTGAATCATGTTGATAACATAATTTGAAATTATCTCCAGTAATTAGTTCATATCACAAAGTTTGTTTACAAAATGAACTCAATGATAATAAAACGAGTTAATGTTGTGATATCCAACGAATATTAATTAGTTATCTTTTTTGTTATTTTGGCTGTTTATTCAGCCTCAATGATAACATATTTAGTGATCAAACAGTGATAGTCCGATATTAGAACATGTTATCACTTTGGTATAAACCTTTGCTCGGGTTATCGGCTATCATATAAGATGAGGTGTTTGCTGGGTATACTGACCTAGTAACCGAAAACTGCCCGAGTAGACATCATTTGAAAAAGATTGGCCAGGTTAAAGAATTATATCTGTCGTTTCTGTAACATGGAACGTGAAACCTCGGAACATCTGCTCTGCAGTTTTGATGCTTTAAGCAAGCGCAGATTTGAATTTCTTTACAGTGGCTATCTGCAACCTAAAGAAGTTTGGATTGCGAATCCTGGGAAGGTGATCTTAGGTTGTTCACATGACACATGGTAATCTACCTATAAAAGTAAACAGGAGAATACCACAAAAGTACAACTCAGTGGACGCAGTAGTTCTACGCCCCAAAAAAAAAGGCTGTTCTGGATCACGATATAAACTCGATGAAAATGCTCTCCTTCACATGCCCACTACCCCCACAGAGTGATCAAATCATGAACAATATTCTCCAGTTTCTGAAACTACTTTTGACTTTCGGAACAAGTTTTTTGAAGATTCCACCTTTGTAGGTTGTCAGGCTTATGATATAAAATCGTTGAAAAATGCCCTAGCGCTGCATACTGACAGAATACCGAACATACTCTCCTCCTTCTTAAAATTCTCGACCTTCTGAGCAATTTTGCTGAAGGTTTGAACGTTCTAGGTGGTCGGGATTACGATATAAACTTGTAAAAAAATACTCTCTATTACATGCCCACCCAAGCAACACACAAGTTTTAAAACGGTTGAAAATATTTTTATAAGACTAGATTTGGTTGTATAGAAGTTTACTCAACATTAAATCATGCAGATGTGTTACTCGGGCAGTAGTACAACTAAATTACGACAAATTTCGACAATTTTGACGTAGGACTACGTCTTTGTTTTCTATACTGGGGTACATTCTAGAAAAACCGAATGGTGACCGTCACGAAAAGTGGTCAGGTTTTGAGCGTTAATATCCCAGTCGTTTCTCCAACGATTTTTAAAAAAAATTGCATCATTCGATCGGAAATATTTCTACGCATTGATTTCCACAGAGTACATTGTGGATTTTGGGCCACATGCTATTGAAAAACTCATAAATGTTAAGCCACCCATCGTCACACGCGTATTCTTTGGAAATCGCCTTCAAGTATGCACACGCAGCCATAACGACCGAAGCACACGGGGACGGAAATTTCCTCAATGTGATGACAATGTTCTTGATTATTCGCCAGAAGATATTAGGATGAACAGCAATCGAGAATCGATGAAACGGCAAGTGGTACGGCACGTACAATTAAAGATCGAAAATATCCGTGGATCGTCACAAAACGAGCAATTATTTGACTGCAACCAAACACATCCAACGGGCCGTAGATCAGTGGTCAAAAAATAAAATCAATCACGAATTGAAATCACTTATAAAACTTAACACTTATAACAACAAGAATCGATCCTAACGCGTTCACTACTTGAGTTGCTACGTAGTTCTACATCACCTTTGCGTACAGCCCCATTAGGCTGTCCCTTGTAGTTTTTTTCAAATGCCACACATTTCGAACCATACTTTCTACCTTCCGGAACCCCTTGATCTTCTGAACAAATTTGCTAATGGTTCAAACTTTTTAGGTGATCGGGAATATCGTGGTCCCGACTCGTTAAAGAATGCATTTTTTTCTTTTTGCAAGCACACTAGCGCCACATTGTGATTGAATTTTGAACCATGCTCATCACCTTCTGGAGGCCATTATCTTTACGAACAAATTTCCCGAAGGTTCGAACTTTCTAGGTGGTCGGGATCACGCTATAAACTCCTTAAAAATGTACTCTTTTACATCTCACGTAGTGACTGAATTCCGAACCATACTCCCAAACTTCCGTAAGCTCTTGAACAACTTTGATGCAGTCAACATTTTTGCAGGAAATCAAGGTTTCAAGATATAGTATCATAAATTCTACTGTTCTAGGTGAGTCAATTTTTTTGAGGTTGATGCAATATGTATGTGTGTGTGTGTTTTTTTCTTTCAAGGTTTGCGAAATCCTTATGGACTGACCTAACACAGAGGCCTGCACTTGGTCATCGTGCACTGTGTCAGAGCGTGGTCAGGGTCGACCTTTGAGAATAGGCCAACTTCTGATCCCACTAAAACCCGTTTCCTTGTAACACAATCGTCAAGATCTTTGCACTCGATCACAGTCTCCTGTGAGAGAGCTCTTACTTTCGCCTGCTCACCAAGAGACTTTTCGACGAGCGTCTTGAAGGCTGTGCTCTTGATGGCAGGGTCCTTCTTCAGCCCGAAGAGCATCTCACCTTTCTGGGTGCGCCTGGTTTTTACCCCCTTCTCCCCTAGTTCCTTCAAATCCAGTTCTCACTTTTCGGAGGAGTTCAGCGTACGTCGTTCCACTTTTTACCTCAACAATTAGAGCGTCACCTTTACTTCGCTCCCGACGAGCCCTAGGCATCTGCTTCTTCTTCTCTCCTGACATTTTCACTTGCTGCTTAATTTTCTTCTTTTTGCCGACAGTGCGCCATTCACTGCCTTCACCTTTCTCCTCGTCGTCTTTGAGCTTTTTCAGTTCCTCCCCATCTCCTGGTGTGTCCCTTTTCTTTTTCTCCGAGCGTGAATTCTGGGGTTCCTTTGGCGTCTGCAGTGCATCAACCGTTGCCTTTTGGCTGTCCTCGAGAACCTTTTCGGCAGTCTCTGCTCTCATCCGTAACCATCTCTTGGATTTCCTTGTGTCCTTTACATAATTTCTTTCTTCCCAATACTGTCCCCTCGAGTTGTGCTACTGCTGCGTTGCGGGGTGAACAGCTGTGTCACCCCTGTTACTTACTACTGCTGGTACTTGCAGTGGCCTCCGAATTCGGCACTGGTGACCTCTGTAGCTTTCCGCTTCTTGTGAACACTATCGCACCTCCGTCTCTGTTGTCTGGCGTTTTGCCATCATCGTTTAATTGCTTTTGTTGTTTTTTTTTTCTTTTTCATCTTTTTTCTTTTTCCTCCGTTGTCCTCCATTCTGTTGAGTCCCCTCTCCGAACCGCTATCTCCACACGTTGTAGATAGTCGCCTATCGTGATCCCATGATAGGGTTGACACGGTCCTTCATGGGGACCGTGTTCAGAGCCGGATCGGCGTAAGTCAGGAATGTAATATCTGAGCCTACTACCCACCACTTAAGGTGACAAGCTTCGAACGTATCCGTAGGCCTGCCAAGGTTTTACCGTGTATGTGTGTGTTATATTTTTAATATTTCTTACCTCATAGGTATGGTAAACGGTAAAAATACGTCCAGAAAATCTTAAATTGTTTTATTCAACCAGTATTTAAATGGATGTTTTTTATTTAATTTTCCCGGTTTTGCTTTATTTAAGTGAGGTGAACGTTGTTTCATGTCAAGATTCGTTATATCAAGGGTACTTTAGATCAACCAATATTTGATTTTTTCCTTGGGCATTCAACCACTCATGATTTAACTAGAAAATAAGAAGAATGATTAGTAATTTCCATTTAATTCCAACTACCTTTATTGCTTATCTTGACAGATACGCGTATTTCGTCTACAATGTGCAGACTTCTTCAGTGTCGTGTACTAATACTCGACTCGACTGGTCGAGTATTAGTACACGACACTGAAGAAGTCTGCACATTGTAGACGAAATACGCGTATCTGTCAAGATAAGCAATAAAGGTAGTTGGAATTAAATGGAAATTACTAATCATTCTTCTTATTTTCTAGTTACAGGTATTCCACTAAACAGCTCACACTCTCCATAATTCACTCATGATTTATTTATTTTGGTTGAAGCCTCAACCTCTTGCGATTATAAAATTTCAGAAATGACATAAATGAACAACTGTAATTCACCATTGGATAGTTCTTACTTCACATTATAATCTCCTTGAATCATCGGAATCAAATGTTTAAGCCACCCATCAAAGCACTAATATGAAATGTCTCCATATGCTCCAGTTATCGGAACATTTGTTAACCATCGTAAACCTTCGTAGTCATACAAAAATATACACTGATCATTGATTCTCAATGCATTTGTGACACACTTTTTGACACAAGTATGGCACAAAATCTATCACTATCGGACAGCTTGTAAAACATGTTTCAAATGCGGTTAGCCGTCGAAGTCATCAGTCAAAAGGATGCCCCTTTCCAGCCAATTGGAGCATAACTAGCGCTAACTGCCGTTGTTTCCTGCCATTTTACGTGGTAACCCATCCTCGATGAACCATTAACCTCGTGTTCAACATTTTCATTTACGGTGAAGCACGCAAGCCGTCGCCACTCATTCCACTAAATTAGGTGAGTGCTTCTTTCACTGGTCAGCTCAGCTAGGTCCAGATATGGTTCTGCTTTTCGTGGCTCAAAATTCTAAACACACACATACACATTAGACATACAAACAACCATACGTTACAGCTTTAGGGGTCGAAATGAGGTCAATAGAATTTGACGTCCTTGGCCAAGCCCGAGTAGAGTTTTTAATTAGGATTTTGATTTCCATACAGCACCATTGGAAAAATTCTCAGCAGGTGGAAGGAAAAAGAGAAACAGCTGAGGGACGAAAAACGACGACTAATGGTTTACATCATAAATCATGAAGACGCAAACCGTAGGAAGCATCCTTTATTGGGCTACGATAGGGCAGAGTGCGTATGTTTTCGAAACAATCAGGGCTATTTCTGAGTCTTTAAGGCGAGGTTCGAAGACTGACGCTTTCAACGGGGTTTGACCTTCACCATGGAAAAGAAGACCATGGTGCTGTTATGTTAATCTCTGTTATTTAGAAGGACATTGGAATTTTAATATGACTCGATTGACGTCAGCGAATAAGACACGCATTTGGCAGCGGAACCCTTTTTTTCAGTCAATCTTAATCATCTTAGGAAGCGGGAACTAACAGCTGAGCAAGAATTCCTGCTGTCGTGCTGCAAACAATCAGGCTGCTACAAAGCATGTGTTTTAAATAATTGCCTTCGTGGCATTCAAAACTTCAAATGTTGACAAGTTCTTGATTTCAACTCCGGAAATAGTAAAGAAAAGTGATGTGCCACGTAATGGAGTACTTTCTTCTGTTGTTACTTTGAGCTGGTCTTGGGTGCACATGTGGATGGTATCACGCAGTGAACTATATATGTAATTTATGTATTCCGGGCAGATAGACGAGAATGCTGAAAGTCATTTATGAATAATTAAATTGAGCATTTCTTTGCTCTCCCCGAGGGAGGAGGTTTTCCGACGGTGTTTGAAACGGAAAAAATCGATTTTATAGGTCAGCAACCCAAAGTTGAGAAGAAATAATTTGATTTAACTTTCTGCAGTGTGTAGTGGTTAGCATGTAATTTGCTAAGATTAAAGTCATTAATTGAAATTCCACATCCGGGGGCAAGTAACGAAGGGGTTTTCCTTAGCTCAGTCGATGAAGCGTAGTTTCGATTTCCGGTCTGATTCGAAAACAAATTTGTAAAGAAATTTGTTTGACTCCCTTGGTATAGAATATGATTGCATGCACTTGCAAGTTGAGATCAGGCAACAAGCTAAAAATGATAAGCAATAAGCTTGAAATGCCAATAAAGAGGAAAGAAAATTTATCCAATTGAACAAAAAGACTTTTTACAGCACTGGTTGATCCAGTAGACGGGTGAGATATCCGGAATTCGATAAGGAATTTGTTTCGAGAGACAAAGAAAGTATACATGATTATCAGATGGTTGCTGTTTTGCATGTTGTTGACAACTCTGCTTTATAGACTGTAGATGTAATTTGAGAAAAAAAGGCGCATCGGAAAGAAGAAGTTTAATCGCGATTTCGGTAAATGATTCTGATTTGAGATTTGTTCTTGTACATTTGGCAATGGCTGAAGCCGTGGTTGATCAACGCAGATAGGCCCTTTTCAAATGTTAAGCGAGATATTAGCCTTTATTTCAATAGATAAAAGAGGAGTAGCGAAGTATCGAGATTTATTTCTTGAGTTGTACGAATAAAGTATAATTACAGCATTTAACGAGATAACAAGCAACAGTTTTTTATAACATGCGAAACATGTGTTTATCCTGCGAAACCCATTTCTAACAAACAATCGTTAGCGATTTTATGGAAAGGCAAACGACACTTCTGACGTCGATTAGATTATCCAAGGAGCCGTTGAGCTAACTATCCATCATTCTCGTACCAAACACATTTGGAAGAATTTGAACGCACTTCGAAACGACCTTTGGCGGGGGAAGAACCTGTTAGTTACGGGAAGACGTACTTTTACGTTACAGGTTTCCTGCTTAAGGAAAATGCTCTACCGTTGCCACGTACTTCTTGGATTCCTCGTTCAATTACGCAAGGCCCTCTGTCGCCCCATGTAAGGTCGCCGGACATCAAACTTTCTGTTTTTTAATAGACCGGTGAATAGACCAGGCTGAACTTTTACGAGCTCCACCTTTAGTCCACTCATCGAACGAACTCCCCAGCATGCAGAAGATTTATTATCTACACTGAAAATTAAATTTAGTTCGTATTATAAAACCAAATGTAGGACTCACGAATCTATTCGTTGTTTTCTGAAAAGAAACTGATTCGTACTACCACACGTGCAACTGTCGAAAGTACGAATCATTTCTTGACACAGAAAGAACATTCGTGCATTGTACAAAAACAATACAAAGAGCTACGAATATGTTGTTCCAAATAAAAAAAGAAATGTCCCTCTGATTGTTGCATGAATGACTGACAGATCTGCTATATCTGCTATATTCTATCTGCTATAAAGTAATTGAAAAAAATGCGCAAACACGAGGAGTTGTTCATTGTTTGCCATGTTCCTGGTATGGGGTTTGATCCTGTAATTTTAGGAAGAGCTGTTATTGACGCCGTGGTTGATCTCTTTGGTTGGCCATGGTGACTCGTGAGATGTTATCCGATTGATAACCTTAGACAGCACTTTTATTTATATTCAGGGAGTAACCAATTATTTCCGCAATTATATTTCCGCCCACTTCATCTGTAACACCAATATGTATGAGTACGATACAAAAGGAGTAACGATTGGCTGGTCTTCACGAAATTAATGTTGTGCATTGTACAACAATGTGTAATGATAGCATATCACTAGATGACAAGAAATATGAATGTTTCGTACAATTTAAGAGACATTCATTTTATGTATAAAATCTATGTTTACAGAACAAAAGGAAGCTGATCAACGAAAGAAAAAAAATATCGGTGTTTACTCACCGCAAACAACTACTTGGTTTCTTGAAAGCTGCTCCCAGATACTACCAGAATCCCATCCAACCCCATCAGTTTTACGCCGATTCTCTTTTCGAATTTCTTTCTGTTTATCCGGCCTCAAAACTTCATTTTCTGGAGAAAACATTCGAAAAAAATACAAAAAAATATTTTTGTAGTTTGAGGAGATTTCAGAATGTCGGAGTATGTTTGTGATTCGAAAAAACATGTAAAATTGTATTTTATTTCACACAAATCAGTAACTTGCATGAAACATAAGACGAATTTTTGCATTCAAAATTATCGATAATGCATTAAATGACCTAGAACTTACATAACGTGAACTTGTATGGTTTGTGTCGATCCATTTATGAGCATGGCATTGGACCGAAATGTGCAGTACTTTTTTTGAGCTTTTTGAAATTTTCCAAGTTTGGCGTTAATGACATTGAAATGGAAATCCAGCGTGTGCCAAAACTGTTATGCCCATCATCGAGTTGCATATAAGAAAGAAAGCATTATCCTCGATGTGAAACAACCAAAACGTGTTTGCGTATCTTCGCAAATGTAAAGGTTTTGGCATACTCACAGTATGCCTTTCCAGATTTTCATGATTTTCCTTAGCCAAAATATCACCTACAAGGAAAAAAATCTCAATTATTAGTGTGATGTAATATTATTGCGTGTAAAATTGCATGTAAGCTTAACCCCTCTCGCGGGTCAAATTTTTCACCTTGTCGACGGTGAGAGGGCTTATCTCATGCTATAAACATGCATATGAGACCAAGAATTTGACCAGTAGTGAAAGTATCACATATTCTGCACATTTATTTCACTGCCACGTCGTAGAACGTTTATATAAAGGCACTAACATCAGGTGTGGTACTGGCAGGATATGCCGCAATTCACTCTTAGACTTCTTACTTTCAATCCAAGGGAAACGACTAAAAGTACACTTTTCATTTTCGTGGCAACTTATGTTGTTGTTTATCAATTTGTTTTATGGAATGAATAACCAAAATACCTGGTTTGCTCATGGTATAATAAGTGAAAGTAATTGCAAATTTTCGAAAAGGGTGAATGGTTTGATCATGGTAAATATCTGACGGTTCGAAATGAAGCACATAGCCACAGAAAAGTGTTACTTTATACTGACGATGACAAGCATGTTTAGTAGAGATAGGACGCAGAGGACCCGCTTAGGAGGCACGAGCAGTGGATTAAACCTTTCTAAGTAGTTTATTTCAGCAACAGTGCTGAGGGTCTACTCAGTAGGGGGTTTAGTATTTGACTTACTTTAGAAGGGAGGGGGAGGGATGTCTAAATCACGGTAGTTCCATTTCAATTCCGGTTTCGGTTCTATTTCGGTTCCGTTTCGAATCCGTTTTGCATCCATTTCAATTCCATTTCGATTCCGTTTCGGTTCCATTCCAAACTAAATAGCTCGGGGCTGTAAAATGAACGCACTTTAAAATGGTAGCTCATTACATACTTATTCAAACTTTTAGGGTTATTATTAGAAGATACCGCAGTACTGTAAATAGCCAACATAGGCTCACCATTGAAATTGAGGGTTGTCTAGAAATATCATTCGCTGTATGAATAATAAATATTATGCATACTCTTGTTGCAATACTTCTTGGGGTTGACTTTAGTACTACTAGTTGTCAACATAGACTACATCAATGGCCTCAATGTCGTCCCTAAGAATTATTGTTTGGCAATTTACATGTCTAGCAACTAATGCATGTCTAGCAACTAATGCATACGGCCTGGAGATGACTTTAGGACTGGGGGCTATTAACTTAGACGGCACTTTGCCCGGGATTATCATATCTAGGAAACATTAGAAATCATCAAACAAAGCTCGTGACATCTAGGATAGGGTATTAATTTGAGCTTACATTTTACGACTGCATAACAAAACATCATCGTGGGAAAATTGAAACTGAAATTTAGAAAAATACTACGGTCCAATACTAATTACTTCAACTAGTGCTAAAGCGGCCAACATAGGCTATTGCTTCTAAGGTATATTTCGTAGTAGAGGTGACGTTGGGAAAGGATCTGGTCTTGACAACCAAGCTGTCACGCAGCTCCAGCTAGACACCCTCAAAAAAAAATTGCATGTTTGCTTTATAAGTAATCATAACGTTGGTGTTTTCATAACGAATATGTTGCTTGCATCCTAAAATTTGTGACTCGGGGTTAAAATGTGCATAAAGCATGAGTTATAATATCTGGACCAATTTGGCAACCATATTAGTGAAATAAAAATGTTGAGTACAATAAATGAAAGTCATTTATTGCACTTTAAAGAAAAAATAGCGAAACAGTTATTCCGATTTAGTTTTAATGAAATCTCGAACTTTTCATCAAGCCACTTATCACATTTTGGGCACTCTGTTAGCTAACCTGGCCGTCCATTTTGGTCCACCATCTCTCCATCTCTGTTGCATCCTGAATCACCATTCCACTCTTCTTCAACTTCTGTTTGCCAACTGCCCAATATTCAAGAATCGGACGGAATTAAGGGCAATTGGGTGAATTGATGTCCTTATGAAAAGATCCACCTCATTGTCTCGATACCACTGTAGTACTTCTCCGCTGTAGTGGCAGCTTGTCAAATCAGGCCAAAGCTTTACAGGTCCATAGTGAGCTTTAATGTACGGAAGAATACTTTGTGTTCAGGCTCTCCTGTCGGTAGATTTTGGAATCCAGAGACTTGTTTGTCATAAAAACCTGGTTTTTTTGTCCGCAGCTGCAAACACTTTGCCAGATTATAAGCTTTCTTGCGAATTTATCAGCAAAATTTGAATTTGAACTTGCTAGGAAATCACCTCGACCAGTGGCTTTGTAGAACTTTTGTTCGGGAAGCTGCCCATAATTCAACTTCCCGTGCGTTTCGACGTCCATGAGGATGCATTCTCATACTTCGTGGCACGTCTTTTGGCCACTAGATTTTGCTTCAGTGTCCTGTTTGGGTGCTAACTCGCCCGAAAAGATCAAAATCTTCTCGCAGACGAATCCTTCTGACGGTGCTTCGGCTGGTATTGAATTTCTTGGCGATATCATAATCCGACAGCCCTGAGTTTACCCTAATCGTTCTCAACACCTTCATATGCAACTTTCGATCCCAAGTTCCACTACGATGCTGCCTATGATCCTGCCGATCGATAGTATGCAATTTACGGAAAAAAAAATTTTACCTGACCACGTAAAATTTTGTGTGGGTTTCCAAAATGAATTTTAGATTCGCGGCTTTCATCAAGTATAAATATGAAACAAAATTAATTGTGACGAAAAAGGATGAAAGAAGAAACATTTCAAAATAAACTGCTTTTAAAACATTCCATATCGGACCACTAGGAGCGCTGCAGTAAAATAAACAGTACGTTCAGATATTCAATGACTCAAGCTTTTTGTTGAAACACAACCAATTTACTTCGAGCCTAAATTCAAAATTATCACAACGACAATTTCACAGCATGCTAAGAATTATTTTGGATCAAGAGATCATTTAAAGCAATGCTTTTCAGCATCAAATGGGACAGCTGTGTCCTTCCACCGTACGCGGATCGACATTTTGACATTTATTATCGAACTTCAGGGCTAACAAGATGGTTAGATGATCAATTGGTAATTACTACAAATCAAGCCAACTCGCTTGCGGTGTTCAAACCATCATTATAACATTTCCCCGCCACTGACGGTAGCTGCTATAATAAAGCGAACACCAGCCGTAGGGAGTCAAATATTTGTGTACAAATTATAATCATCGATTCCAACACCAACACACATCACTCGAACCGTGCCTCAGTCGGAACGACCGTTGTTATAAACAAAACAATGACGGTATGGAAAACAGGGTATGCACACATTTGCCACCCACTCCACCTCCACCGTGCACACATCTGCGAGCCACATTCTAAACAATCGAAAAGGAAAGACCTGCTTGGAAAAGCGGAAGGCGCGCACCAATTTCACGTTCTTCCCTACCACTACCAAACCGTTTGGTTAGCTTCCCGGCGACGTCGCCTTTGCCTTTTTTTTTTTGGTGTCGTGGACAAAAGGATATCAGTCCATAGTTGCTTGTGTACTGGCAGGTTCGTTCAAACGAATACCACTACTGTTGGTGTTAGTTTGGTCCTGTTTCTACTGTCCGCAGGACCGTAGTAATGTCCAGTAGTACTTGACTAGTTGACCAGTGAAGCACAAAGCGATTCGTTCGTCAATGAGGGAGTGAATTGTAATAGCAGTATTTTCGTTCTCCACGATTAGTGCTCGCGCTTGAAGGAGGTTGATTTCAGTTGTGATTTAACCAGACGAGTAACTAGGCCACCCAGTTTACTGACCCAAAGGAATAAAAAAAATGAGAGTTCTACCGAACAACTGGCATTGGCTTATTCTCATCGGAAATACAAGACAGTTCATGAATTAGCTTTAAAATGTTCGTAAAAATACTTCCGATCTATCATCTGTGTACTGGTTGTTGTATGAATTTCTTACGAACTGTTTCTTGTGAAAACGCCTCCCACCAGGAACAGACTGCTAGTGATAACTCAGAACTTTGCAATAATAACAATCACCAATCAGTAGAAAATGGCCACTCTAAGAATCTAGCCGTGAATGGAAATAACCATGCTCGCAGTCATTGTGAAAATGGTGCCTCCGCAACCAATCACGACAGGACACGAGTGAAAACAAATGCTTTTGAGAGAGCAATTAGACAACCCCCGGAGTTTATCAGAATTTGTTGTTGGTGTTTTGTCAGGCGACGGAATGAATCGTTATCTTCATCACCAGACATCAGTCCCACTCATCGGGCGAAAGAAGTAACCTCCCTTGCTAACAATGGCGAGTTGACTAACGTTGTGATACCATTCGATGGGGGGACCGTTTATACGCCGATGAAAAATTTTATCGGACGTGAAGTCAATGACGACTGTCATGTGGTCGAACTGGAAGGTGACGAACAGTATGCAGAAAAGCCACCGCAGCAGCAGTTGCAGGACAACGTGGAAAGCTCGAGGTCACCATCAACTGGCACGGACGAACGGCTATCGAACTATTGCTCAACAGCCTCGACGGCGACTGAGCTTGAACTGGTCGATGGAATTGAAGAGAAGTAATTATCCTAATAATATTATAAGCGGGTTGTGGATGGTCCTTCGTTCGTTGGTATTTAAATGATGGGTGGTACTTCAAACCTGTAAAAGTCGTAGTAAAGCAGACATTGCATATCTAGCATGATCGAGTCTTACGGAATACTAGTATGTTTGAAATATATTTTTCACATTTGTTTTTTATTTCGGTTTCGATCCACTTGATGGATGTTTCATGAGCGGGCTTATTTTTCGGCAAAGTATGCAAATATCTTAATCTTAGATTTTATCTCTTATTATTCCTACTTGTGCTTCTGAAAACACCTTAATTCTGTATTTGTGTGAATAACTGGATACTGAAATATGTGAGTTGACATTAAATTTAAATGCGAAAACCAGACAGAAGACTGAAATATATGACTTAGGTGTAAGCGTCATGCAGACCACTAAGTTGAACTTATATTGGTGGTCGATTTCACACGTCATTAAAAGTTTGTCCCTGTATCCAATTATTAGAAATAAATTTTAGTGCATCGATATTTAAACGCAAAACAGGGCGCATTTCATTGCCACGTGATGTTCAAATCGTTCATTCTTTGTTGTTTATCTAGAGCTAAAGAAACTTTTTGTCACTGTTCGATAATCGGTTATGATTTAATAATCGCAAAATTTAAAAAATTATCATTAATTATATAAGATCATTATGAAACATAGCAATTATCCGCAGACAATCATTTTCTCGCACTTTTAAATACTGATAATAACTCTTTCTTCAGTAATATTGATGTGGGATTTTCTCTTGGTTGTAACATCATTTTGGGGGTTCCCTGACATGATGAGACGTAGCCACGCTTAAATATAAATTGATAGACAATGTGTTCAAGATTATCGACATTTGTAGGGAATCGACTGTTGGATTCACTGAGTAGAAGTTTTATTAAAACTAGGAACGTGGCACCATTCTTATTTTGTTATTTCCCATTTCAAAGAGACATAATAAAAATGCCACACATTATAACAATGTATACATACAATCTTATAACGGCTTCATTCTTAATTTTTCAATAATAGATAGGGAATAGGCGTGATGAAGCTTTACTTTGCCACCGAAAAGTGAATCTTATAGCTGACCAAGACTCAAATAATAATTATTAGGCGGCACATGCATGTAGACATTCAAGCAATTAAACGACTTCGAGATTAGGATTAGACAAATAAAAAGGAGGCCATGAACGGACAAGTAAACTAAAGCGGACAAAGTGATAGGTCAATCAAACGAGGTAAGACGAGATATGCATCGATAAAGTTCAGAGGACATAGGAACTAGATATCTATTAACTAAATTATAAACGACTGAAGAAGTTACAAAATGCCCTCTTGACTGTAACGCTGACTGACTAGTTCAATAACATAAAGAGACGCAACAACCTCCCAAACTCTTTTAAAGAAATTTTTTCTCTCATTCTCTCAGTCCCATCAGTAAACCATAAAAATTATACTGTTGGGACTACTGAGACTTGTAACATCAGACATTACTAAAATTGGTCGATTTCAAATATCTCGACGACATAATGACAACTTCTTTTTGATTCGAGAAAACTGGTCAAAAGACTTTCGCAGCATATGAATGACGAATAAACTACAAAAGACTGAAGAAAACACACTGACAAACTAAATAAAAAAAAAGACGAAACCACACCATACAAAACAATGGACATGAACATGACTCAGAGAAAGGGAAAAAAAAAACTTGAAAATGTTACACCTTTTGAGGCAGTGTCAACAGCGTCTCTATGGACGCTGGTGAAATGCTTCAAAAAGGAGTTGAGTTATATCATTCTAACGCACAAGTAACAATACAATAACTTCTTAATTTTAGTTCGAGAAAACTGCTTCGGTTTTTGGAAGACTCTTATAGCACATAAATGACACACTTCACATACTAAACTACAAAAGACTGAAGACATTACGAAACGCCGTATTAAACTTGCAAATGAAACACTGAATAACAAAATAATGAAAAGACAATTGAAAAACAAAACAAAAACAGACGAAAGGACTCAAAATTCTCAAACGTGGCTTCTTCCGAGTCATTTACAACAGCGCCTTCTTTGACGACATGCTCCGTGTACGGCTGGCAAAATGATTTGAGAGGATCTACGCAACGATATCATCAAAGACCTGGCGTAGAGGTTTCTTCTCTATTTAGAGTCCCGCTAGTAAACGTTCAAAAAAGAGAAAAAAAATATTAATACCGATTTCCGATTCGAACCGAATTTTAATTATTTGCATTAAGAAAACAAGGTAATTTATAATAAAACTAGAGAGCCAATTCGGATCGATTTATACCAACGGTACGGATGCTGTTTGAGCCTCTCACAAAATAGGATAGTGGTATACTTGTTCCGCCTCGTTGGTGGCCCGGCGAGTACGGTGATGATGATGATGGTCCCGCCACATACACCCACAAAGATTTGAGCTGAACGATTTATCGCTAAGATAATTTAATATTGAACAACAAATTAATCAGATTTACAAACCAAAACAAAACCGATCTGATTCCATTTACAGATATAAACTCCTGGATCACCTTCCTTCACTATACAAAATTATAAATTGAAAAATGTTGTTGATTTCAACTTCAAATTTTCGGGAGCATAGCCCAATGATCAAAAAGGCCGACAAAATCCAGGACATTGCCAGAAATTTAAATCTCGCTTAGTTGGGCCAACTAACAGCAACAACCGCATTTTCGAGACATTTCTGACGGTCAACCAGACGGCTCACTACTGGTCCAAGAAATCCGTAAAACAGCATAAGTTTTCAATTTGGTTTTAAAAAAAATACAAAACACTCACCTATACTTGTTAACGCGTGCGAGGCTCTAACTTTTGTAGACAACACAAAAAAGATACTACTTTAATTACAATAACAAAATATTAAACTATAGATCCATCATCATTATCGAGGCGAAAAGTATAGTTTGTTTGTACCCCATAACAAATATTAAACATGTAACAAGAAACTATACAAAATATCCGCTGTAATAGCATCGTAAGATATAAAATTAGTCAAGAGTAACAAATTAACAGAGTAGTTGTTCAAAAAGCAGTTTTGATGTGTGAAATACATTGTCTCTGAAAATTTGTTAGTGTTGCTGCACATTTGATGTGTATAGACATCGAATTGAAAGCATTTATACCTTTGAAACACAACGAATTTTGTTAAGCTCCGTACAAAAAATATGGTGTTCTAACATCATTGTCAAATATGAACACCATTGTCAAATACATATCTTACCGGTAGCGAATGTAGAGGAGGAATTGAACCTATTACATCTCAAAGTCAAACGCATTATCTTATTTTGCGAACGCTGTAATCTCGATATTTGTGTTTGATTAGCTAAAAACAAAATGGAAGGGCAAAATTTAATGTGTGGAGTGTTAAATCGTCTTTCAATCAGCAGAGAACACCGTACTTCTTGGCTATTTTCTTGATGACATCGTCAATGTGAGAGTCATGTTTTAATCTATCATCAATAATCACGCCAAAATATTTTATATCACGTACGCGATCAATTGTGTCATCATCAATTTGAACAGCGGCGCCTTTAATAACTCGTTTCCGCAAAATTACCATGAATTGAGTTTTACTTATGTCCAATTTCAACTGTTTGCACTTCAACCATCTACTTAGAGAACGTAAATCTACATGCAAATGTGAAAAGGCCTCATCAAGGCTTTTAGCTGCAATGAACAAAACGGTATCATCAGCAAAAAGATTAATATCACAAAATCGCAAGACTCGTCGCATGTCATTAAGATATAGAATGAATACGTTTCATGAAATACTTCTAATTTCTAGATGTGTAATAAAGCGAAGTTAAATCAATAGTAACCAAGTAACAAGTAGCATGTAACCACAGTTATGATCTTTTTTATTTGAGTACAAAACCTGAATTTGGTTTTCCTTTAATAGAGGTCTTAATGCACCTAAAAACCCATTTTCAAAAAAAGTCATATACATTCCCTTGAAAAAAAACAGCAAATATATTTTTGGGGGGTTTATTTTTTTGTTTTAGTTTTTTTTTTTTTGCAGTGAAATATTATAGTGTGGGGTAGTTGAATGTTTTATTTTTTTTTTTTTTTTTTAATATTAAGGGCTTCAAATGGTGAGTTGACAACTTCGAAGGAGGATGCGGCCGACCTCTCGTCCTCACAAGTTCCTACCTCACGCCTCCACGAGTCATATGATCACAAAAGACTGCCAGCTGAAACATGGAGACGCTGGTTGGCGTAGCCTGGGCAATGTTGTCAATCTGACAATAGCGAAGTGAGGGGGTGCGACTGAAGATCGTGTACCTTTGAATCATATTGTATATTTCCCATTCTCATTTTATCAATAATTTCAGCACTCTTTGGAATCATTTTTGCATTCCAAAACCATGTAAGAGCCGGGAAAAACACGACGGGCATCAAAGGCTCAATTTGTTTTTCAGCATTTCAGCATTACACTTAACTTAAAATTGCACTTCTGAATTTCAACTACTAGAAGACTGGCATGTGCTTATAAGCAATGTAAGATTATATTTTAATATTGTGTTTAGTGGCATTATGGTAAGATAAGCCATTTATTTCAGGAATCATCAAACCGGACTCTTCGTTCACTCCAATTGCTATCTTTGAAATGTTACTAGAACAGTATAAAAAAAATATTACTACATGTCTTTTAAAACAATATCTTTTATTGAAATTTTATCTTTGATATTTGGAATGATCTATTCTGTTTTCAGCTTTTCCAGGACAAGAAGGATATTAATTCATATCTAATTTTTATTTATTTTTCAGTAACAATCCATTGGTAGTATCATTCAAGTTTGAAATTTGAATAAATTGGCATGTTTGTCTATAATGATATCCTAATATTGTGTGTACAAAATATACTAAATATTAAATAACATATAACGGGGAAAGGGAGGGACCATCAGGGCACCCAAGTAAAACGACTTGGATAGGGAGCATGGGACTGCCTCCTCCCTATTGTTAACATTTCGCGGAACGAGGGCGGGCTCTTCGACCCCATCTATTGGGTTTATTCTGTCAATCGAGGGCTCGATTCTAGTGCTGTGCGTGTGAACTTGCTTTTGGAAGGAGATTCTTTTCCCTATATTCGCGGGTTTCGCGTAAGTGTCTCTGCTTACGGGCCCTTCATACAGGAGCTTGAAGACCACAAACAATATTAGAATCCTGATCAAATCGTTTTTCAGATTATTCCACTGCTATGGGAAGTTGCTACAATAGATGGTAGTTTTATATCATCAACATCATCATCATCATTGTATAAACTGAACTTTCAACTGGTTGATCTAATGAACAGTTGAGCAGTTTTTACTGCCACTCGAACTCCTAAATTAGACATCATTGTGAGATTTTTTCTCTTCTACACACTACCAAAATGTTATGTAATTTTCTGTCCTTTGAGACCGACACATGCAAGCGTCCTTTAGCACATAAGAATGAGTTGAAAGAGATGAGAAAATAAATTCAATCTAACAGATATTTCGTCGAATTGCGTATGTGTCAGTTTCAGGAGACATAATTTTACACGAAATCTTTTTTTACGTTCCCCGACATTTTACAAACATAAATTACGTCTTGTGTAAAATTCATAATTTCTAAGAGACAAATTGCTCACATGAATACATTTCACAAGAACTTTTCAATTAATTTGACCAATTCTAATCTAATCTAATCTAATCTAATCTAATCTAATCTAATACAAACGCAGCCAGTACGAAAAAGCATCCTAGAAATAATTGGGTTAGATGACGCCCAATTTTTTTTTTTGTCAATATTGATGCTTGCAGCATATCAAAGACATGATACAAGCGTCAAAGCGGCCAGGCCTACTGCGTTGCTTTTACCGCAAAAGATGATTCTGTAAAATGAGTTGTACTCAAACAATTAGATTTGCACCACAACGCATTTTGTGAATCTACAGGGGAGGAAAGATGCGTGGACATACCGTACCAAACGCTCCGAGGTAAATATAATAAAATAATATTAAAATAAATCACGAAAACCCGAGCAATGATAAAAATGAAAATCATAATGATAAAAATGTTAAATAAATTGTACAATGTCTTACAGAATAATGCATAAAATGTAGTGTCGGGATTCTATTATGATTTTCCTGAGGTTACCGACTACTCCGAGCTGGCTCCTCATTTCGGTAATTAATTAGTATGCCAGATAATTGAAATTGTGTGTGTGGTGGTTTCTATTATTTTCTAAAATCCTGAATAACTCAGGATTGAAAAGGATAGTACAACTTGTGTACAATTATCTTTATTTTACTTTGAGTCCATTCTCCATATGAACTAAAGGTTAGGTTAATTATTACTTCACGTTTTTGAGATTAAAAATCACAAACAAAATAAAACAGGCAACGCTCAAATTGCTAACCAATGGATGCTCTAGTGGATCAAACGATTATTGAAAATTTCACGCCTGCAGTCCTAATAGTACTTGAGACTTGTGCTCAGAACACTTCGCAGTGATAAGGACTTGATCCCGTATGTCCTTAAGCAGTGGAACCACAACAATTGGGTAATTCGTGTAGCTTCTGACAACGCTCACCCCCAGGTTGTGAACCTCTTTCGGTCGTATGGGCTGGTAAAAATTCGACTTACGAATGTATGGCGTAATTCACTTTAAATTGAAAACATGAATACTCACGCACTTTGCCCGATATTTTATGTTTACATTATTATTTCATTTACTATGAAATGGAATGTATGAATCCGTTTGTTGAAAAAACCAAGACGAGATAAAAAATCGCTGGATTTATGATAACCCCATACTGAAAATCTGGTTTAGCCACCAGTGGTGAGGCTGTCCCAAAGTACCGAAAACAATTGCAGCTAACAGTCACACAAATTGCACACCAAGTTAATAGCTTATCATTTCGGAAGAGATGGGTGTAAAAGTTACAACATCATCACCGCCCGCCACCTTTAATGAACACGTAACCTGTCGGAAGCAATTTATTGATCGTACATGGCTAGTCAAGTGGTTCAACTTTGATAAGCGACAAGGTCATCAAGGCAGTTCAAAAATCAAAAACACAAATAAAAACAGAAAAATAAACCTCCTGCCCTATCAAAATTATTCACTTGACCTGAATTAGTTCGTGTCCGTCTGCAGTACTATTTCCTCGGACACATTGCTCTATTCACACTCTACTTAATTATTAACGGCACAATCACTCATCAGGGAGGGGGAGTTTAGAAGAATTTTCCACCAACTCGCACATTCTCACCCTTGCCCTTGCCTTCTCTCTTTGTAGCAACAACAACAACAACAACAACAACAACAACAACAACAGTAGACAACAAGTTGGCTCGCATGCGCAAAAGCTGGACCTAGATCAGCGTTCTCATTTATCACCGAGCAAATCCTATGGCAACGGTGGAAGCAATAACAATGGCTACAGTAACAGTAACGGACGATTCTTTGGCGCGGAAGCAATTGAAACACCTCATCGGTCACGCTATCTCGGTGAAAGGGATGATGGATCTGCTGCGGCAGGAGGTGGCATTAATCAGGAAAGCTATATCATTCATCGCGATGAGCAATACGATAGCGAGAATGATGAGAAGTCGAGCAACGATTCGTCTTCGACGCGGATCATCTCTAACAGTACGTTTAATTTTGGAAGTAAGGGAAGTGATCCGTATCCACCCACCCCGAACGTTAGCCATCCACCTTCAATATTATCTTCGCGGCCACAATCGGTTACCTCCCATAAGTCTATCGGATCAGGAATCTTGAAGAATGAAGGAAGGCTATCAAGGACTAGTAATATTTCATACAGCAGTCAGTCGATTAAGCAGACGGCTGATAATGTGTCTGTAAAGTCGAACCGTTCAGCTAAGAGCCGGGAAAATACCATTTGGTATGAAAGAGATGTAACTCCGATCCGCAGTGAAGACGTCATAAGTTCAAACCAAGTCAACTATGAATCTGACTACGATGACGAAATTGAAGAGGAAATCGTTCAACCACAGCGTTCAGCGACCCCGAAGCGATATCCCACACCAAATCCGCATCCACTTCAATCATCCTATTCAACCGAAGAACTATCCATAAACAGTTATCAGGTAGACGAAACCGTTATCGTTCAACCGAAAAGTCGCGTTCAATCTGCAAGTCTCGGCAACCTTCAACAGCTGCCGGGAGACGAAGAAGAACCGCCACAACCAGTTCCTGCCAAGAAAATCCTTAAAAAACCTTTCCTTGTTCGAAAGAGCAGTAAAGTGGCACCGGTCAAGGAAGTGGTCAGTGGAATCAAGGCCAAAAACAAAATGAATGAAGTCATTTTTCAGAAAAACTTGCGGAAGTTCGACAAACCGAAAGATGCTCTCTCTCACTGCCTAGTACACTTAGAGAGTCCTAACTGGGAGCAAAATATCAGTGGGCTACAGTTCTTTGTTCGCCTGATCCGACATCATCCAGAGGTTATTGACAGTCAAATTCATCTTCTTTCTGTGGCTCTTGCTAAACAAGTACGGAACCTTCGATCTCAGGTAGCACGAGCCGCTTGTCAAGCTTCAGCTGAGTTCTTCTCAACCCATCGACGCTGCATAGAGGGTGAAGCGGAAGACATCGCAACCCATCTGCTCCATCGCACTGCCGATACGAACAAGTTCCTTCGAGCCGATGCCACTCACGCTTTGGAGTCAATGTGTGAGAACCTGTCAATCACAAAAGTCATTCACATCATCTCATCTAAGGGGGCAACCCATCAGAATGCCGTAGTGCGTACAACTGCTGCCAAGCTGCTCGATAAGATTGTCCATCAAATTGGTCCGGATAAGGTATTTTCACTACCGAAGGAATCTCGTGAAAAACTTGTCCAAACCGGGGGGCAATTGCTTCTGGAAGGATCCCTCGATACGCGTAACTACACCAAGAGTATGTTCAAGCAGCTATCCGAACATCCCAGCTACAACAAAGTATTACTGGAAGTTATTCCACCACGCACTTACCGAAACATTGAGAAATCGCTGAACAGTATCAAACAGATGTAGATGATGCTGTACATGTGGCGGGGGTATTCACTACCAGTGGATGCGACGCTGGTAAAAAATGCATTTGTTTTATTGTTTTATCTTACATCCCGTACACTTTAGTGAAATTAGCTGAAATCTTTGTAATGCAATTGTAAAATGGTAACACTATATGAAATTTACTATGAAAATAAATGTTATTTAAAGTAAGAGTGTTGTAGGTGTTGGGAACTAAAATGAAGTTGGGGAATATATGTAGATGTGAAGCAGATTATAAGTGCGCCGAGAATATCTAGAACGCTTTTTAATTAAATAGTTTCGGTTCCTTGGCGCATTTATGGATTCATAATGACCGATACTTCGTGAAAGTGCCCTGATGCAAACAAGGAACGGGCATCCCTATCCCAACCAACACAAATTTATCGTAGCAAACGGGCTCTAGCGGAGGACTCACGATGACAACTCGCCTTTGTACATGTGATGGAAAAAAAAATAGGAAATTAGGATAGGGATTTACCAATTCTAGGCAAGCTCAGCAGAGTCTGAATTATCTACAAAGGCTTGGAAGTGTTTTTATAGGCGCCAAACTTCTCAAGTGAATGTACCCAAGTAACCACAAGCATTATATTATTGCACTACTTCAACCTAAAATCAACATCATTAATGCGGGATCGCATCAATTCAACAGTTGTCAAGTAATGAAGCGTTAGATTAGCTTCAAGAACACAGTGATGGCATAACAAAAGATATGGCATCAGTTCGACCTTAGTGGGGCCCTTTTCAGCTTTAATACAACTTCAATGATGCACTAGACGTAATGCATATGCTCTATATATGCAAGCTATTACAGCCTCGTGGATACTTGGGTAACCACGTTTTATTCGTTCTATTTGTTGGGTAGGCACACAGCACGTGGGTAGTATGGCAAAATAATGTGTGCTTGGTTCGAGTACTACTTCATATGCTCTTCGCTCAATTTCAAAATTACTTCTATTCATTTTTTCACAGCCTGCCGTATACTAACGGAACTATCATCACTATCTCTTCATATCTTTCGTTCTAGCAAAATTACTGTCCACTCTTCGGGCCTTATGGTGATAAGAAAATATTTCCTTCTACATCAAATTTGATGTAAAATTTGTTTTTAATCAAATTCTCGTCGTACTAAGAAAAACCCGCACTTCATGCTTCTTTTTCTATTATGTTTGATCAAGCACGGGGAACGTTTCATAACAGCTGACTTCCAAATTTATTCAGTATTCCATACACGCATCCAATGAGAACAAGAAATAGATTATTCGGATATAATCAAAAATCTACCACTAATTCTTGAGCTATGATAACGCTTGCATTGAAAACAAGAGAGAATTTGCGGATGGATGAAAAAAAAACGATAAAAGGTATTAAAACAAATGTTCATTGATTCCTGCATTAACTCATGATTTTACAAAAATTACTCCACTCGCTGTCGGGCGGCCTTACGGCAGTTGGCCTGAGCTTTGCCATAGCCGACGAAAAGAAAGATGTTGGCATATTCTTCAACTCTCTGGTCGCCTTATTGGTTCAGTTCCTTTTCGGTTTTCGATACGAAATTGGTCGCTGGGTACCGCAAGTCCCGAAGAAAAGAAGAGTGGCTGCGACATCCCCTTCTCACTGATTGTCAGCCACAGAAAAACCTTCTTCGAGAACATCGTGTGGGAGATGTATTTCACGTCACTGCTCACCTCCTTCCTGTTAGAAATTATCAGGGATTATTATGCGTTAACCACGCAAGAAACAAAACACAAGTGTCTCTTGGTTTTATGGTGTTTTGAATGTTGGAATTGCCATGATAGCTTCACGACAGTGTTGCTAGTTGCTAGTAACACTTCCCCTAAATTCTGACATTCAAAATTTGAATTTGTAATCCTTTCGTAAATGCATCTGCTGGCTGATCCGATGACGAAATGTATTTCAATTGTAGTTGTCCGTTCTTAATCAATTCTCTGATGAACATGTACTTGATATCCAAATGCAGGGATAAATACAGGGTATATTATCCTCCATGATAATAATACGGCTCCTGATAATATCGAGTTCGTCAAGGAATTTTGTTAACCACACAAACCCTCTTTTACGGCAGAACAAAATGAAACTAATTCTGCTTCGGTAGTAGACAAACTAACTATTTGTTGTCGTTTCGTTGACCACGAAACCAAATTTCCATAGACTTGGAAAATATACCCAGAGACAAATTTCCTATCAATCTCATCATTGGCAAAGTTTGCATCTGCAAAACCCTGTAGAGTTAACGCCTTTTCATGTTTTTGATACATTATGTATGTTTCTGTTGTACCTCGGAGATAACGTAAAATACGCTTTAGACCTCCCCAGTGCTCATTTGTAGCATAGCTTTGGAACTTACTCAGTGTGTTAACCGCAGCACTGATATCAGGTCGCGAAATCAAAGCTAAGTATTGTAGGCATCCTAATAGCTCTTTGTATGGATGGTTACCCTCTTCCGATACAACTTCGTTTGTTTTTGCCCATTTCACATTCGGATCTAATGGTGTTCCTAAGGGTTTACATTCACTCATACCAAACCGTTTCAAAATCCGTTCAGTGTAGCCAGACTGACAGATTTTTAGAGTTTGCTTCTTGAAATCTTTTTCAATATCCATACCTAGGAAATGCTTTATTTCTTTTAATTCCTTCAATTGGAATGACTTTCCAAGCTCCGATTCAATCCAGAATGTTTCCTTTATATGATAACCAACAACTAATATGTCATCTACATATACAACTAAGATTAGTTTTCTGTCCTGATTCTTATAAACACAATTATCACTTTGTAACTGTGTGAATTTCAAATGCCGTAGCACCTCATCTAATGCTTTGTTCCAACTTCTACTAGCTTGTTTTAGCCCGTACAAGCTTTTCTGTAGAAGATCAGTTCGGCCTTGACCTACGTTATCGTTGGGAAGACTTCGTCCAAACGGCTATTTAGTAAAACAGTTGATGTATTAGTGAATTCTTCTCATTGGCTATGGAAAGAATTGTTCTAATATTTTCTATTTTTGATACAGGTGCAAATGTGTCTTGGTAGTCAAATCCTGGTCGTTGTGAGCAGCCTTTTGCTACCAATCGGGCTTTATATCGCCCATCATCCTTTATGTTGAACACCCACATTGACTTTATTGGTTTTTGAGTTATAGTACCGTCAACTGAGGTTTGATTACGCTCAGAAGATTTTAGCTCATCGTTAATCGCCGCAACTTTCAATTGCTCCCAATCATCTCGTTGTTTCAATTTTTCTATACTTTGAGGCACATCTCCTACTGATGATGCAATGTTTGCCATTTGGTAACCCCCAAACCTTTCTGGAAGCCTTGTTTTCCTTGTACTGCGTCGGATCTCCGGTGGCTGCGCTGTGTTTCCATCACTGCCCTCATCCTGCTCCTCAATTGTAGATTCATATTCACTTTCTTCCGCTAACTCCAACGGATCTGCTAAAATGGTATCTCCATCATCTTCTGAGATCATACTTGAGTTTGTTTTTGTATCATCCATAATTTCTTTTGCTTGAGTATTTTTCCAAACAAACGTTTCGTGAAATGTTTCAGATTCCGGCGGTAACGCCTGAGCATTGCATTTCTCAATGATACTGTGTTTAAACAGTGTTTCTTCACCGAAAATTACATCTCTTGCGATTTGTAATAACCTTGAATGGTTGTTCCAAAGCCGAAAACCATTATTTGCGTAACCCACAAATATCACTTTCTTCGATTTCATGTCCAGTTTCTGTCTTTTATGACTTGGTGTCTGTGCATACGCCACACAACCAAAAACCCTCAAATTACTAAGATTTGGCCGTTTCCCGAACCATTTCTCATAAGGAGTTTTATTTTCCGTTATGGCCGTAGTGGGAGAACGATTTGTAACGTAAGTTGCACAAAACAACGCTTCTCCCCACATTTCCTTATGCAAACTACTGTCAAACAACATTGCCCTTACTTTTTCATCAACGTTCTGTTGATACGCCCACTTACACCATTTTGCTGTGGTGTATACGATACCGTGAAATGCATCTGAATTCCAAACGTTTTTGAATAGTTCCGAAATTCTTTTCCGATGTATTCACCACAATTATCGCATCTCAGAGTAGACAACTTTTGACCAAAGTATGTCTCCGCCATGGCTTTTAACTCTGTAAATCGTTCAAACACCTCACTTTTCATTAAAATCAAATAAACTTTGAGAAAATGAGTGTTATCATCAACAAATGTAACGAAATATTTATCTCCATCGTACGTTGCTTCTTCCATTGCACCACATAGGTCAGAATGAACTATTTCAAGCGGCCTGCTTGATTTTGGTAGCTCCATACTAATGAATTTCTTTCTGGTTTATTTTCCGGCTATGCAACTTTCACAAAGTTTCCCACTTATCATTTCAGTTGATAACGAACAATCAATGCCTTCAACCATCTGATTTTTCAACAGTCTCTCTATTCGCTAAAAACTCAGATATCCCAATCTTTTATGGAGATTGACAATACTTACTTCTTTGCTCACCAGTGCCAACGAATCGTCATTTGTTTCCGAAGTAAAATCCAAACAATAGAGACCATCACATACTGCCCCTTCTGCGATAACTTCGCCAAAGGCTTCAATAGTAATACGATTCTCCTGAAAAGTAACTCTTTTCCCCGATTCATTTATCTTTCTTACTGAAAGAAGATTTGATTCCAAACCCGGAGTAAAAAGCACATTATAAAGTGTGAAGTTCCGAATTTTATTCATGCCAACTGTAGATTTTAAAGTAATCTTCCCCTTCTTCTTACCCAAAAGCTCTTCCCCTTTCTTGGCAGTCGAGATGTAGACCGGATCCGCTAAAACTTTAGCATCCACCAGCAGCTTTTCGACGTGCACCATGTGTTGAGTTGCTCCAGAATCCACAACAAAACGAACGGACTTCTTCGTGCAACGCCCAGCAAGCATCGCATGCGCTTGAAAACGTTGCTTCCCCTGTTTCTTCAATTTCGGACATTCCGATTTGTAGTGACCAGTTTCACCACACCCGAAACATTTGTTCACGGCTTTTGTTCGTTTTGTTGAAGAGTGCAACACCTTGTTCCGACGATCTCGGGGAATCGAAAGAAAACTCCGCGTCGAGAAACATGCATGCGATCCAGTTCCCGGATAATCATATCAAATTCGTCGAATAGATTATTCAACGAAGAAAAGTTTCGATTTCTCAAAGTGACCAAACGTTGACGCATATATTGACGAACGCACCCGTTCCAACCTTCTGGTACGTCTTGGTCAGCACGCAAAAAAAAACTTCTTTCGCGTACGTAAGACCAAGAATCCGATTTAGCGCATCATTGTTCACTGCCATCAGGGTTACATCCACCGCTTCGATGTCTTCATCCACACGACGTCAATACTCTGCTTGGCTTCGACCGCAATCGCAGATTGCTCTTCATCGAGTCCACAACAAAGTATGAATCAATTTCATTCTCCTCAACCGGTGTTCGATTCTCCACTTCCAAGCGGGAAAAGTACTCTCCGTGTCATCAAACACGAAGCAGCGCTCACTACGCACAACTTCCAAACTGCAACTCATTCCGCGCTCGGAGAATCGGCTAGTATGACTACTACCTTGTTGATTGAGGGTTTTTTCGTGCACTGACAATACAAAATACAAAAGTCGTATTAGATTAATAACTTCCGCAGTTAACTACTGGGCCCATAACCTGTTAGAAATAATCAGGGATTATTATGCGTTAACCACGCAAGAAACAAAACACAAGTATCTCTTGGTTTTATGGTGTATTGAATGTTGGAATTGCCATGATAGCTTCACGACAGTGTTGCTAGAAAGGGGGGCGACCCCGGCGTAGTGGTTAACATCCATACCTCTCACGCCAAAGTCACGAGTTCGAATCTCACCCCCGGACAAGTTACAAAAATACCCAAAAGGTATTTGAGTGACTAAGACGGGAGATGAACCAGCCCAGGGCTGAAAATCTCAATAATCATGGAAATAAGAAAAAAAAAAAAAATTAAAAAAGGCAGTTATAGAAATTTACACGGAGGGCGCTCCAGCTTGGACGTCTGTTCTCTTAGTGATCCTCATAGTAAGAGATATGCGGAAGCAACCATTTTTGAGCCAATCGTGCAGCGAGAACTGTCAAATCTGAGAGAATCGTGCAAATTTTGCACTGCAGCAAGTGTTATCAGCCTCTGTGATTAAAATAAACACCGTTGCCAAATCGTTGAATCGAATTTCCGCATCAGGGTTGTGAAATCAAAATACAGTGGGCTCATGATGATCCATAAGACAAATCTTAATAATGTTGGTAGGTTTTTTACCCCAGTGCACGAGCAAGTGTAAACACACCTTAAGAATCGTGTTCTCGATGTTTCGAGAGAGCTCTCAAAAGCATAATGTTCTAATCAAGCATAATTTTTCCAATAGGCGTATTGAACATTTGGAACAAACTGCTAAAATGCGGAATGAATTTCCAGACGGTTTCATTAAATTATTGTTGGAAACATTGCAATTGTTCATTAATCTGCTAATACTAGAAGATAACTATAGTTTAGAACTATATTAAACATATGTGAAATGCTAATTTGTGTTACCAATATATATCCAATTTCAATATAATTTAAAGATTCATCGTTGATGCATAGTACGTAGGACATCTTAAAAATTGTAATTTCCATCATTGTTCAAATTATCTTTGATTTATTTACACATTAAGCTAGCATTATTAAGCTAGCAATCGGTTAAAAGTACAATCTCCGTCCGTTTACTTTTGCAAGTTGCGTCACTTTGAGAAGTTATGCTTGTCATGTTTATGAAAATTTGTTTAGCTCAGTCCCAGAACGCAGCTGAGAGTGACACAGTCGACACGAGGTTGAATCGCGTATAGAAAACGATCGTGAGGTTTCGTGAAGGTGAAATTGTATTGGCCAAATTAGGGGAAAGCTTCCGACTAATCTGTAATCCAGAATCGAAAAAATGGCCAGCGGGGGAGATAATCCGGACCAACCAAGGCAGCCCCGAAATTTGCAGGTAATGAGTCAGAAGATTGATCGTAGATTTGTTCCTTATGTTAACGAACCATGCAATAATTTTAGGGTTTGTTGAAATTTGCAATGGAAGCAACAAAGGCGGAAGATGCTCCCCATGAGTCACATTTCCAGCCTTTGGACGAAGAACGTCGTCAGTTTTTGGAGCAGGCTCTCAAATCACTCACACTGGATGTGGTACAGGAGATTGAAAAAGCCATGAAAACTCTCATGGATCCAAGCACAGACGATAATGCCAAAGCGGATGCCATCGAGATCATAATTGATTTTGTACAGGACATTGATGCTGCCAATGGTAGGATCTAACATTAATTATTGTTTTGCAATCTCTATCAATTATAATTTAACTTCTCTGTAGACTTCTTCAAAGTGGGTGGTAACGTCGTTATAAATCCAGGCCTTGATTCACCCAATGCAGACGTTCGTGCGGGAACGCTCCGGTTAATAGCAGAACTAGCTCAAAACAATCCCTACTGTCAGCAGCAGCTACTCGAAGCGAACACGCTGCCTCGGACTGTCGAGCTTCTATCGGATGAACCGGCGGTAGCAAGCCAAGCCATGCACGCTATCTCCTGCATGGTTCGACATCACGAACCTTCGTTGGGTGCATTTGTCGACATGGGAGGGCTGGAGTGTATTCTTGGCTGCATCCAGACCGATAACGAGAAGCTCCGTATCAAATCATCGTTTCTAATGTCTAACTTGTGCACGGAATTTGCAGCCTTGAGGGACGAGTTCATCAAATTAAATGCTGTGGAACGAGTGGTGGCCGCTGTGAAACCTTCTAAACAATTTGAACCGAAGCTTGAGACGGCCCTGTCAACGTTGAATGTGCTCACGGAGAGTGATGAAGCTGTCCGCCGGAGTCAGGAGACGAGCTTGCAACTGAAGGAAAAGTTGGAACTGGTACTGAAGTTGAACCACGGGAAGGAAGAATGTTTGGTAGGTTTTGGGATTGCATTGTAATGATTCTATAAGATTCAACCTAAGGTTTCGTTTCAGGAACAGATAGAATATGCAAACGCGTTGCTAAAGCGATGTTTTTCTGATGATAATGGTGGCACTGACAGATAAATAAATTAAGCTGGTTATAGTTGTAAGTTGAAATGTTGATATTCGTACTGTTTGCAAGATGATGACAGCCTTCAATGAGATTCTATAACTGTGGAAATCCTGGAGATCGTTTATCAGACTTCACTCCCCTTGGATATGTGATCTGGACGCGATGGGTGGTTCTACGTCATCTCCACTGAGATGACAACCAAAGACATATCCTGACGTGGTGGTATCACATGCTGATTATTTTGATTTAATGCCGCGTCACATATCTGGCATTGATGCACTAATTTTACACATGTGATCCAACGAGCATCCTGTCCTGGGCCATTGAATGCTGTTGCAGTTTGGTGGGGCTCTTTCCTCAGTAATATTGATGTGGGATTTCCTCTTGGCTGCAACACCTTTCTTATGCGTTCTCTGACATGATGAGCCGTAGCCACGCTTGAATATAAATCTAGCTAGATAGAAAAGGGGGGGGAGGACAGATACGGAGAAGGGGGAGGAGGGGGAGTGTATCCGGAGAACTTTGCGAAATGGGCGAGTCTGCTTTTGTGGACAAGCATTTGGATCTACGTTTTTGGCGAATAAAGGCTCAATTTGGAAAATTAGGCCCCAATGTCTAGAAAAAGTGTTTTTAGTTTATAGAAGTTGTTAGTTTAAGAAATTGAGCTTTTATTTGTGAAGTTTCCGATTTAGATGTTTGTTTGCAGGGGCGGATTCGCCCATTTCGCGAATTTCTCCGGATATGTTGATAGACAATGTGTTAAAGATTATTGACATTCGTAGAGAATCGACTGTTGGATTCACTGAGTAGAAGTTTTATTAAAACTAGGAACGTGGCGCTAGTCTTATTTTGTTATGTCTCATTTCAAAGAACCATAATAAAAATACCACACATTGTAACAATGGTATACAAACAATCTTATAACGGCTTCATTCTCGATAATTTTATAATAATAGATAGGGAATAGGCGTGATGAAGCTTTACTTTGCCACCGAAAAGTGAATTTTCTAGTTGAGCAAGGCTCAAATAATTATTGTTAGGCTTCACATGCATGACGACTTTGAAACGATTAAACAACTTAGAGATTAGGATTTGACAAATAAAAAGGAGGCAATGAACAGACAAGTAAACGTAAACTTTTCTACAATAGAACTATAGGATTTAACTAAATAACGCAGAAGACAAAAACTGACTAAGGCGGACAAAGTGATAAGTGAATTAAACGTGGTAAGACGAGGTATGCATCGATGACTTTCAGAGCACATAAGAACTAGACATCTATTAACTAAATTATAAACGACTGAAGAAGTTACGAAGTGCCCTCTTGAGCATATAAACGTAACACTGACTGACTAATTAAATAGCATAAAGAGACGCAACGAGGAGGAAACTTCTCTCTCATGAGTCCCATCAGCAAACTGGGACTTGTAACATCAGACATTACTAAAACTGGTAGAATTCAAATATCTCAACGACATTTTTGATTCAAGAAAACTGTTCAAAAAGACTTTCGCAGCACATAAATGATGAACTAAACTACAAAAGACTGAAGAAAACACACTGACAAACTAAATAACAAAAAGACAAAACGACACCATACAAAACAGCGGACATGAACATGACTGAGAGAAAGGGGAAGCAAACTTGAAAATGTAACACCTGTTGAGGCAGTGTCAACAGCGTCCCTATGGACGACATGATCCTTGCATGGCTGGTGAAATGCTGCAAAAGGAGTTGAGGTTATATCATTCTAACACACAACGAACAATACAATAGCTTCTTATTTTTGGTTCGAGAAAACAGCTTCGGCAGACTCTCAGAGCACATAAATGACACACTTCACGGACTGAACTACAAAAGACTGAAGAAATTACGAAACACCGTATTGAATTTGCAAACGCAACACTGACTAACAAAATAACAAAAAACAATTGAATAAAATAACAGACGAAAGGACTCAAAATTCTCAAACGTGGCTCCTTCCGAGTCATTTGCAACAGCGTCTTCTTGGACGACATGTTCCGTGTACGGCTGGCAAAATGATTCGAAAGGATTTACGCAACGATATCATCAAAGGCCTGGCGTAGAGGTTTCTACTCTATTCAGAGTCCCGCCAGTAAACCTTAAAAAAAAAAAAAAAAAAAAAAAAATTGTGGTGGAAAAGAAAAAAAAAATGAAAGAAAGAGGGGGACAGGGGATAAAATTTGTATAATTTAAATATGTCTTTTTTTTTTTTTTTTTGTATATAAAAAAAACCACACTTCTTTTGGTGGGGGGGGGGTGGGTGTGTGGTTTTTTTTTTTTTTTTTTGTTTTTTATTGTTTTTGGTGTAGGAAGCAAGAAAAAAAAGGGAACCTTGTATTGGGGAACCGGCACAGGGAAAAAGGCAAAAAGTAAAACAAAAAATAAAAAGAATTTGGGGGGGGGGGGGGGGGAGGGGGGGGGGGGGGGGGGGAAAAAAACGGAGGGGAGAAGAAGAAAAAAGGGGGGGGGGGAAAACCGGGCAAAAGGGGGGCACGGACTATCGACTTACAAGAAGGTAGTAAATCGCGATGATAAACAAAATACGACGGCCAAAGCGCGATCCCGGAGGCTGTACACGACGATGCTGACGAAGTTTGACTGCGTGGTAATGGACGACGAAACCTACGTCAAAGCCGACTACAAGCAGCTTCCGGGACAGGAGTTTTATACGGTAAAAGGAAGGGGAAAGGTAGCAGATATTTTCAAGCACACGAAACTGTCAAAGTACGCAAAGAAATATCTGGTTTGGCAAGCCATCTGTACCCGTGGCTTGAAAAGCAGCATTTTCATAGCTTCCGGGACTGTCAACCAAGAAATTTACGTGAAAGAGTGTTTGAATAAACGTCTGCTGCCTTTCCTGAAGAAACACGGTTGTTCCGTACTGTTTTGGCCAGATTTGGCATCTTGCCATTACGGTAAAAAGGCCATGGAGTGGTACGCCGCCAACAACGTGCAGGTGGTTCCCAAGGACAAGAACCCTCCCAACACGCCAGAGCTCCGCCCAATTGAGAAATACTGGGCTATTGTCAAGCGGAACCTAAAGAAGACCAAAAAAACTGCTAAGGACAAGCAGCAGTTCAAGGCAAACTGGCTTTCTGCGGCGAAGAAGGTGGACAAGGTGGCTGTACAAAATCTGATGGCAGGGGTCAAGCGTAAGGCCCGGCAATTCGGATTTGGAAAAGCGGAAGCCTAACTGAATATTTTTCCTGAATTTTATACCAATTGAACTTGAAAAAGAAATTTAATTTGATTTTTTAAATAAACGATTTCACCGATTTACACGCGTTTTCCCTTGACCAAATTTTGACCGTATCACCCTTTAATACTATCGCTAATTTGCGTGTCATACACGCACTTTATCCTTCTGCACTACACAATGGTTATTGTGCCGATGGCTGTCAACGTATCTTTTATCTGGATTCAGCATTGGGCGCGGTGGGGGGTCGGGGGGCGCGCGGCCAGAACAATCACATGTTGAATATTTTGATTTATTGCGGCGTAGCATATCTGGCATTGATGCACTGATTTAACAGATGTGATCCAACGGACATCCTGTCTTGGAGCCTTGAATGCTGGCAGTCTGGTGTGGCTCTTTTCTCAGTAATAATGACGTGGGATTTCTTCTTGGCTGCAACACCTTTCTTATGCGTTCCCTGACATGATGAGCCGTAGCCACGCTTAAACATAAATCTAGTTAAACAGGTATATGTTGATAGACAATGTTTTCAAGATTATTTAAATTCATAGGGAATCGACTGTTGGATTCACTGAGTAGAAGTTTTATTAAAACTCTGAGGAAATAAATCATTCGATTTCCATAGAAAATGCGTATGCAATTTTACGGTAAGAAATAAATATGAATTTTATACGACTTCACAATGAAAGCATCTTATTGAGGCATGATATGATTTTTGTTGAACATGTTTATGAATTCCTTAAAGCCGTCGTATGAAATCATTAAATATATAATATGAAGGTTTAGCCTTAGGTTGTAGTTAGTTTAACCTGTATGTTTACTTTAAGTTTTTTTTTGTGTGTGTGTGTGTGTGTTTTTTTGAAAAATGTGTGTGTAAAAAAAAAAAAAAATTGGGGGGGTTTGGGAAAAAAAAAATAGTATGCAGCTCATATCACAGTCGTACAAAACGCATAGCGTTTGGATATGATTTTTTTGGATCTGTTATGAAATCCAATATATGTAAAAGTTAACGAAATTCGCATCAAAATAGGAAATTCTCTTATGTACTAAACTGAATAAACAAATTATTCTATTTAATAAATAAACCAACTTCCTAATTTATTAAGAACTATTTTAAAATGATGAAAAACAAACACTAAACGAATAAATACATTTGTTTTATTTTTCTAAAATTTAGCTTAGGTCTATAATAACAATTATTGTTAATATTAATATAAGAATCATATTATTTGTCCTCTGTACAGCTTTTCCAGACAAGAAATGATTATCGTAAGCACCTGCTTAGCTGCTACAAAGATTATTCCGTTTCGTTCTATGAATTCTTCTTGTTCCTTCCTTCTTGTTTGAAATGTCCGGTTCAGAATTCCAATCTGACAGAAATCTCTTAGCAGGATCATTAGCCGTTCCACAAATGTCCGGTTCAGAGCGAGAATCGGAACGAGGTTCGGAGTGAGTAGTCAAATTTTCATCCACTGATTCTTCACTAACGAGTACAACGTCGCAAAGGTTCTATGGGAAATTTGCAACTTAACCGGAAACACACTATTATAAAATCGCAGTTAACTTACGTTTCTCGTTCACGCCATCCGGATATCCAAATCAGGTCGTATTTGCAACTAATACCCACGCAAATTACTTCTCGTGGCCTAGTGATTAAGGCCGCTGTATTGACATCACACTCTGTAAACAATAAATAGATGAATAAGTGGTAGATTAATAAATTAAAAGATATCGTAAACTTACCACTAAATACCGCAAACGCTGCAGCCGGAATTTCGAGATCTTTGGCAAGTTTCTCCATATTCTCCATTTTGTTTGTTCTGAATAACGTCAAACGCTAAACATCACACGATAATCGTATGATTTTTTTCACACAAGGTCAACTTATGAGGTTCATTATGAAATTCGTATGAAATTCATTCATGCTTCGTATGGAATTCAAATCTAGTTCGTATGTATACCATAAGCTGGCTATGGAAATCATACGTATCGTATGAAATGATTCTAGACTGTTAAATTAGTCGTTCATACGACAGACGTTATGAATATCGTATGTTAAGTTTCCTCAGTGAGGAACGTGGCGCCATTCTTAATTTATTTCTCATTTCAAAGAGCTATAATAAAAATACCACACACTATAACAATTGTATACAAACAATCTTAGAGAGTTACCGGGATATGCACAGGAAAGAAATCGTTTGCGGAAAAAATCATCGCAATATCGTCAGTCATAATCATGCTTTCATATACTTAAAAGGCTACTACCTAATTCACTCGTGGATTCTCTTTTTGGTTCCGGCGATGGTTCCGGTGAGGATTCCGATGGGCAATCAAATGCTGGTAGCTTGATTGGAAAAGAGCATAGCAAGTAATTGCCAGCAGATAACGGAATGGAATGCGAATATCTCGAATATGATGTTGACGTCCAAAAGTGGATGGAAACAACCTCACATGCAGAGACATCAACTTTGGTTAATGTTCAAACGGATGAAAAAGATGTCCATTATGATAAATTGGTTGAAAATATGGTCTCCATAATCAGCAGGCCTAAGTCGAGGACTATAAATTTACAATCCAAGTGATATCGACTCAGTCGAATACTAAAATTTTATAAAATTTGCAAGGAACTCGGCTTCCGATGCCTTGTTGAAGGTAGAACCACGGACTAATTACGGACCTCGGACAGACAATTTATTCTTGACGCACCAGATAATAATTTTCAGTGTATCAAGTTCCATATATACTAGAATATCATCAGACCAGTGCTAGAAAAATACAGCAACACTGTTTACAAGTTAGTTGAAACTTCGCCAACACTGTTTTTAACAAAAGCGAGTCAGCTGTAAAATTCGATTTGAGTATTCGTTCGTCGTACGATTGGAACCGGGCATGCTTTACGATGGATCCGAAAATGTGCAAAGCTGTAAAGGAAGCAAGATCAAGATCACCCCAGCTCATGATACTGGCGATTACGAAGTCGGTAAGCGTCACAATCTACGGTTCATAACGATTTTCACCGACGGTTTCATCACCGGGGATTACGGTGAATTCACCGGAATGAAACGATTCGATGCCAGAAAGGCGATCATGGCTGCCCTCCAAGCAAAGGGTTTGTACAAGGAAACCGTTGATAATCCGATGGTCGTACCGGTTAGTTCCCGCTCGAAGGACGTTGTTGAATCGCTGATCCCTCAATGGCACGTAAAGTGCGACGAAATGGCCAAGAACGCAACGGAAGCCGTGCGCTCCGGAGAGCTGAAAATTATTCCGGAAGTGCACAAAAAGACCTGGTGCCTGGTGGATGGATGAAATCCGTGATTGGTGCGTTTCCCGTCAACTTTGGTGGGGTCACAGAACTTGAGCCTAATGTCATCGATCCGATGGATGATATCACCGGAATTTCTCTGGATGGACTGCACTTGCAGAAGGCCAAGACCGGCCAGAAGCAGGAATACCCGAATGGTATTCCGGAGTACGGAACGGATGCGATGCGATTTGCCTTGTGCGCCTGCAACACCCAGGGACGGGACATCAACTTGGATATCATGCCTGTCCAGGGCTATCGCTTCTTCTGCAACAAGCTCTGGAATGCAACCAAGTTTGCGTTGATGTGCTTTACTGGAGAAGAACGGTACGACGTTCTGCAGGGCTTGGTAAGTTTGACGGAATGCAATTTTAAACAAAACATTAACTCAATCGTAACTCTACAGACTCCGAGAGCAACATAGACCGCTGGATTTTGTCGCGGTTGGCCAACTGCATCGACGTGTCCAACAAGGGCTTTGAGAAGTACGAATTTGCCCAGACTACCAGTGCGTGCTACGACTTTTGGCTCTACGATCTGTGCGACGTATATCTGGAATGCTTGAGGCCAGTGTTCCAGTCCGGAACAGAGGAAGCTAAATCCTCGTCTCGGAAGACGATCTACACTTGCTTAAACCTATGACTGAAGCTCCTGTCTCCTTTCATGCCTTTCATCACCGAGGAACTGTACCAGCGATTGCCCTGTGCCTATCCGGATCTTAAGTTATGTAATTGGCACAACGAACAGCTCGAGAATGACTTTGATTTTGTGCAACGTGTGGCCAAGGTAATTTGATCGGCCCGAAGTGACTACAATCTGCCGAACAAGATGAAGACGGAAGCGTTTGTCATGTGCAGCAACGATGCCACCAAGGCTACGCTAGAGAGTTTTCTTGGGGATCTGACGACCATGTCCTACTCGCAGATCAATCTCATCAGTGAAGCTCCGCCGGTTGGTTGTGCTATCCTAACCGTTTCCGGTGCATGTGTTGTTCATCTTATGCTCAAGGGACTGATCGAAGCCTACAAGGAAGTAGAAAAACTCGGCAAGAAGAAGGAAACATTAAGCTCGAGCTGGAACAGGCGATAGGAGCGGCCTATTACGAGAGCAGGCCTTTAGTTCCGGAGGAAGTTCGGAAGAACAACCAAGAGAAGCTCGATCAATCGAAGATTGAAATCGAACGTATCTATGCAGCAATAGAGACACTAAAGACGATGTAATAAGCGATCCTTCTGGAAAACGGATCTTTTCACTTCAAAAGCATTTTTGTTGTTAAATTAACTCTTGCTTCGGATTAAGCAGAAGAAGTAGTAATTTATTGCCTCTAAATACTATTATAAAATATCAGCTTTGCAGTTTTCACGCGTACACAGATTGAATGAATAAAATATATCAACACAGTTGGAATAAATTAAGCAAGCAAAAACGTGCAATGTTTGATTACTTCTGTTCCAGGCATTATTCGGCATTGTCAATCGAGTCCTCCTTCGCTTCCTGCGCGTCGGAAATGCCCTGTGCTGTAACGACGGCAGCCGATTCGATGCTTGCATTATTTTCCTGTCATTCCTGAGCCCTGTCCATTTTGTCACTGGCCACAACTTCCTGCGCTTGATCGGCACTTTCGTCTCCGATAATAATCTCTTCCTCTTGGCAGGAATTCCTCGTCTGGATAGATGTTCTTGAACGCGCACACGCTATGGTTTCGTCGCAGTCCAACACATAGAGTGGGACGAAGGCCATACGAATTCCTTCCGGGAGAGAGCCGGCCGAATGCCGGCACGCGATGCATTTAGGAATGTTAAAGTACAATTCGTAGAGAATACGTTATTTTCCTGTGCATCCGCGTCCTCCGCTAGGGCTTCCGGAGGTTTTGGATAATCCTTGGATAGGAGCTGAGATACGTATGGTTCCAGATCCAATCTCTGGTCACCGCTGGTGGATTTGGCTGTTTGACCTATCACAAATTTCCTTCGAGACACCTTATCCGTATTCGTGCGATCCTTATCCTTGTCGCTCTTCTTTTGTTCCTTCTGTTGTTGATTGACCGACACTTGGCACTTGCTTGAGGTTGATTGAAAATCATATTTACAAAGCAAAATATATAAATAAAATCAGCTGACTTGATGACAAACCTACATGCACACTAAAACACGTGTACGCAATATCAAAAGTAATCTAGTATACATGGCACTTTGCATGTACTAGAAGCTGGTTCTCTAGTACGATAGTGATCCATAATTTTTTTAATGTTTCTTCGGCACAACTACGTCCTTCCCCGTTGGGTCCATGGTAGAACGCCAGAAGAAAAAACATCTTAAGAGAAGAAATAATGCACTAAGACACAGTCTGGTTGTTTTGAGACCATTAAGCAAACGACGTTTTGTGTCCAACAATAAAACGAAACAAAATCTGTTGAATCTTCAAAATGATCTAAAAGATGTGCGATTAACAGTGACATTGCCAGATCTGTTTTTTTTCATGACAGATCGAAAATTGATCTGCGCGGTGAACGCTTCGTACCCAAGGGAAGAGAAATATACTTTTACCACTTTTTTCACAGGCCGTCTTTCTTTATACGTGGAAACCAAAGGCAAAAGAACTTAAATTTGTAGAAAGTATACCACTAAGTATACCAGTTTTATACCACTTAACAGCTTTTTTTTAACTTTACGGTAGGTCCATTTGTCCTAGCTTTTCCCATGAAATAGAAACGACATGGAGAAAACTAACTCTTCCAATGGGTGGATTTCTTTCACCGTGATGGCAGTAATTAGTATGGAATGTCGCCGCACCACGGCGCCACTATATTGGCATACACATGATATTTTGTTATATTCGTATGAGCCAATTCGTCTTTTCTCTGTGATTATACCTATCAGACTCAACCACGAATATATATAGTCAAGTCGTTTCCATTTTTAATGTCATCTAAGAGGAGTTCAGCGGCCACTTAAATCTCACCCTATAATCCACCTGGAGCGATGTAAACGAATAGGAAACGTTAGGAAGTAGTCCTTCCATCGTTTATAATCTATAATGGCGATAGTGCTTGTACTCAACAATTAACAAATTGCGATCTGTTCCTTATTACATTTGCTAGTGTGTTCGATGACGAAATTCGTTAGAGTCAATCAACGTCGGCTCCAGCAATGTTCTGTTTGCAAACCAATCTTTCGGCCATGTTGATATTAATTTAGCCGGACAGCCTCGAATCATCGTTCAAGCCCGGGCCGGATGGTGTTTCATCAGTTTTTCTCAAACAAAACATTGCTTATCTTCTGGATTCACTACGTAAGATATTCCAACGATCTCTCTCCAGCGGCACTTTTCCAGCATGCTGGAAAATAGCCGATATTTTCCCCGTTTATTAAAAGGGAAGTAAGTGTGAAGTGAAAAACTACCGCTTAGGGGCTGTTCATTAACCGGTCGTTGCGGAAGTTCTAACCGGAGTGGCTACGATATCAGAAGCCGAAAAAGCCAAGTTTAAAGAGAAGGACCGGAGAGAAGGCTGTTTGAAAACGAAAACGTATGTCAACAAAGCCAAACGATCATTCGGAAGCAATTGGCTCGTTTACGGATGAAGAAAAGAGAGGATATGAGGACGCACTTGTTGGAATTCGACGGATTTGTCAGGAAATTGAAGACTGTTGGAGCTACTTTGGCTGAAAGTGATCTATTCTCGCAACTAGAACGCCCTGGAGAACGTCGCAGAAGAGGAATTGAATTTGGATCTCGTAAAGCAGCGTCTTTTAGCCGATGAAAGCAAACGTTCCGCAGTTTTTATCCAGTGATTTGAAGAAGAAATTCAAGAACTACGAAAGCAGGTAAGCGTGGACGTCGTGGACTCATGATGAAGGACTGTCGTCAGCATGAAACCAATTCAGCGAAGAAGGATCTCGTTAGTTTCTTGGCTGATGGAAATGTTGCGAAGAATAGGCCGGGACGCATAGTCTTTAAGCTTGATTCTGGGGGTAGTGACCACCGTGTGAGCGACAGGACCGTGTTTGCCATTTAAAAAAAAATTGAAATGTCAAATCAAGTGGAAACCAAGGTTGCTAAGGAAGGAACAAGAATGATTGCTGAGCAGATAGGTGATATCGACGCGTAGAGCAACAAGGGTGTACTCTCAGCAATAAAAACGTGCTGGCGGTCTTTGTCATCTCTTGACCCGTGGAAGCATGAGGTAGGGACTTGTACGGACCAGAGCTATGTTGCGGGGACGCACGCTACTAACCAGTTGTCGACTCACCATTTTGCAGCCCCTATATATAAATTCCATCAAATTAGTGACAAAAGCAGTGATCGACAGTATGTTTATTTACAATACGTGAAAATTCCAAAATGCCTGGAGTGTCCATAATGACTCTAGTCCCCCTACGTATTCCGGAGCTATTACTTAAATTTCAATCAAGAACTATAAGGTGTCGTACTATATTGTTAAATCAACAATAACATTATCTAACATAATAGATAGGTACGCAAATTTCCGCCATAAAATTGCGGTACAGTTTTCCCATAAAGTCGTATGTCACCCCATTACTTTTTCCCTTTCAACATTAATTACAGAGTCAAGAAAAGAGGCGCAAGAGGGCGGTTGATTTTTCCCACGCATAATGCAACACTTTCATTTCGCCGAATGCATGATGCATGCCATACTAAACTAACTGTGCTGCTGCAGATGTAGAAAGGGGCCTCTTGGTCGTAGCCATACATACAAACATACGGCAGAAATATCGTATATGCGTGATAGAAATGAACGCCTGATGGTCGCGAAAGTTGTGGTTTGCATTTGCAGTTAATACCCGATTGCAGCGTTTCCTTTCCTTTTCCTCCCCAGATTGCATTACATTGGAAGGGTCATGAGCGAGAGTAACGGCAGCAGTGATTGTTTCCTACTGCACGTTTCGCAGATGGTGGTTTTCTGTCTTCCGCTGTGCCATAACTCGATGCCGACGTCGTAATCGGTGGCGTCGGCGGCGCGGTTTCTGTTCGTGGAGAAAGGTTCAGATGACGACGGTGAAAGTTTACGACGGAAGTTGGATAAGATTGTGGAATGGATTTGCCAAGATAGTATTTTTTAGTTCAATGATGCTAAGGATTCGATTTGGACACGTCTGAAACTATCTACAAACTTGTTTATTTCACAAATAAGCGAGGGTCTTATGGAAAGCTAATGCCTCGCATAAGTCATACTTTTTTACGACGATTAGCGGGGTTGTGCTATTGGAGTTCTTCGTACAGTATCGCTCAGCACTTACCTACCTACCACGCATCGAACATCGAACGAAAGTGCCAGCCAAGATAAGCGGTGAAATATATTCAAAGTTCAATGCGATTACTATCATTATTTATATAGAAAATAATAATTACAACCAGACATCAACGCGAAAACAACGCGCACCTTCCGGCGTCGTATGAGGCATGAGTAATAGGGTGTGTCGGAAATTATTTGCCCAATCGTAATTCATTTTATTAATACCTGTGCTTGTTTATGTAAAAATTTCAACTGGTTGTCAATCAAACTCCAACATGACATTTCTCAGGAGTGTGAAAGACGAGATTTATAGGTTCCAGCGAACTTATTGCAAACAGTTTCAAGTCAGTTGTTTCATTCTCGTCCCCTCACTTTTTTTTTGCAAAACAATTTTGTTCTGTAGGTCTTGAAGGATGAATTTGATTTTCTCATCTGCAGACCGAACAATTCCCATCAAACAAACGATTTAATGCTGGATAAGCTTGTTTTTTTTTTGCATAAGAAGCATATTTTCGGTTGAATAAGCTGTTTTACAACATGCAATGTTTGTTGTGTTGAAAGTGAATTAGAGAAAGTACCAGTAAGTTGTTTTCTAGTCAATCGAGCTGCTATATTTCACTTGAACTTTGCATGAAAATTAAGTAAATCATACTGCAGGTCAGACGTACAAACCATTGGACCAGTACTCATCATGTCCAGATACAGTATGCAAAACAAGTTTATCCACCCCCCAAATTTACATTTTTTTTTGTTTTTCTGGTGAAAATCAGTTTAATTTAATGAGTGTTCCTCCATGATTTATCAATCCATGTTTATTTATCACATTGCCATTAAAAATACGGCGTTTAAATCTTTTTTTTTTTAGATTTTATGTGATGAATTATGAAAAAGGGTTAAAAAATTACGCAAAAAAGTGTATCCACCCCCAAACGGATACTACGATTTAAGTGTGTTTAACAGAGTTTCAGTGTGTATTCTGAAACTTTCTCGAACGTAAACATTGTGTCTAGCTGTCATTTAGTGCTCAAAATTTCGGTTTCGTGTTCAAAATTGGAAGTTGTTTGTTGCAAAATGCCCAAAAAAGCACAAACTTCGATTAGCATCCGAAATTTGATTATTGAACATCACAAAACAGGCAAAAGCTACCGTGATATTGCCGATATTTCCAGCTTCACAAAGATACGATCGCTAGGATTGTGCAGAAGTACAAAAAGCGTGGTTCTATCTCACCAGCTAAGCGATCGAGGCGTCTTTCAAAGACAACTGGCCGAATTGACAGAACTATCGTGAAGAAGGCGGAGCTGGACCGGGGACTATCAGCTCCGAAAATTGCGAACCAGATTGAAAGCGAGTTTTTCATTTAACTGACATCACAATCCGTACGAAATCGTCTTCATAAGAAAGGTCTTAAGGGCAGAGCAGCACTTAAGAAGCCATGGTTGTCCGCAAAATATATATATCTAGGGTTTTTTTTTTCATTAGGGCGAATCTACAATTGAGAGATTCTCTCCGGGCTCGCTCTCTTTCATTCATAAACCAATCACCTTTACGTTTTTCATTCTTATATTTTAGAGTATGCCAGCCAGCACTGTTGTGTTTCGATCTGTACTAAAGAATCCCTCGAAAGTTTTATAATGGGGCTGTAATGAATGAAAGAGAGCGAGCCCGGAGAGAATCTCTCAATTGTAGATTCGCCCTAATGAAAAAAACCCTAGATACATATATAAAAAAAGATTGAAGTGGGCCCAGGACCATATTTCATGGACCAGTGATGACTGGAATAAGACAATTTGATTAGACGAGACGAAAGTAATGCTTTTTGGGTCTGATGGTATCACAATAAAATGGCGGCGAACCGGTGAAAGTTTGAAAAAGGAGTGTTTGTGGCCTACAGTCAAGCATGTGGTGAGTTACTTTACCAACATTGATTTTTCAACCAACTGAGCATGACTTTGATTTTTTTTCTACAGGTAGAGTCATGGTGTGGGGATCTATAGCTACATCTGGTGTTGGAGAACTTGAGTTCATTAATGAAATCATGACCAAGGAGGTTTATTTGGACATTTTGAAGCGAAAACTACCAGCGTCTGCACAAAAGGTAAAGACAAGACGGAGATCCGAAGCACACCTCAAAGCTGGTTTCGCAGTGGTTCAAGGAAAAGCGTATCAAGGTTACTGGAGTGGCCAGCCCAGTCTCCCGACCTTAATCCGATCGAGCAGCTCTGGTCAATTTTGAAAATTAAGGTCCAGGTGCAAAAACCAACAAGCATCCAGAAATTGCGGCAGGTAATCTCAACTGAATGGGACAAAATCACCCCGGAAACAACTGCTAAGCTTGTTGAGTGGATGCCACGACGATGCCGAGCAGTTATTGAAGCCAAAGGTGGTCACACGAAGTACTAAAACTATGTGAGCCAGACGGGTGGATATATTTTTTTTTGCGTTATTTTTTAATTGTTTGTAACATTATGTCTCAAATGCAAGAGAATTTGTTTTTTATTTTGAACTTGCATGAATTGGCTTTGTTTTTACATAAATAATAATAAACTGAATAACAATGAACCGTGTTTTAATTTTCTGGTGGGTTTTTGGAATAAATCTTATTTTTCACAGGGGGTGGATAAACTTTTTTGGCATACTGTATGTTGATAAATTTTGAGAATTAATTCAGCAGCTTTTAATTAATACAACGTGCTGTCTTGATATAATTGCATTTGGCAGTAATTACCCTTCTTGAATGTTCTGGTAGAATTGATTTTAATGACATCCGGTCAAGCATAGTTTTATGAAATGAAAAATGACCGAGGTTTACCGATGAAGGTTTTTTTTTGCGTGAATAGATATATCTTAGTCTACTACCCGATCCCCTGATTGCATCGTAAAAAAATAAATACATTTCTTTACAATTATTTTATAATATCGTGGATATTTTCCCGATCTAAAAAAAATCATACATAAAAACTGTCATATTCACAAGAAAATTTCACAATTGGAAAATCATTTTCCGGCCCTTTTCTTCCGTTCTACGGTGTTTCAATGATGCCATACGCAGTGGGCAAACGTATAAGGAGAATTTCTACCAACTTGTCAACTGTCAACTGTCAGTTCTCCTCGATATAGCGCTCCTATTGGGCGGTTATATAATCTTTTTACATTTCCTCTTGAAATCCTGTGTGCTGAAAAGTTTCGAGAAATGCTCGTCTGTTTCTCGGAAGGTGCCATAAGTGCGTCAAAGTGGAGAGTAGGTTGTACTTTTGAGCGAAGAGGACATTCTGTTTCTCTCCGGAGTGCTGGTAAAAGTACTGCGTTTTAAAATATATTCAACGACATTCTTCATTTTTCCTTATGAACATATAGATGATGCACAACAGCGAACTGGCATTTGAAAAAAATGTCATGATATTTCTGTAAATTTTGTTATTGCCGAAGACGTATTTTTCGCTGCTAATGGCGATGGTTTTTGCCTCAGGCGTAACACAAATTGATATGGTTTAGAATTTTGATGATTGCTGGCCAATTACTGCATGAATGTGACGTGTATCGAATGAAATCTAACAATTGCGAACCCTGAAGGTGTGCCCCTTATAAATCGTTACAACTGCATATGAGACCTCCCTTACTTACATTTGAAATCTGTGATAGGAAAATGCTGTGCATTTAGTAAATTTATTCTGCAAAACACAATTATAATACATCACCTTATATATGCGTTATTTTCAATAGTTTAATGTTAAAAATCAATAGTGGTGAATATTATGACCGAAGCGTAGAAAATGTCCCAACCGATTGGTACAAACATTTTGGAAATCGATCCCTTCCCAAGTAACATTGCCAAAACCGTCCAGCTTTATTAGGATTTATTAAAGTTTTATGAAAGCTACTCAATATCAAAAGAAGCCAATTGGTTTCATATTTTAGTCGGGTTTATGGGAACCTACACAACTTGTTTACAACGATATTAAAACCTTATTTTCTCAAATTCCTTCTACTCCTATGAAAGGTTTTATTTAGACTTTACGAACTCGTAAAATGCTGTTTTGAAATGCCGTTTTAGAACTCATTCATGTTATCTTATTATGGTCAGTTGAAAAAGCATTTTAAAACCATTTTGCCTCCAGTAAATGTTTAAAATGGCAAATTGGTTTTTATAGTAGGCATTGTGAAGTTTATCTTGGCTTTTTGGCAAAACTGTTATTTTTTCTTATCGCCATATTGGAATATAATTAATAATTGAAATGTTGAAAAATAAATCCACCTAATTTTAAATGTTAGGCAAATGAACTGTAGATCGGAGACGAATTCCGGGGTTTGTTTTAGATAACCTTATTGAATTCCATCAATTTTCACGAAATTCATGAATAATTTATCGAATATATTTGTTGTAATTCTGTTTTTGTAGTCGTAAACTCGCAATATTTCCGGGGCGCAATAATTTTCGGCTCTTATCGTGCCAATACTCACCATAAAATTAAATGCGCATATGATTTGGAGCATGATACGCTGGAAAAACTTAATTTGTTTTGGATATTTTGTTATCAATAAAATTTACCGCAACACGAAAACTTTTTTCTTGAATTTTATTTATTGATGAAGTTTGTCAGAAGTAGATAATTTATCATCTCCATGCGAGGCGCTAGGAGTGGACGGTAATTTATTGCTAGAACGAAATAGACATGAAGAGAAAGTGTATTGATAGTTCCATATAGGGCAACGGTAGGCTTTAAAAATTGAAAGATCAAGTTTGAAAACGAGCGGAGGGCATTATTGAACGGTATTTATTGCTAAATGAACCAAAAGAGTAGAGAATAGAACAAAGCAGAACAACAAAAACCAACCACGATATCACAGTAAAATTTGACAGCTGTGGCCATTTGGTCGTACGCTGGTTTTCATGGCAGCCAATGGGTTTTAGAAGGTTCTCAAGTGGTCATAACATCTTTCACTAGAACATTTTCAAAATCTGTAAGGTCTTAGAAAAGTTTTATTAACTTGTTTTCACAACCCTCTATAGAGTGGGCCAATTTGTATAAATTTCGACTTTAAAGAAGCATAGAGGAGGTGTTGGTAGACAAAACAGTTTTGAATGTAGTTTCATCAACAAAGCTGGGAGAAGTGCTATACGGCTGGAATAATACTTAAATTGTTACTTGGGTTCCTTCTCTGGAAGGGAGGTGATTCATTTTATTAACGTCTCTTTGCTCGCATACAAATAAAACACCAATTTCTGCATAACTCGAGACTTAATCACAGAGAACAGACGTTCACGTAACCTGAAAAGTTTTGTTTGTTTTTCTCTGCACTTGCTTCTTATACCGGCTGACCCCTTTATACTTTTACACACGTTTTTCAAGAAAAGGTATATGGACATCAATGTCTGTTCTCTGTGACTTAATCAAGCAAAGGAAACCAAATTTAGCATGTGGGAGTTTTCGAGGCAAAAAATTTATCTATGGTAGTTTGAGACCCCTCCTTCCTCAGGAAGGGGAGGCTCTCATACAAATGAAACAGAAGTTTCAGCATAACTCGAGAACTAATCTAGCAAATGGAACCAAATTTGGCATGTGGGCTTTTCTGGTGACATGAAATATTTCTATGGTGGTTCAAGACCCCTCCCCTATCTAAGAAGGGGCGCTCTCATACAAATGAAACTAAAATTTCAGTATAACTTGAGAGCTAATAAAGCAAATGGACCCAAGTTTAGCATGTGGGGCTTTTGGAGACAAGATTTTTTTGCCATGGTGGTTCGAGATCCCTCCTCTCTCTGGTAGGAGGGAGGGGGGTCTCATACAAATGGAACACAAATTTAAACCAAACATGAGAATTATCCCTACTGTTATGACAATTTGTATGCAAGGGTTTTTGGGGCCGGAGAAAGTTATTATGATGGTTCGAGACTCCTCCCCCGTCTGGAAGGGGAGGCTCCCATACAAATAAAATACGAATTTCTGCATAACTCGAGAACTAATCTAGCAAATGGAACCAAATATGACATGTGGAGTTTTTTTGAGGCACATTTTTTTCTATGGTGGATTGAGACCCCTCCCTCCTCTGGAAGGGGGTGGGCTCTCATAAAAATGAAACAAAAATTGAACCGATCAGCGTTCACGCTGAAAATTTGTATGCATAGGTTTTTTGGGCAGGGGAAAGTTCTTATGATGGTTCGAAACCTCTCCGGAAGAAGGGTTTCATACAAATGAAACACAAATTTTTGCATAGCTCTACAACCAATCAAGCAAATGGAACCAAAAATGGCATGCGGGGTTTTTGGAGGCACGATTTTTTTCTATGATGGATTGAGACCCCTCCTCTGGAAGGGGGTGGGCTCCCATACAAATGAAACAGGAATTGAACCGATCAGCGTGAACATTTGTATGCAGAGGTTTATGTGGTGGGCTCTCATACAAATGAAACACAAATTTCAACCAAACATGAGAATTACCCAGGCAACGACAAAATGTGAATTTCACGGGTTAGAAGCATGTTCTGATAGAAGTTTGAACCCTTTTCCTCTTTGAAAGAGGGATGCTTGAGCTACTCTCAGTGCTACATTATGCAAAAGAAGTTAATCTAAGGTTAGGCAAGAGAAAATTACGTTAAAACTCACAGGATACGGCGTAGCTTGAAGTTAAAAATTTTGTCTATGAATTGCTTCTACGCAGAATGAAAAACCATGGTAGAAGCCACCAATCCGAGGGTTAAATTAAAAACATACACACACCTACTTTTTTGCACAAATTAATTTCGTAATTTGTATTTAAATTTTGCTAAAGAAAATACTATGACCCGTCAAAATGTATGGTAGTTTTCTCTAAAATGCAGTATTTAATACATAAGTTATTGTGGATTGCCATAGTAAAGACTGTATTCGATGAAATTTGGACACACGTAATTGTTCGTAACTTTTTAGCGTGTGGGTAAAAATTATTGAAATTTTAACTGAATGTATTTCATTGTGTTGTGTCAATTGTGTAATGAGTTTCGTGAAAATCGGTCGAGTGATTTCAGTGATGGCTTCAAATGAAAAAAATAGTGCGCCAACAAATTTTGGGCACTCACTTCGAAAACCCAAACGCTTCTCATCGATGGATCGGAAAACAGCTCGGAATCGCACATTCAACCGTATCTCATGTGATCAAAACGTTCAGGGACCGTAAGACAACCAAGCGGAAAAATGGTTGTGGCAAAAAACGTGGCACATCAAATCCGAAGAAGGCCAGGATGGTATTGAACCAGTTTAAGTGTTATCCCAACATTTCGATCAGGGATGTTGCGAAAAAGGCGAAAGTTTCAGTTTGTTTTGTGCAGAAAACAATGAAACGTTCTGGATTACATGTGTACAATGTCCAGAAGGCACCGAACCGGAGCGATAGACAGAACTCGGTGGCCAAAACTCGTGCAAGAAAACTGTACAGGGAGTGGCTCACAAAACCGTTCTGCATTGTGATGGACGATGAGACCTACATTAAAGCAGACACCAAACAAATGCCAGGACAGGAACACTACGTCGCCACCTCTAAGTTGGCCGTTCCGGAGAGTGTACGGAAGAAGAAACTGTTGAAATTCGCCAGAAATTCCTTGTCTGGCAAGCGATCTGCGGATGTGGCAAAATGAGTCAGCCCTTCATCACCTCTGGGACCGTCAACGGACAAATCTACAAGAACGAATGCCTCCAAAAACTACTTCTGCCCTTCTTGAGATCTCACGATGGCCCGACACTGTTTTGGCCGGATTTGGCATCTTGCCACTATGCCCGGCCCGTCTTAGACTGGTACAAAGATAATAATGTAGTTTTTGTACCAAAAGACGTCAACCCTCCAAACACTCCGGAACTTCGCCCAATTGAAAAATTTTGGGCAATCATGAAGGCAAAGCTCGTTAAAACTCCAAAACTGATAGAAAATGAATTTGAACTAAAGAAAGTGTGGTTAAAAGTAAGTAAGCAAGTCTGCCCAAAATTTGATGAAAGGGGTCAAGGCAAAGGTGCGTGCATTTGAGTTGGGAGAAGAGGTTCAATAAACCAATGCTGTCAAAACTTAACCATTTAGTAGTACTTTATTTCCAGAAAGTTTGAAAAGAATCGGGCTCTAGGAAAATTTTTGGTGACCTATTTTGTGTGTCCAAATTTCATCGAATACAGTCTTTAGTTTTGAAAACTGGCGCAGTCAGCCAAAATAGTAGGAGCTACCGCACCCTTTCTTTCTGTGTAGGTTCTATTGAAAAAAGTGGAGAAATTTCATTCTAAGAATGGCAACGTTAAGTTCGATAAATTTATGTGTTGCGTAAACAAAAATAAAAACCTAAACAAAATAAAAAAGTAAATCCAACAATCATCGTGCAACTAGCGATTTGAAATTGGTTCACCTTGCAGTCTGCACCATGCCATGTATTCTTGCGCTTCTCAGTACCTTTTGGTACAAGTATTTTTGTTTTTATTTTGATTTCCTATGTTTTTTTTGACAGAATATTTGAGAGTGTATTGGTGTGAGTTACGGTCTCAGGGGCGAATCATTAAGCTTGGGACCGAGCTTGGGACCGGTGTACTAGTACTTCCTGAGCCAAAAAAATCGTTTTCTTCATGACTATCCACCCGCTGGTACAACTCTATAATCGAAGTCACAAATTTGCAAACGAAAATATTTAACAAAAGCAGCGCTCGCACCGGGTTCAGCTATTGTGATATAACCACAATGGAACTGACTCATAGCTTCGGGTCTTGACATAGAATTCCTACTGAGCCATTGCGGCACGTCAAGTCAGTTCAGCGGAAGGGATAATTTTACGATGAAGAAATGCTCTCAAACATGGCATTCCTTAGTCGTCAATCCGCACCGGGCGTTTCTATTCATCTGTGAAAAAGCAATATGTCTCTTCTGACAGGAGTCTTACGTTCTGGCGAACAGCATAGCAACACCGATTCTTTGGTTAGGTACAGCAGGTTTGAATGCCATTTTAGGCAACACAATTTGGTAATTAAATTAACAATGTTTGAAGTTAATAAATAACTAAATATTTTTTCTTTTTACAAAAATTCCAACTGTTCGAAAGTATTGATCTTTAATATTTTTTTTAATATACCATTAAAGTGTGTACCTATAATTTGAGGGACACCCTATTTTACATTACAGCTAAACCATCTGGTGAAACGGAAAGAGAAGGAAGGAGGTGTAATATTGTTCAATAATGAAATAAAAAAAATGCTTCAAGTACCAGCTCTACGTTCCCGTCACAGCCCACCGGTGGGTAAAATATGGAAACAGCCTTCGATTGAATCTTCTCACTATATGGACGCCATCAGGAATGGTGAATATAATGAAAACACAATTCAGAAATATGTAGTTAAATTATGAAGTGTTTGGTTGCAAGATGCAGCATTTATGAGATTTATCAAGGTGTGAGGAATCAGTTTCCTCTGGTGTATTGATGACTAAGATAGTATTTCAATCAAATGGAAATTTCCTCCTGACAAACCGATTTACAGTTGCTGGGTAACGCCGGTCAACGAACCGATAGCTTCAATTACGGTGAACTAATGTTTAAAGCACAACAGGGAAACAACTGCGACAGCCTAGTAGTCGTGTTGCTTCACGGTTCAATGATGGGTCGACCAACGGATGACGATGGACGGGGACGTGGTCGTATGTACCTTATGGCTATAGTTTCGAACGCATTACGAGTTCTTCATTGCTCGTCATCAGAGATACAAAAGGGGAAGAGAAGAAGGGAGCCGACTTCGCTCATTCATTTTCCAGTGACGACAGTGTGAAGGGTCAAGGTAGAGTGGAGATGTGCGTGCACATGCGATTAAAATTTTGTAATTGCAAATTGTAATTGGAGTTGTTTTATCCTACTGCAACAATAGCAAGAATAACAGTCATTGCGCTCTTGTTGGATGGGACACGCTTCTATGGGTCCCAAAAGGAACGTGCTCAACTCATATTTGTGGGGCCCTGTACTAATTACGTAAGGGTTTATAGGGTGGATGGACTCCCGGCATTTTTTTGCGCTCCAAACTAAATTCTTCAGAATTCTTGAAAAAGTCTTATAGATCGAAGAGAAATCGTGAAAATCGTCTTACGTAATTAGTGTTTGGCCCCTGTCTCGTCAGCAATGTACGTCAAACTTTTGGACGGAACATCGGATATTTTGCCAGGAATGTAACAAATTAGTTTGTTGCCTTTGTCGATCTGTGTGAACACGAAATTCGGACAAATTGAATGCCTTGTAATCATGATGCAATATAGGGTTCGGGACGGGTTTTAAGCAGTTTATGCAGCACCTGGGACATTTGATGAAGCTGTATGTAATCTATAATTAGAACTGCCAATATTTAGACGTTAATCCCTTTGCTTGTTTCTGCTCAACATACGTTCAGCAACGAGCATTAGGCTCTGAAAATTTCATAGTCATGGAATAAAGATTTCAATTGCAGGGACTTTTTGAAAGCATGCGGATTGATTTCCGATCAAGAAAATGTTTTCTTCAGCTCCGCAATCTGTACATAAACTAACAATATTGTATGAGTGCGATTCCGTGCATGTGTGCGAAGGCGAACTGAAATAGATCATTGCACGATGGCGTCATCAATGCAGTTTTGATAGTTCAGGGAGCTTGTTTACACGGACTTATCATATTTTCGGTGAGATCGGTTTGAGATTTTGTGCTGTAAAGTTATTACGATTGAAGTAAAATAGCCGGAAAATAGACACCAGTGCTTATTTTTACATCATTTCCTGAATCTAATCGTACAGAATCCGGAAAAAGCCAATGAAAAATTTTATTTGAGCTGTTCGAATTCTAACACCTTATAAACAAGCTCGCTGAACTGTCAAAAAGTGAGGTTAATACATTCTGTGCAGTGATCTATAGGCCATTTGCTGCAAACGTCAATTTCCGAAAACAATCAACCAAAACCTGTCGATTGCTACACTCAGCCAAAAAATCTTAAGAATTTCATAAGGTTCATCTTATGAACGATGCTTTAAATTTCATAAGGTTGACTTATGAATGGATTTTGTTTTACACAACGTTGTTCTTGTTCGCCTTTAAACTTTCCTTACAACAAGGGTTGATATATACTAATGGTCATGTCACTCTACCCATAACTTCAACGTTCAAGGTTGAGGTTTATTTTTTCAACATCATTCAACATTATGTTTCATAAGGCAAATTTATGAAATTCATACTGCTTTCTTATGGTAAATAATCATAATGCACTCTTATGAATATCGAAAGTTTATTTCGCTGAGTGTACGATCACAAACTCGTTTACTACACGGTAGGAATAGAAAACCCATTAATGGGTAAAATTTCACCCATTTTTCTAACCTACACGGTGTTCAATAAGTTCGGATACACTTTCAAAATTTGTTAAAAAAATGAAAACATGTTTTTTTATTTTTTGGATTTATGTTATTGAAAGCTATGTTTACAAGGAACGTTTACAACATTTCTCTTGGAATGACCCCCCCTTTGTACTCCTTAACGAGCTTCAAACGTTTCTCGAACGCGTCGCAGGCGGCACGCACGGACTGCATGGGCATTTCGTCCCAGATTTTGAGAATTACCGTCTTGAAATGATCCAAAGTGCTGACCTTGTATTCGTTCAGCTTCGCCATCATATAGGACCAAACAAAAAAGTCGAGAGGATTCAAGTCCGGGGAGCTGGGAGGCCACAAAGTTTTGTCCAGAAAGTCGGTTAAATTGTCCCGACACCAGGCTTGAACCACATTTGCCGTATGGGCTGGTGCACCGTCCTGCTGGAACACGTAGTGCTCATCGCCGTAGAGGCTTCGGAGACTGGGGGCAACAACCTTTTCCAAAACCTCAGTTTTGTAGTACGCCGCGTTGATTTTGACGTTTTTTTCAATAAACACCAAGGGTAGCTTACCACGTTTGCATACTGCCCCCCAAACCATCACCGACGCGGCACTTTGGAACCGAGGGATGTTTATATTGGATTCAGGAATGCTGTCCCTCGATGGCGCCCACACCCGGTCATTTTGCACATTGTGCGGCTGCTGCAGCACGAACAGTTTCTCGTCCGAAAAAACAAACTCCTGACCAGCGTGCCGAGAGAGGATCCTCTTAGCTCGATCCAACCGCTTTTTGCTGGTAGCCTCCGAAACGCCATGGACCTTACGTTTTTTGTAAGGCCTGAAACCAAGGTCCTTGGTGAGTATGGTGTGAGCGGTTCCAATGGAAACGTTGAGATCTGCAGCCGTTTTCCGGATTGAGCGGTTCTTTTTGCGCCGAATTCGCTCCCTCACGATCTTGATGACCCGTGGCGTCCTCGCTGAACGCGGCCGACCGGATCTCGCACGGTCATTGGTCGAGGACGTCTCCCGGTATCGCCTGATGGTCGTGTAGACAAAGTTCTTGACCCCATGCGATTTCAGCAGCCGGAATATATCGCCGGGTCGCTCACCGTTCAAAAAACGCTTAATTACGAAGTCCCGATACTCTTTCATCGCGCGTAACAAACAAACAACAACTAACAGAATGTCAACACCGCGCACATTCGGTAGCGTATGAATGAAGCTAAAGCTGACACCAATACCAATGCAGAATATGTACATGGCGCATACCTACGCAATGATGAAAACTTGTATTCGAACTTATTGAACACCGTGTATATGCAGCTGTCAAAAAATGGGTGAATAAAAAAATATTAGGGGTATTCCTAGAAAATGTCGTATTTGCAGACAACTTCATATCTATTGTTCTGACAGAATTTGAGAGGAGGGAAAAATGTGGGAAAGAAAGGGGAATAGTAAAAAGGGCAAAGGGGGGGGGGAAAAGGGGAGAACGGAAAAAGAGGGAGGAAGCGCACAAAAGAAGAGGGAAAGGAGGGAGAGGGGGGGGGAAGGAGGAAAAGGGGGGGGGGAGGGAGGGGAGGCGGGGGGGGGGGGGGGGAGGGGAAAAGACCGGGGGGGGGGGGGGGGCGGAGAGGGCGAGGGGGAGGCGGGCCGGGGGGGGGGCGGGGGGTAATACGAAAATGGGTAAAATATTACCCATTTGGATAAACTGTTATTGAAAATAATATGGGTATTTTTTTTACCCATAAATGTGTATTGACAATATTTCAACTTGTCTTGTTTTGCTCCTGCCATCCACCATCAATCTTACCTCTAATCAGTTTCACACAAGTGATTTTATTCGGATTGACCTCTGCCCGATGTTCAGAAGGTCCTTTAAAATCCCATTATGGATGAAGTCAATAATAAGCTGGACAATGCCTCGCTCGAAAGGCTGCAGGGTAACTAGGAGTAGGTGTTATAAATAAGTGGTATTAGAATAATTCTTTATATTGCAGGTCTGAAATGTCCAGTGTCCGGCTAAGATGCCTTCATCCATAATTACGTTGTTGAGCTCAAAGCTCAAAGAATCTGGTCCAATTTATTTTTTAATTGTGTGGCTTCATGATGAGAAATAAAGCTTAAGTTTCATAAAATTGTTGCTTGTGTTTTTTTCCTTAGAAATAAAAACCCATTAAAGGGTAAAATTTTACCCATATAACAAAAAAGAGAGTATCCATAGACTCGATTTACACATTATTGAGTAAATGGCGCAAATGTCAGATAATGGGTATTTTTTTACTCATTTTCCACAAAATTTCATTTTTAAGGATGAGTAAAAAAATACCCATTTCCTGACATTTATGTCATATACCCATAAATGGGTAAATTGAGTTTACGCATTTAGTGGGTTGACTCCCTTTTTGGGGAAATGGGTGAAATTTTACCCATTAATGGGTTTTTGATTCTTACCGTGTAGCAGGTTATAAGACAGACCTACACGACCAAACTTTTAGTTTGTCATTGATCTTTAGATTGACAATGTGTATTTCTTATTTCATTTACTCTCACGCAAATGTTAGACAAAGCGACTGTGACGACAAACAGGATGCTTCGTTTAAAAACCAACAAATTTAAGAGACAGCAGACTTCACGTTACAATGCCGGTGCGCTATATCCATCATGAAAAAAGAAGAGAGGAAACATGCACGCTAAGAAAAAAGTACCCAAAATTAAGTTTTTTTTTACCCATCTCGCATGTTTTGTGCATTAAGTTAAAATAAGGTATAAAATGAAAACTCAATTTTGGGTAATTAAATTTCAAATAGCAATAGGTAAAATTTACCTAATTTTGGGTACTTACATTTCAAGTGCCAATGGGTAAAATTTACCTAATGAATTATCGAAATAAATGTGAGAACTTTTCTAAACCATAAGGAATATAGATACCTAATGATCATTTTTTTCGAACAGAATATTAAAACAAACGGGAAAATAGTTAAATCGATCATTTTTATTTGTCAATATCGGTGCAATAAAACAATAAAACAGGTCATAAATACGTTAGCAATCCATAAGTAATAGCGTTGCTAACAATGCTGCCATTTCGTGAATTTGAATAACCGGATAACCGAAGAGAACCGCGACGAGCAAATAATGCGTCCGTAGTCCACCAGAATAACAAATAAATGACAATCGTCAACACCGCCGACGGATGCTACGATTTTCAACCAAAATTAAGTTGAAAATACTCAACCGTTCAATGCGCGAAGAGAACGGTATGGTTGAGTAGCTTCAACATAAAATGGAGTTGTTTTGGTCTTCAAATTAAAATATAAACAAATTAGGTTTGGAAATACCAGTTTACAATAGTTAATGATCGTCATTCAATTTTCCAACATTGTTGATAATATAGATCTATCAGCATATAACGAATGACGATGTTGTAATTCGCGACGTAAACACACCTGCCAATTAAATTTTTTAAAATTGTAATAAAATATCAAACATAAAAAAAACTTAAATTTGAGTATATCTATCATTACTGACTAGATGGGTGAATTCTACCTACTTCAATTTTTTAATTCACCCAACTAGTAACCTTACTTGACAGAACTCAACGTTGTGTTTTTTTTACTTAATCTTGGGTACTTTTTTCTTAGCGTGTGGGCTCTCTCAAAAGCAACAGTGATGTCATAGTTGCCGCTCAACAGCGAAGCATTATTTATCGTTGAGTACTATTGGACTGCTCCGAAACATATTTTTTATTGCATATGATAGTGCCAGGTGATAGACAATATAATCATAAGCATAGATCAACCTCAAATGACTGGAGGAAACATGAAATAAATAGTGATTTCAGATAATCTAAATATGAAATAAATTCAAACTCAATTATCAACATCACATTCTGGCAATGAGCCTTAATGTGAGAGAGAGCTGATTAAGACATGCCCTCCGGGTACACGCGATCAAATGCAAAATGCGCAAAGGCAAAATTTAAGCGAACTTCTTCAGCAGACCGATGATTTATAGATGATGTATTTTAAATATTCAAAATGACAGTAATTAATTGGAAATCAATCTTGATTTATACATCAAATCTTTAGCCCGATAGATAGAGCTTATGATCGTATCATTAAAAGTGAAAAATTTGGAAAATGTGGGAGTTTTAGACCTATTGCCTAGCAAGTGATTAAAACAGTCACACCTGATTAAGCCGTCCCCTACCCTAAATTAATAATATTAAAAAAAAAACCGAAAGTTAAAATGTACCCTTTTTTGAAAAGCGTTATTCTCTTTTACTACTACAAATACTTGTACTGTCGGTAATCGACATGGCCACTCATTTTATCATTAATTTGGAAATATAAATTCAATCAATTTCGAAAGTCGATAATTAAGATTTATGGTTAATATAAATGGCACTTCAGAAATCCTTCAGAGCTAGTCATTACCTGGCAAGACTAATTATAGTTCATCGAAATATAATTTTAATTTACGACAAATGTCATAGTCGGACAAATTTTACACGTGTCATACACAAAAGATACCTCTTCGTTAATGAGACACTTGTCCTGAGTAAAACATCTGACAATTATAAATTTAAGCCGCCGTGCACAATGGGCCATTAAAAGACGGAAGTCACATTTTCCTCTGCTAATTTGCTTATTCTATCTCCCAGTATGCAAAGTGCGACAGGATCAGGAACCGAGCCACCCATCAAGAACGAATAAAAGTTGATAGCTCCGTAGACATCGGCAACCGAGAAAAACAACACCAACTGCTTGACCTACTTTCCCGAAGCCGAAAGTTACAGCTGTACGGACGGTTGATCCTTTTTTTTTTTACCTCCCTGCAATGCTCCAACTCCAGCGCACAATGTCAGTTCCAACGTTAACCAGTCAGTGAATATGTAAAAATAATACTGTAAAACTTAAGTATGTGGATGCCTTTACCTTCTGGGCCATTTACATATCGTGCTGCATTTGTCGGTTTGCTGCCCGGGTGAGTTGTTTGCTTGTTATCGCCTTAATCCGGCTGCTATACAAAGTATTTACGTTTAAGAAACACATGCATCACGTGCCCCAATTAACGATCTACGGGTAGGTGACGGTAGTCCTTGGTCGGAGGATTTAGTTTAATTTCTGACCGGGGAAAGGTGTTTCTCGGTTGCATTCCGTTAGGACCATTTCAAATGAATTCAATCGAAAAGACACATTTCATGTTTAATAGTGGGCGATTGGCGTGCGATGGTTTTAAAGTGGAAATTGTTGACTTTTTCGCAAATTTTGTTAAATTATGAGAAAGTTCACACTCAAAATGCATTGTCGTTTTCGTACAAATGTTACACTTATTTTTTTTAAATCTTATTATTATTTGGTAGTCTTTATGAATCTATATTCTAGTTCTGCAAACGTCAACACTAACATTAAAATCAAAGTCAGGACACCATTGGGTAGATTCGCTCTTCATTGACCTACTGGCTCGTTCAAATGATACTATTATTATTTATTTGTCGTCAATTGAGTTTGTTACATAGATTATCTTATGTGCTAAGTTGTTTTAACTCAAAATTGTTTCAATACAATATAGTATGCAAGGGCAAGGGCAGATCTTAATGAATATAAATAAACATCATTTGAATAATGGGTCCAAATTTTCCGTAGTTTGTACGATGATAGTTAGTTGCAAATAACTGTCGGTGCCTTAAATAACGTCTTAGTGTGTAGAAGTTTAATTATTATAAAAGTTTCATCGAGTCAATCCTGTGTGAGACAATGTTATTTATAAATGAAACCATCGCAAATTCTCAACGCTCTTTCAGTGTTTGAATGTTGATAAGCATACATCGAGCTTCATACGATGTATGCTAAAGGAAATACAGTCCAGCCTAACTTCCCAAGTAACATTTTAAGTTTTATGAATTCCTACAAAGGTGTTATAAAACGACATCCATAAAACCCTGGTCAAGGCATATTTGTCTTGATTTCTTCCCCCAAAACCTCATTAAGACTTAAATTTGGCTAGTTGGCCCACCCTGGCAGGGGTTCAATGGGTATAGTTTAGAGGCAGTTCTAGATTGGATTAAAATAAAAAGATTTTACAATGACCGAATTAAAAACCGTTTTAAAACCAAATGTAAACTACAATAAAAGCAATTTGACTTATATAAAAACCTGTTTCGTCCCACTTCCTCTGGACGCTTGCCAAAATCACTCAAAACAGTTTTATTCATATTATAATCGTATTCATAAATTTTATTTAGTCTCAACAATATCATTTCGACAAAAAACACTTCTGATTGGAGAAAACACCCCATCATACCCATCAGTATTTTCAAAGTGAAATATTTATATCAGTTATATTGATATATCATAATTTATCACATGTCCCAAATTTCAAGTGCCAAATAAAATTCATTGTGTAAAGTGCTTGAAAAGAGCTGAAAAACCAAGTGCGCCTGAACTAAGTGAAATATTTTTTAATATAAAAAAAGTTTAATTCTTCGTTGAAGTTAAGTTTTTTGCTCAATCACTCTTATGTAACCCTTTTTTATTCCACATAATCTGCTGTATAACAATGAACCGTGTCAATTGAAATATATCATGATATATGGAAATTATAAACCTGCCATGAAGATTGTAATAAAAATGGCAGTGGCATTTAAAGGGTGTACGGAATCAAATTGCGACACACACAAATATTCGGCAAAATTCGCCCGTTCAACCAATCATCTTCAAACATTCAGGGAGTAAAATAAAACATGTTATGAATATTTTCCCATGTTTGTTTTATTTAATTTCAATTCCATATCCAAATGCACGAACCTTCTTCTTTAAACTACTCATAAGGTCCTGTACAACATTTGGACCACCTTTTTTTTGTGTGGCAATCCATTTTTTCTTCATATCTTCCTCCGATTTCACTTCCTTAGGATGCTTGCGAAGTGCCTGCTTCATGATGGCCCAGTACTTTTCAATTGGCCGCAGTTCCGGTGCGTTCGGGGGGTTGAGATGCTTCGGCACGAAATTGACCTCCTTAGCCTTGTACCACTCCAAAACCTCTTTCGGGGAAGGGCGGGGGGCTAAATCCGGCGAAAAAAGGGAGGGGGGTGGGGGGGGTCTGGAGGGGGAAGGGGGGGTTTTTGGGGGTTTTTTTTTGGGACCCGACCAGATGGGCATAACATAAAAATAACAAAATTATAACAAACCTTGTTAAGACTTACTGATTATGATATAAATTTGTTGCAAACATTTTCATCTGGATAATTGTAAAACATACTTATAACAAATTAAGATATAATGCCCCACGAGGCACAATCTGCGTAAAAAAATAAGTTAATTCTAAGACTAGCTGATATGATTTTGCTACATCGTTACAAAACTGTTACAAATGTTGTTTTGTCTATGATATATCTAAATCATAGCTTGCTATAGTTTTGTCATCTCTTGAGGATTTTTTGTTGCAATTTTTGTTATTTTAACTACATCCACGATCTAAATTCTAACAACCTCTGTTATAAAAACAGCATAACTGAATAACAAAACTTGAGATAATTTTGTTGTTGTCTTTTGGTCGGGAAAACTGCCCATTGACTGTTCCAGTTGTCACGAATGGGATGCTCCACTTTCCACACGAGTGCGAGCCGTTATTGCTTGCCAAATCATATATTTTTTTGACAAACTTTGATATTTTTTTTTTTTTTATGTTCTGGGGGGGGGTGGTTTTTTGGGGGGGGGGGGAAAAGGGGGGGCGGGGGAGGGGGGGGGTGTCTTTTTTTTTTTTTTTTTTTTTTATTATGGGGGGGGGGTGTGGGTTTTTTGTGTGTGGGGGGGGGGGGTCCTTGGGGGTTGTTTTTTTTGTGTTGTTTTGTGGTGTGTGGTGGGGGGGGTTGTGTGTTGTGTGTGGGTGGTGTGTTGTTTTGTGTTTTTTTGTTTGTGGTAGGAGGTTTTTGGTTGGTTGTTTTGCGGCGGTGGTTTTGGGGTCTACCCGCTTGTGATCCTTAACACTATACGGAGATCCATTTTTGCCACTTTTTTCTTTCCGATCGATGGTCAAACGTTCGTGGTACCGATTTAAAACACGAGACACCGTAGAATGTGCCATTGCCAGCTTCCTGCTGATGGCACGATGAGAAAGATCCGGATTTTCGAGTTACGTGCGCAAAATTTCTTTGCGCCACTGCTGTTCTTCCGAATTCATCTTCGCACCGATTGCACATCTGCTAGTGAAACTTACACAGCGTAAACAAATACACATTGAACAAATTCTTCCCAAAATTTCAATAGAAAATACCCAACGGGTACAAAGTTACAGTAATTTAAAAGTGATGCAATTTGATTCCATACAACCTTTACATTGATTTTTCATAAGCCATTTTTGAAAATGCTGTTATGTTTTTATGAAAGCATCTATAAATAAATCATGTTTTGATATGGCATTTATGAAAATAATTTTGAGACTTAACTGTTTCTTTGCAAAGCTATTTTGCTACATGCAAGACCGTTTAGCTGTCAAACAGCTTGTATGATAACCAAGCTGCTGCCAGAAAAAGTTTTGACAGTTCAAGCTACATCAAAACTTAGTCCACAGGAAGAAAATTATTAGCAAGAGAACGGGAAAACAATGCGGTACAAAATAGTGCAGACAATTGAACGTCAATTTGGATCATCATCTGGACTTGTAACAAAATAGATGAATGATAAAATCATAGACAAACAGACGTAACACTAAGAACAAATTGCCTTAGAGCATCCATATCGGACGCAACTATCTGGGCGATTAAATCATTTTAGTTTAGTCACTCAATCTCACACCGGTCGCTACTATATTTTGTTACGGTGTTCTGTATCGGTCGCTGCTAAATTAGTGATCCATCATCAGTTTGACAAATTCGGTGATCGTTATAAACGTAGTCAATTGCGATGGCTCTTTCTTCGTAATTTCTCTTGGAGAGACGTTCGGTTGGCATGAAAAAAACCATTGGTTACAGTGGTCTCTCTGGGAACCACTGGGGTTTGGTACAAAAATATAAATGTCCTTTACTATAAGTTTTGCCAAATCACCCCAGAGGTTTCTGGAGGGGCCATTTTGGCAAATTATTCTTTTCATGCCTACCGAAAGATGCGGTTTGTTGCAAAAACACAAATGTCCCCTCCTACAGGTTCCCCCGAGGCACCTCAGAGGTTTTGAGAGAGGCCAATGTGGCTAATAGTTCTTTTTAGGCCTACCGAAAGTCTCATGAAGAAAAAAACATGAAGATAAAACCGCCGCATCCCGTGATTTGGCGCAAAAAATCTCCTACAGGTTCCCCCGGGACACCCCAGAGGTTGCCAGAGCGGCCATTGTGGCTAATGGTTCTCTTTCATGCCAACCAAAAATCTATCCACGAGAAATCATGAAAAAGCCATCGCATGCCCCTATTGATAAAATTCTTATTATTAAACCAAATTGGCTTAAAGTTGATAAAGCAATAATTTTCTCTTAATCAAATTCAAAATTTGCCCCTAATCCTGATTGGGTAAACAAAAATAAACCAATCGGAGATTTTTGACAATAGGCAGTCGAATAGCAACCCTCTCTCGCGCCACTATCGCATTGCTAAATTTGAGCGCCTGATGCTTTCCGATAGTCGCGCCACAATTTTGCTAGCGCTTTTAGTTGCGCCCGATACGGTTTGAAGTGATGGTGAGGGCGATCAAATATACTTTAGATACGCACCGGTACAGGTGCTCTTACAATACATCGTCATATATTTAAATTTAGATAAGTTAAAAAATTAGCGCTATCTGACGGCCGCTCTGCCCATTTCAGTGTCAACCATGTTTGATTGTCTTGCCTGCCGCAACAGCTGCCAACAAGCGCGCCCATGAAACACACGCACACTACTTCAGGCTCACTTGAATGTCAATCGTTTGTTACGAATACGCAGAAAAGTGAAAATTAGTGGATGCTTGCTCTTCCGTTATATCCTCAGTCAATTCATGATTGAACGGACTGGCAAGGAACTCGATGTCTTGGAATTCATTTTCCGTTTCGTGGGATGGTTCACCAGGAATCTTAGGAATAAGTTGCATAGCAGCAGGTTGCGACGGGATGGCATTGCCACGTAACCTAAACAATGATTCTATGTTCATAATAGATAACAACTAATTTACTGTTTTGCTTACCCTTTCGCAGGCTTTTAACAGTTTTTATAAACTAAGTTAAACGGTCGGAGCATAGTTTCCGCTTTTCGACTGCCTTTTGTCCGCCTCCATCAAACTCCACCACGAGCTCCCTTGACTGGCAAAATTTTGCCCACTTCGCGCATCTACTTGATGTCAAAATTAAATTCTATGTCATAGTAATATTAATCTCAATAAATTTCACACCTTTCCATGTCACGGTGAAAACTAAAGAACGATTTTCCGCGGTTTTTACCTTCCCGATTAGAGCAAAATAAAGATTCACATTTGCGTCCCATGTTTTGACGACTAAAACAAACAAAACATTTCCGAACACACTAACACTTGCAAGCGATGCTAGTGCAAGGAAATCCCTCAGCAGGAAAATGTCATAATTGTCGATGAGAGTGCTGTAAGTGGCGGCTTGGCCAACTATTTGTATTCAAATCAATCGTTTTTTTTAGGTGAACGATGGGCATCAATTAGAGTGTTACGTCTGTTTGTCTGTGATGAAATCATCATGGTTCGTAGCCGACTTTTCCGAAAGAACAGCTTTTCCGATAACTTTGAATTAAAATGATCCCACGGCTCCAAGCGGCTCTGCTAGCGGTGGAACAGTGCGCGCGGTTATTGTCAACTGACTAATGTTGTTGTTTTTTCATGGAACTTAGTTGATGGGTAGTTGGCAAATCACTATTCAGAATGCTCAAGAAGTTTTGCTTAATTATGCGCTTAAACGTGCTACTTGTTTTCATTTTTTTAAGTTTGTTGCTATGCGAATCCATCTTTGTTTTATTTTATTATGACATCAATGGTAGAGCAGCTTGTCATACTCTTTATGTAGTTCAAAATGCTACAAAATATGCTGCATGCTCTGGTCGGAAGCAAAAAAGCGTACTGATGGTTTTTATAAAAATAAAGCGCGCTAATAAAAAATATATTAATACCACTGTGAAAAAAAAATAAACAAGATTATTAATATAAAAATAGACAGTGTTTTTGGGGGAAAAAATTTTTTTTTTTTTTTTTTTTTTTTTTTTTTTTTTTGTTATTTTTTTTTTTTTGTTTTTTTTTTTTTTTTTTTTTTTTTTACAGGGTGCGGCAGAAAATAATGCGAAAATTTGTTCTATTTCTTTCAAATCCCATTTTCAACTAATTCAAGCAATAATATCAACATTTTCGAGTGCAGTTATCTTTATGAAGTCCTTTTAAACAAATTTATTCAATGTGTCCTCCATTTTTATTAATAACATCCTCGAACCGACGCCGGAAGCCAGAGCATGCCTTTCGGACGAAGTCCTCCGACATTGACTGCCATGTGCGTGTTATGGTTGACTTTAGGGTTTTCACACTAGGGTGTGATGTTTTGCAGGCTTGTGCTTCAACATATTCCCAAATCGAATAATCCAACGGATTAAGATCTGGACTGCTAGGGGGCCACAAATCCTTCGTCCAAAACTTCATGTTATCGTTCAACCATTGTTGGGTTCGATTGGACGTGTGACACGGCGCTCCATCCTGCTGTAGGACAACGTTTTGGTCCTCGGAGAAGTTGGCCTTCACCCAGGGAAGCACTTGGTCCTTTAAAATACCGATATACACTTCGGTATTGATTTTAACTCCAGCATCAGTGAAAACAGGCGGCATTTTCAAACCGTTGGACGCCACCAAGCCAAACATCATGACACCAGCCGGATGTGATAAATATCTTACTTAAAAAGAACAAGGATTAAAATAAATAGTTTGAAAGCATAAAGTTTGGTTTTGAGATTTTTAATCGTTGGAGGCCCCAGGTCTGTTTTGCGGAACTTTGTTCTCTATTTTGTGCGGTGATAGTAGTTAATATAATGAACCGGTCCGTGCGGCTGTTGGCCACAGCATCGATGCTGAAAAGCTTTTCGTCGGAGAACAGGATTATCATTTTTTCCTTCTTCAACAAGGAAAGCAATCTCTTGGAACGAGTCACTCGTAGATCCTTGACCCAGTCCGTAATCAAGTGGCGTTTCACTCTGGCTCTGGAAGATGCATGCAGGTCTTCTTTGATGATTCTCCGCATGGATTTCTCCGAAAAATTGGCTTCCTTTGCAAGTTTTCTTATGGAACGCACCGGGTTGCGAGCAGTTTTTGCACGGACCGATTTGATATCGTTCGGCGTGCGTGCAAAGTGCGGACGTCCGCTTTTCGGCTTCCGCTGCCTAGAACCACCCTGCAGGGATTTTTTTATGCGGTAAACTGTTGCCAAATGGCACCCTACCACCTTGGCAATCTCTTTCGGCTTCTTCTGGGCGAGCAACAAACTGGTGATCGCTTCTTTCGCGAACATTTTGATGAATTTGCAATAAAACAACTAGAATGTTTGGATGCAGCACTTGCACAAATACACTTTCGACAGAAATTAGCCACTAGCTACACGAATTAACCCAATACTCAAGTTTGAACATTTTCGCATTATTTTCTACCGCACCTTGTAATTGAAAAAAGGGACCAAACTATGCTACAATATTCAAGTTCTGTTTGGGTGTGTAGGGGTTGGGGTATTGTAATGGATGGAAAACCAGTTTTACAAAGCCTAGCATATTACTGACTCTGTTTATAATTGTTTCATGATGAACAATGAATGAAAGTTTCCATTCTGATTTTGTAAAGTAATTACTTACTTAGGTACGTCTCGTTTTATTGTAAAGGTAATCAAGTTACATATTTTTACATTTAGTTTTAGAAGGCTTTTGTTACACCATGTGTGGAATATTTGTATCTCATTTTTTAATATGGGGGCGACCCCGGCGTAGTGGTTAACATCCATACCTCTCACGCCAAAGTCACGAGTTCGAATCTCACCCCCGGACATGTTACGAAAATACCCAAAAGAGGTATTTGAGATGAACCAGCCCGAGGCTGAAAATCTCGATAATCCAGACAAAAAAAAAAAAAATTTAATATGTCACAGTCTTCACCATTTTAAATTTCCAAAAAAAGTTTCAGGTCGTCAGCATAAATTAAAAAATTAAAGTTTCTTGAGTATGAAGGATAAGTCATTCACATATAAAATAAATAGAAGCGATCCTAAATGAGAGCCTTGTGGAACTCCCGAACTAGCATGAATAGAAGTTGATTTTTTCCCGTTAAATCTAACAATTTGTCCACGGTTGGTGAGGTATGATTCAAGCCGTTTGATGAGTTTAGCCGGTATTCCAATTTTTTTGACGTAGACTACGTCTTACGGGAAGGGTTGGGTGTCAATTGAAAATCTAAAAATAAGCGACCGTCACGAAATATCGTTACAAATTAAACGCTAACAACTTAATAAATGCTCAATAGATTTTCAAGATTTTTACATCAATCGGTTGGAAATTTTTCCGCGTGTCAATTCAGTTATAAAACATTATCCGTTAACAATTTTAAACTATTGAAAATAGAGAAAATATAAGGTGATGTCTTATAATGCCGATTTTTCAGAGTAAATTTACTAAATGCACTGTACTTTACTATCACAGATTTCAAATGTAAGCAATGGAGGTCTCATATGCAGCAGTGAACAATATAAAACGGGTACACCTTCACAAATTTACTCATTAGTGTCGCGGCACTGGAGCTGGGCAGACCAACGAACCATCGAGGATCATCGGCTGGCGATGGCAGAAACTCTGGTGGAAACCTCGATGGCGCGAAGCTTCTAGTGCGGAGCGGCTGGTGGTGGCACGTACCATAGAAGGTGCAGTGGCGACCAACCAGTGGACAGGTAGCTGATTGCACTGCAGGCTGTTGCTAGCAAGCCCTTGGCTAGGCAACCGTTGCTAGGCAGCCACTAATTTGCAGTGGTGTGCTAGGCAGTCGGTTGCCCAAGCCGGTGATGATTTGTTGCCAGGCGGTGGGCGCCACCACGAGGAGCTAAATAAGGTGCCTGAGTGTGTGTGATATTCTTGGTAGTCATTTTTATCTAAAGCACAACGTGCATGGCAGAAATAACCTGCTTCGTGAAAACATCGAGAAGGATTCATTATGCGGATTATTACAGATCCGTCCTTTTCAGGACGACCAATCCAATGTTGAGAGAGTTTGTTTAATTTGAATTTATCTTACCAATTGGCAGAGAGCGGTGGCTTAATCAATTTCTTCTTCTTCTCGCCGTTTTCTTCTCGTCGCATACCTTGAGTATTGTGCATAATTTATAACGGGCTGCCGTCACGAGGAATTGAAATACCGGTCGATAATTATTCGATCGTTTCTTAATTCATTTAATTTTGAGGTGAGATTTTTGCACTAACCTAGATGTTTTAATGATTGCCATTTATTCAAGTATTTTAAAATTTTAAATAAAAGATATATATTTTCGCGTTCATATTCATCAATCGGTGTTGGAAAATTTTAAAGAATGTTGCGTTCCGGCAAATATCAAGAAATTTCCTACGTTTGATTTTCGCTTTGATTTTCGAAAAGGATATTCCGAAGTAACATTCTTTGCATACTCCAATTAGTACAGTTAGGAATAGTTATTCTGTTGTTTTAACGATTCCCGTTGGATAGAGGTTTACTTCTAGGAAGAAATAAATTTTGAGGAACTGTGAAAGTGAGAATAAGTACGATGCCTAATCGTTTTGAGGACAAACGTATGCGCAAATTTCGGAAGCGCGTTAAAATCGAACGTATGGAAAATCCTCCGATCATGTACCGATGCCTGAACTCGTGATTATCAGGCAAAACTTAAACTTTGCCAACTACTGGTTGAGATGCTGGAGAAGGACTTGAGGCCGTATCATCATTTAAACCTTTCTGAAGAGTATACAATAGAACTTCCTAATTTTCATAATGACTACTAACATACAGGGTCCTCCCTTAGCTCAGTCGGTAAAGGCACGGCTACAAAGCCACGCCATGCTGGAGGGGGCTGGGTTCGATTCCCGGTCTGGTCTAGACATTTTCGTTAAGGAAAATTTCTCGACTCCCTAAACATATAGGGTATGATTGTACTTGCCACACAATCATACTAAGGCAAAAATGGTACCTGGCATCAAAAGCTCTCAATTAATAACTGTGGAAGTGCATTTAGAATACTAAGTTGAGAGGAAGCAATAAGCTAATTGCGAAAGCAACGCTTGTTTTGGCTATGTAGCTTAAAACGTTAAAAAGAATAAGAAGAATACTAACATAGGGTATGTGTCCTTTTACTCAGCCTTATATGCAACGATCGATTACATTTTTTTATCATAACTCATGAAGCAGGGTAGCTGTGAGCAATATTTAACTAGATTTACACTCGCTTAGGTATGTTTAATAAGCTATTTGGTAGTATGTATCACAAAAAAATACACAATTCATTTTATTTAGTCGGAGACTTTCGAGGGATATGGATGTAATGTCGGTCTATAGACACAAAATTAGGTCTGTTCTTGGATGCAACTTCGTCCCATTCGAGAGATTTAATATTAAATGCTGTCTTCGTACGGTTTTTTTTTTCCTGATTTTCTGATTAAAGGCATTGCCAGCTGTATTCAATCTATCCATCACATAATTTCACAAACCAACTAAACTAAAATTACTTTGAAACATTCCAGTGATTTTCACATATGATTTACCGGTCACTCGATAGTGAAAACATTATAATTTTGTTCCTTTGGTTGAGCCATTTGAAAAATATACAAACGCACACTTATTCATTACCAGTGAAAATTTTACAAATAACAACATTTCTACTACGTTATTAATCCAACAGACCATAGTTGGGTACATAGAAAATTATATGTCCCTAACATTGGGTCTAAGGTTTTCTTGTTAAGTTATTGTTATTTTATTGATGTGAACAGTTAGTTAATAACGTGTGACTATTTTTTGTACATCTAGGCTGCATTACTCGGTTAATCGGTTCAAATTAAGATCATTCGAAGATCATGCAGATAATCTGTTCAGCTTAACCAGCGAAGTCATGGTATCTAAAAAGTTAAAAAAATTGAACATTGCACGGATGTGAATAGCTATAAATTGATTAATAATGTCTCAATTCCTTGGAATTAATCGGTAATCCCGATAGCAACATGATTTTGTTGATTATGGCTGAATTAATAACATATTTGGTACATAGGCCGAATGAAGGAGCTAGGCTAACATTACATCCCGTTACCCTACTTACTCACTTATGCTAACCCAACGTCCGATTAGAACAGTACTTGCGTTGCAACATAGTTTGAAATAAACATTTAATTTTCTGCATTATCTAATGAATATAAAAGGAATGCTAGATTTGACAAGAATGGTTGATTATTTCATTTAAATGTAACCTGCTATCACTGCTAATCACTGAAAACTAACAATTTATTTTTTTACGCTTGTTTTGGCTATCAATTGAACAACGGAGAATTTTACGCGTCTGCTAAAATTCATTATTATTTTTTCTGTGAATGTTCCGCTACGAAAATAACGAAACTAATCAAACGGTTTAACGTAGTCTACGTCAAACACACAACCCCACTGATTTTTTAATTTAAAAAGAAGTATAGGCATGTCGACGTGGTCAAATGCTTTGCTTAAATCCGTGTACAAATCTTCTCTATGGCTTCCGTTATCGATTGCTTCTAGAGAACAATTCACAAATTCGAGTAAATTAGTGGTTGCCGACCGACCCTTGAAAAATCTGTGCGGTGAGGTAGTTATTCTATGTTTTATTTGGTTAAATAGTTTTTCATTTATGATTGCCTCAAAAAGTTTAGGAATGCAAGAAATAAGGGCTATATCACGATAATAGCTGACGTTAGATTTTTCACCAGATTTGAAAATAGGTACTAGGAATGATTTTCTCCATATTTTTGGAATGTCTCCGGATTCCAGTGACATATTGAAAATCCAAAATAAAGGAGCTGTAAGCTCAGTTGCCAAAGTTTTCATAAAAACAGGAGGGACTCCATCAGGCCCCGAGCCTTTAGATGCGTCCAAATTTTTTAATGCCTCCAAAAAGTCATGCACATTGATTTCACTAATGCTAATGTCAGTTGGAAATTCAGGATGGAAACCAAAGTATTCACGATCTTGATCTGGTTCTGAATATGTTGTGAAGTTTTTTTTTGGAAAAAAAAAATCCGCAAATAAATTGCATATCTCTTCCTATTGTTATTGTTTATTACAGTCAACAGGTAAAATATTTGCCAGAATTACCGGCATCTTAAAACTAAAATCACAAAACTACAAAATTGAACAAACTGACAAAAAACACGTCTTAAACTAAACTTATTTGTTTCTCCATGTACATTAAAATCAAATATAAAGTAACAACTATTAAAAAGACGACTCATGCTGCGCATTGGCTCATGAAGACCATCAGATGCTGAACACTTTTTGGAATGAAAGCAATAAAAATTAAATCTGCATCGATTTTAGTCAAGAAAAGATACGAGGATTTTTGTGATTTTCTTTTTCTGTGCGTCTCTGGCGGGTTTATGAACTCAACAAAATTTAATAAATAAAAAAAATAAACAATAATAAATAAAAGGGGAGGGGGAGGGAAAGAAAAAAAAAAAAAAAAAAGATAGTATTAATTTAATCCAACCAACTATTTAAGAAGAAGATTAAGAGTGGGGGGGAAAGGATAATAATAAATTAAAAAACTTCAAAACTACTCCTAGCAGAAGTGCTAAACTGGTGCTAAAAATCATGTTAATTTGCTAATTGATACAAAGAAGTTATAGATCCCGTCCGTTGTTAGGTACATACAATCGAAACAATTCTTCCAGGCATAGAAATGGCTTAATATTATCTCCCATTGCATCACTACCACCACCAGCAGCAGAAGCGAGTCCATCTCGTTACGGTCCGGATCATCCCGAACGGACAGTTCATTTTCGTGAGCCCACTCTTTATTTATGTACTTTTCGCCCAACGCACCGTTCGCCGTCGTCATCTTCGTTTGGTCCAATGCACTTTTCTCCTACCTATACATAAAATGCATTTCAGTTGAACTCTGCGCGAAAAGTCCCACCGACCTGATCCCCCCTAACCAAGGCTCCGTGAAAGGAGATGAGACCGCGCGCGAATCTCGTTTGGTGAATTTCTTTTCTTATTTTATTATGTTTGTGCTCTTTTCGCCGTCGTTGTTGCTGTTGTTGTTGTTGCTGCTGCATCAGCAGCAGCTTCTTCTGGTGCAGTTTTGCTATTTTTTTTTCTCTTATGCACTTCTTTCGTTTGAATGTTATATTTTTTCCGCTGATTTTATTTTTTGCTCAGCTTCGTTACGTTCTCGTTTATTTATTTTTTCGCCTTCCGCGCGGGGTTCAGCGTTTCGTGAAAGTTCATTAAACTCATTCTCGCCGCGTCATTTTTATTACGTTCTGCACTACATCTTCGGTTCCCGTTTTGCGTTCACTGCATTTGTTTTCCTCTGGTAGGTGATTCCGTCTGGAGGAACAGTCAGAGAATGGATTTATTTTTAATAACACCAGGCATTAATTTCGGATAATTCATTGTTTTGGGTTTGTTTTTTGGAGTCACCAAAAATTTTGATTTTATCGTAATTTTTAAATGATTTTGAGGATACTGCACAGAAGATTGAAAACTCCCAAAAATCTTGTCCCAATCCAGCCCAGTGCCATCGGCTTGTATATCTGGACCAGAAGGGCCCCGAACTGGAAGACCAAGTTTGGTGAGAGAGGAACTTTTCGTTTCACTGTAGTAGTGTTTGCATTATAACATGCAGCCTTGCCCTGGTTCGGAATTGTACACGAAATGCATGTTGCTGGGATGTTGAATTTTTCTTCCGATTCACTAACTGCATCATATAGGTGAACCTAACCTTACGTATAGTCAATTCGGTTGTTTCTTCTTGTTTCGTTCCTGTTGGTGCAAATTTTCAGCTCTCTTTCGTCTCGCTTCATCTAAAGATATGCAGTACTGGTGAGTGGACGCGTATTGCATACAGAAAACCTCTCGGTGTGCATTTTTTCTTCATTCGGCTGCTGAGCTGCACTCGTCTAAAATTCTATTACAAATCTTCCCGCAGGTCTTTTCCAAAGTGCATACATTTTTTTCTTGCTTAACATTTTTCCTTGCTTCGGCGGACAAAATCTTATTATTCTTTCTTTCCTTTTGTGTGTCGTTTCGCTCCCCTGCACGAAAGAGGATTCTTTTTGACGGATTTCGCGAGATTATTCACCGCACCCGTTCATCCGGCTCCGCGCCGATTTTGTCCAGTCCCCGGGTGAATGCATTAGAAAACAAGTTTTATGCATGCAGTTTTTGAATGCATTAGAAACGCAGGGCACTGTCGGAAGATGATGGGTTTCAGCTATTTGAGACCATCAATTTGGATTCGTCTCTTGTTTGAGTCGTGAGAGGGCTGTTTTTTGGTCGCTGCGAGGAAAGAAGGAGTAACATGAATATCCAGTTTTACATAGATTTTAAGGAGCATCAATGGTGTTTGCATTCTAGGCAAGATGTCAAAATTTTAATAATTCCGTATTGCTTCAAGATTGTAGAACAATCTGGTATTGTTTTGACGATCTATTTCGAAATGCTGGGACAATGTAGAACTTTGGTGGTAAAAAGCCATATCTCAAATAAAATTTTCTCAAACTGTGTCTCAATATACAGGCACTTAAGCTATTCATAATTTTAATGTGCCTCTAAAAAAATAATATCACAACTTCATTAATCTTCAGTGGCTTGATTTGAATTAAAACCAAACAACCATTAAGGTTGATGGAGTCGTTATTAATTGGGAAAATGATGATGACTGTCTGCCTATTTTTCCTTTTCTTGTTGATGAAAATGCAATTAAGGCTGTTCTAGTAAAAAATGATGATTCACCCTGAGCAGCGTACATTCACTATTTAATAGTGTATTTTTTCCATATTTATTTTCTTAGTTGAATGGCTTAAATCACTTAAAATCTGGTAATTTACTAATACCCGTTTTACGTATGGATAACATAAATACCAATACGTCCTACGCTTTTTAAACGCACATACTTGAAGGGACCTAACACTCGATACACTCAAGTCTTTTTATACACGGTTTTTTTTAACGACGATTTTTGAAATAACGCGGTTTTTTTACGACGGTTTTCGAAACGACGCGGTTTTTTTTACGACGATTTTTGAAATAACGCGGTTAAAGAGCCAAAAAAGCCTAAGTGTTTTCTGAGGATGTACATACAATGAAAAAGTCTTGGTGTGTCATGAAGAAGATTAGTTTCCTCGGTGTTCAGTTAACCTACGCCTTCAATGGTGTGCTGTGGAGGGGCTGTTCATATATGACGCAACGTCCGACACCATTGTGGAATGCAAGATAGCGACTTCCGGTTTGTGAAAAGCCGCCGAATATCCTACAATATGGGTATTTTTGGAACGGGGACAACATGTAGAGGCCAGAAATCGATGTGCGACGCCATTTTGGAATCCAAGATGGCGACTTCCGGTTTGTGAAAAATTGTCAAATAGTCTGCAATACGGATATTCTCGGAACGAAGACGACGTGTAGAGGCCGGAAATCGATGTCCGACGCCATTTTGGAAACCAAGATGGCGACTTCCAGTACAATGTGCAGACAAAACAGTAGTTGAAATTCAATGGAAGATACTAATCTCCGCCTTTGAATCATAGTTACAGTTATTCCACCAAAAAGCTCGCACTCATCAATATTACAATCTTGCTTTCTTATTTTGGATGCACACGTAAATAAAATATTATCCAAAATTCGCGGAAGATTCGGAACAATTATGTTAGTGATCAACTGATTTAAGCGTTTTGAGGTTTTGTCGGTCAATCAATAAAACTGATTCTACAGTTCTGTAGATTTTCCGCAGCTCCTTATAAATTAGTCACTAAATAAATTCAAATGGTCCCTTCAACATCGAGATATGGAAAGTTGACTGTAAATACATAAATGCTGATAAACACGGATAATTTTCATCCTGTTTTAGCTATAAATTTTACGACGATTATTGAAATAACGCGGTTTTTTTTACGACGATTTTCGAAATAACGCGGTTTTTTTTACACGGTATGTATGAGTGTATTTGCATGAAAAATTTAAACTTCTTTTCTGCGTTTCTTTTCAATGTTTGAAAATGGATTCCCAGCTCTCATGATGTTTTTCAAAACGCTTTGAAACAAGAAATTTCCTTGACCCGTAACGCTGGTAGATCACCTTTTCGTGGTGCGTTCCCAAGTAACAATTTTAGTTTTATTCCAGCCGTATAGCATTCCTCCCGGCTTTGTTGATAAAACTACATTCAAAACTGTTTTGTCTACCAACACCTCCTCTATGCTTCTTTAAAGCCAAAATTTGTACAAAGTGGCCCACTCTATAGACGGTTGTGAAAACAATTTAATAAAACCTTTATAAGACCGTAAAGATTTTGAAACTATTCTAGTGATAGATGCTATGACCAATTGAGAACCTTCATAAAACCTATTGGCTGCATTGTAAACCAGAATGCGGCCAAATGGCCACAGCTGTCAAACTTAACTGAGATATCGTGGTTGGTTACCCAAGTAACAATTTCAGTTCTATTCCAGCCGTATAGCACTCCTCCCGGCTTTGTTGATGACACTACATTCAAAACTGTTTTGTCCACCAACACCTCCTCTATGCATCTTTAAAGCCGAAAATGTAAAAAGTGGCCCACTCTATAGACGGTAGTGAAAACAAATTAATAAAACCTTTCTAAGACCATAACGATTTTGAAAATGTTCTAGTGAAAGATGTTATGACCACTTGAGAACCATCATAAAACCTATTGGCCGCCATCAAAACCAGCATAGGGCTGAATGGCCACAGCTGTCAAACTTCACGGTGATATCGTGGTTGATTTTTGTTGTTTTGCTTTGTTGCTCTTCTGATTCATTCAACAGTAAATAATGGCTCAGAAAAAAGTTCTACTGTTGCGGGAAATTATGATTGGTAGCAAAATATATAAAACAAAATGAGTTTTTTTTATAGCGTATCATGCTCCAAATCATATGCGCATTTAATTTTATGGTGAATATTGGCACGATAGGAGCTGAAAATTAATGCGCCTTGGAAATTATGCGAGTTTACAACAACAAAAACAAAATTGAAAGAAATATATTCCGTTAATTAATCATGAAACTCCTGAAAATCGATGGAATCCAATAAGGTTATCTAAACGAATACCGAAGTTTGTCTTAGATCTACAGTTCAATTGTATTACATTTAAAATTTGGTTTATTTATTTTTCCACATTTCAATTATTTCATATTTTTCAATATGGCGATTGCAAGAAATCACAGTTTTGCCAAAAAGCCAATTTATCTTAGCAATGGCTACTATAAAACTATCTGATTGCTTGGTAGCTTTCCTCAATGCCAGTTAGCCGTTTAATGCATTTACTGGAGGCAAAATGGTTTTAAAATGCTTTTTCAACTGACCATAATAAGATAATATGAATGAGTCCTAAAACGGCATTTCAAAACAGCATTTTATGAGTTAATAAAGTCAAAATAAAACCTTTGATAGGAGTAAAAGGAATTTTGGAAGTCAAGGTTTAAAGATCGTTGTTAAGAAGCTGTGTAGGTTCTTATAAACCTGACTAAAATTTGAAACCTATTGGCATCTCTTGCTGCCATAATAAAGCCGAATTGATTTCTAGTGGTTTTTATAAAACTTTAATAAAACTTAATAAAGCTGGATGGTTTTGGCAATGTTACTTGGGTATTGTTGTTCTGCTTTGTTCGATTCTCTGCTCTTCTGATTCATTTAAAAGTAAATAATATCTGAGAAAAAAAGTCTGCGGGAAATGTTGTTCCATTGCAAAATATCCAAAACAAATTCATTTTTTTACAGCGTAGCATGCTCCAAATCAGATGCGCATTGAATTTTATGGTGAATATTGGCACGATAAGAGCCGAAAATTAATACGCCTCGGAAATTATGCGCGTTTACAAAAACAAACACAAAATTAAAACAAATATATTCTTTAAATTAAACAAGAATTTCTTGAAAATTGATGAAATTCAATAAAGTTATCTAAAAGAATTTAGAAATTGGTCTCCGATATAAAGTTCATTTGCATTACATTTAAACTTTGGTGCATTTATTTTTCCACATTTCTATTATTTCGTATATTTCAATATGGCTATTGGAAAAAAAATCACAATTCTGCCATAAAGGCAAGTTATCTTCGCAATGACTACTTTAAAACTATTTGGTTCTTTGGTGGCTTTCCTCAATGCCAATTTGCCGCCTCATGCATTTACTGGAGGCAAAATGGTTTTAAAATGCTTTTTCAACTGACCATAATAAGATAATATCAACGAGTCCTAAAACGGCATTTCAAAACAGCATATTATGAGTTCATAAAGTCGAAATAAAACATTTGATAGGAGTAAAAAGAATTTGACAAAACGAGGTTTTAAGATCGTTATAAACAAGCTGTGTAGGTTCTCATAAACCTGACTAAAATGTGAAACCATTTTGAACCTCTTGGTGTCATAATAAAACACCAAGAGGATTTCTAGTGGCTTTGATAAAACTTGATAAAGCTGGATGGTTTTGGCAATGTTACTTGGGTTACGAGGTATCAGATCTACCACCGAACCCTAGTCCGAATTAATTCGAACTAGGGAACATATTTGTTTTTGTAGTCAAAGGAACGTATATTAGTCCTTATTGCATTTTATGTCTTGTGAAAAAAACCTTTAAAAAAAACAAAAAAACTCGATTCATAGCCAACAAAACAAACAAAGACAACAGTAAAAAACACCGAATACTTCATCATTTCTCAATAGTGATGAAGTAACTCGACATGCACTAAACAAAGGATACGGGATATACTACAATAGATCAAATTACTGGTCGCAGTGGTTTATGTCCCGAACAGAGGAAAAAAAAGAAAGCGATGCAATTATTATTTTCGATTACCATAGAATGATTTTCAAATATTACGATGTAGAAATATTCCAATTAGATAAAATTTTGGCCTGAAAATGATCCTCAATTCACGCACTGAAAAAAAACCACAATATTTTTTTGGCAACTCGTCAAATCTGGCGAAAACTTCACGGGACCTTTATGGGCTTTAATGAAAGGTAGTACGCGATTTTTGAGGCATTCTTCCTTGTACAGCTTCGAGTCCATCGTCTTATACGTCACGAAAACTTTGGTCTTTCCTCCGCAGCTGCATATCCTTTGCCAAATCATCAGTTTTTTTGTGGCAAATATGTTCATAAAAGCAAACTTCAGCAAATTTCAGAGCTCGAGTTTTGGTGACGAAACTTTGCTTCAACGTTCTGTTTGGTTGCTTGCTGGCTCGATAAGAACGATATCCTGCTCGGAAACGAATTCTTCGAACGGTACTGCGAGCAGCAGCGTATTTTTGTGCAATTTCATTATCTGATAGTCCAGGGTTTGCTCTGACGGTTCTCAACACCTTCTGGTTCAGCTTGCGGTCATATGTTCCACTACGACGCTTACCTTGAGGTGGTCGTTCCACGCTCTTTTGCTCCCTGAAACGTTGGAGCACATCATACACGGTTGATTTGGGGATTTTCAACGATTTTGCGATTTTTATTGCGGACCACGTTGGATTATCAACGTGGGTGTGCAGAATTTTTTCTCTCCTCTCGGCTTCCATCTGGAATAACTTTTGACTTTCTGCACGAAACACCGTAAAATTTATACCGCAGAAAGTGGGCGCCTAGGTCAAAAAACCGCTGTAAAAGAATTCTTGCAGCGGTCACTTTCCGTGCTGCTGCTACACAATAAGTGATTCCGGATTCTAACTGGACAGAACTTTAGTTTCCACGGTTGCGTTATATCTGTTGGGAAACGATTGCGCAAGTATGCGTATTGTACGAAACGAAATCACCATACTTGCCTGGGGGACGGAGATCGCGACTGCTGCGCATCAACTCGTGAGCCAGATTGGCAAGTTGTACTGTTTGCGGAGGGAGCACCATTTCATTTTCATCGTCGGTGTCTTCGAACTCGCTGTTGGATACCCAAGCAACACACTAGTTTTATAACGGTTGAAAATACTTTTCTATGACTAGATTTGGTTATATAGAAGCTTACTCAACATAAAATCATAAAGATGTGTTACTCGGGTAAGCTGCTTTCAGATGTCTCCACCCCGATGCGATTGCTTCTCCCGAAGCTGGAACATCAGTTGGGACTTCCGGCTCGTCTGGAGTACGTTCTGGAAGCCTCACTGGTATCTCTTCTATCCACGCGGTAGTTTCAATCTCCACGAATTCAACTGAATCTTCGTGGGTTCCGAATTCACTGCGCTCCTCATTGACAATGATAAAGTCACGACTAATGACAATGTTGTCTCTCTCCGGATCATATACCCGGAAGCCCTTCGTATCTTCAGCGTAGCCCATGAAAACACACTTGAGCGACTTGGCATCCAGCTTTCTACGCTTTTGCTTCGGTTGGTGTACAAAGTCTGCTGCACCAAGAATCTTCTAGTGCCTCATGTATGATTTTTTGCCAGTCCATGGTGTTCGGGTGTGACTTTTTCATACGACACTCATGTGGGGCTGAGTTTGATTAGGTAAACCACCACAGCCCAGAATGTCTTGGGCAGGTTCGCAATATGGTGCGGTTCATCCGCTCGGCAATATCATTCTGCTCGGAAGTGTATGGACAGGTCTTCTGTCGTCGTACCCTGTAACGTACCATGCTCTGTTTGAACCTTGAATTGACTTACTCACGTCCGTTGTCGTTGCGTAGAATTTGCAACTTCTGACCCGTTTGACGCTCCGCCATAGCTTTGAATGCCTCGTTTGTTTCCAGTGCTTGATCTTTCGTCTCCAGCGTGTAAAGGAACTTCTTTCTTGTCGCATCATCTATGAAGATTATGAAATATCTGCTTCCGCCAATCGAAAGATCCGCACAGATCCATATGCTCCAACTCCAGCTTGTCCTTGGCTTGACTCTCGATACAAGGGAACGAATCACGTGAGTGATTACCTTCGATACAAGCCACGCATTCCAAATCGTCGATGTTCCTGAACTGAATTCCATCCGTCAGATATTGGAGTTTCTTCAAGCCTTGCTTGCTCTGGTGCCCAAACGCCTGTGCCCGATCATTATATCGGTGACCGTGTAGGCTTTGTTCTGCTCTGGTCGGTTTACTCTGTACAGTCCTCTTTCCGCAACCCCCAACGCGAAAATTTCTCCATTCTGCGTCCGACTTGACACCGTTCTTTCGTGAACAGTAAGCGCCAATTTGGCGCAAATTTAGCTGACGGATAGTAGATTCGCCGCCAGGTCTGGGACTTCCAGAACATCTTCCACGGAAACGTTACCTTCGACACACTCCAGATTGACCGTTCCATCCGCTTTCGAACACATGGTCCCGTTGTTTGCTGTTCCGATTTGAATCGCCGTTTCTTGCTTGTTCTTGAAACTCATTCCCATATGCGCCATGTGGTGGTTCCGGAGTACCATTCCTCCTGCTGCACATCATAAATTAGTTTGTTATCCTAATGTATAACCACCAGAACACTTTGTGAGTGACTCGAATAGTACCCTTACTGTTGGTATAAATCGATTCAAATCGGGTACCAGTACCAATATTGAAATATTCTACTAGACGTCACGTAAATTCAGCTTATCCTATACTAAAACGAACCCTGCTGCGACCCAATCCTGATCTACAACATCCCAGTGATTTCTCGTGGACGTACATAGATGTTCTCGGCTTCTAATAAAGCGAGTATCACGTCAACACATTCCTACATACCTTTTCCTTATTAGACCTGCATTTGGGCAGGGCCGGCCCTGGCATTGCTTTAGTTTAAGATTATCTGTTTTCACACATTGAGGATGTACGTTAACGCTTGCATTAAAAAAAAGAGACAAGTTTGAAGATTCCACTCGTCCTCAAGATCGCCCCCCCCCCTCAAACGTGCCCCATCTGCACCCAATTGAAAATGAATCTGAATCTGAAGCGAAGGATCTATTCGAACAACTTCGTGGCGTAAACCGAAAAGGAACAATAAGGCGACCAGTGAGTTGAAGAATAACGGGTGATTCATAAGTAGCGGGACTAAATTCGTGTCACGTTTTCTGCCACACGCGCTAGAGAGAGACAAATAGCTGTGTGCTGTTTGGACAGTATCCGAAATCGGAGATGGCGAGGCACTTTTCAACGGAGGGCCACAAGAAATCCACGATTTATAAAATGATCGCTCGGTTCTATGCTCGGAGGCCAATGGCCAACAACAAAAAACCGGCCCGACGGAGCGGAATAAGCGCCACCAAGCGGACGAAATTGAAAGCTGCCGCCAAGAATAAAATTGGCACCAGCATTAGGAAGCTGGCCAAGAAGTTCGACAAGTCGCAGAGCAAAGTGGTCAGAATCAGAAGGTGGAGGGCGTGAAACGTTCCAAGCGAGCGTTCAGACCGAAGTAAACGGAGAAGCAGCTGCAAGAAATCCGGGAGAGTTTCGGAAGCTGCGCCGTAAGTAATTTAAGGGTCACCGTTTTTGACGACGAGAAGTACTCTTATGCGCGCATTTAAAACAAGCGACTAAAAACTAGCGGCAGTTAGCCGGAGCTTTGGTCATAGGTAAAAAAAATGAAGCTTGTATTCTTCAGTTGGTCGCCTTTTTAATCAAGTCATCCGTCGTTTTCGCCACGAAATTATTTGAATACTCTCCTCTTCAAATCAGCCCAGAACTTCTCGACAGGACGGAGCTGGGGCACGTTGGGGGTGTTGGCACGCTTGTGCACCACCGGAAACCCCAACCGCTCCATTTCCTCCAGCGCCCGCTTCAATTAGACGCTAGATCCGGCCAGAGCACCACGTCGTCATCATTGTGGTACTTTTTATTAAAGGCGGCAACTTCTGGGAGGCCCTTCATACTGTAGATCTCGCCGTTCACTGTCAGCCCCGACAAAAAGAAGAGGGGACGTGACATCCCCTTTTCACTGATTGTGAGCCACAGCAACACCTTCTTTGGGAACTTCGTGTGCTCTGTGTACCTCACATCGCTGATAATTTCTTTTGTCGGGGAGCTGAAGTAAATGGAACATCCCCCCGAGCCGTTGCCAAGTAAAATTTTTGACCTGGGATTTGCCCGAAGTCAGCCTTGACATAGGTTTCATCGTCCATCAGCACCTGGTCGTATAGCTTCCGAACACGGATTTTGGCCACACTATTCTGTTTTATGGTCCGATTTGGCTGTTTGCTAGCTCGATACGACTTGATTCCTTCCCGGAGTCGAGTTCTCCTCACGGTACTATGGGCAGCACCGAATTTTCTGGCCAAATCACGGTCCGACAGATTGGGATTCCTCTTAATCGTCTTCAAAATCTTACCACGCAGTTTCCTGTCGACAGTTCCACTCCGACGATTGGCTTGAGGCTTCCGAATCGTCGTCAATGTTTCCTTATACCGTTTGATAACGCGCCATACGGTATTTTTGGGCAATTTCAGCTGTTTAGCTAGCCTAGATGCAGACCACAATGGATTTTCCAAATAACTGTGCACAATTTTTTCCCTTCTTTCGGCTTCCATGTTGATTGTTTACAAAGTACAGTCGATTTGCGGAATGTCAAAAATACATACGTGAAGCTGACAAAATTCCCGACACGTGGGCGCCAAGAGCTTCCAAATCCGTTCACCAGGAGCGCCACAATATGAGCAAAAGTTTGTTCCAATTCTAAATGAAGCAAGCCTTACTCACAGATAGAAAGAAACATTTCATTTTCTATGTTATTTTATGCACAGAAAGAGAATGCTAGATTTTGCAGTAAATAATGGGATATTACATGTAAATTTAAGCCCGATATCGCATGAATCTATTCTGTTGTATGAACAATTGCAAACATTATTGTAACAATTTCGTTGTTTACGCCTCCTTTGGCTTGGAATTGAACGAGGGGAAATTTTACGCGCTTGTTAGAATTCATTATTTTTTTCTGTGCTTCTTGACCGTTTGGCCAGTTGCACCGATCTCCCGGCTCAATGCACGGGAAGAAGTGGCCACCTTGCCTTCCGTCTTCCGTTTGAGCTTCTGTTGAATCCTCCGGTCGCTTAAAACGGTCGGACGGCTGGAACCAGGCTTCCACTCGATGGACTCTTCCTTCTCCAGAAGTGCCAGAATCTTGTAGATGTTTTCGCGATCGTATCCGGCCCACACGAAGTGGGCCACGATGGCCGACTTTTTTAGGCCCTGGTGTAGCAGGCGGTACGAACAAACCATAGATCGAAGTTGTTTCACTGTTCTCGCCAATAGCTGCCGTAAACAAACTAATGGAGCTGTCAAATTTTCACAGTATATAGGCAACTAGTATATATTGACTACTGAACAGTGGATTGACCACCAGGTGGCAGGTTAATCGCATGATGAATCGGAACATTTAGTCGCTTTTTTTTAGTGCGCACTTTACGTTCTTGAACAGTTCGACCGCTGGGAACATGGGGCTCTATACCGACGAGTTGGACACTACCCCCGATAAGGGTAGATATGCCAGAATAGCCAAGTTTAAGCCCAAGGTATCGTTGCGGGCGACCATTTCGACCGCTGGCATATCTATCCTTCAGGGCCTGTTCATAAACCATGATGCCAGTGAATGACCCCCCAGAAAAGTCTACGTGGTTTATGAATAGTCCATTACGTACAGATAAGAGTAGGGTTATGGTGGTCAATATGGAAGTCTACACGTAGAACCATTATTGGCTGCTTTAGTAAAAAAAAGCACTATAAGGATGATGATATTGTGTTCTGGCCGGACCTAGCTTCGTGCCATTAAGCAAAGACGTGGATTGGTTGAACGCCCATAACATACCGTTTGTACGTAAGGAAGACAATTCCCCAAATCTACACCAGGCGCGGCCAATCGAGTCGTATTGGGCCATACGGTGTAATTACGAAAATGTTTGGGAAGCCACCACAGCTCAACAACTCAAGTCCCGTATTATCAGATGTGCCAAAAAGACCTCCAGGGGGGCCAGGCCACGATGGGGGGGGGTTCGGGGATTTTGGGGGGAAGTAAAAATAAGGCGCTTATCTCTCTCTTTTTTTCTCACACCACACACACACTTTTTTTTTTTTTAAAAAATAAAAATTTAATTTTATTTTAAAAAAAAAAAAACCTTTTCTAATATCTTTTTTCTTTTTTCCCTTTTTTTTTTTATCTCTCCCTTATACCTTAATTCTATTCTTCTGCCCTGTGGGGAAAAGCGCCGACATTCGGCCGGGCGGCGCGCGGGGGGGGGGAAGTGTTTTTATTGAATTTTTATATATTATTGGAAATAAAAAAAAATTCGTTTTGTTTTGGAGCGGTTCCATATCATTTCAGCAACGAGTAATTTTCATATTTTTTTATTTGCATGAAACCTTGCATACAAGTTTTTGGGGAAGAAAAACGCCGTTTTGCATACTTGGTTCACCATTTTGAATCAAGCCTTACTTATGAGAAGGGCCTATGAAAAATGCACATGATATCTTCAAAAAATTGTATCTCGGAAACGGTTTGTCCGATTGGTTTGGTGTCTTCGGCGAAGTTTTAGACAATTGTTGGTGCTATATGGAAAAAATATGCACGGTAAAAAAAAAGTTTAGTTTTTGTGTTTTGAACTAAAATATAGATTTTCCCTTAAAAGTTACATGTCAACATTTTTTTAATTATTCTTATGTTATAGCTGATTGAAAATGCTATCTAGTGCACAGTAGGTTGTTCTGGAGAAAAATAGGTTACAATGAAAAAAAAAATGTTTTAAAAAAATTACAATTTTCAAAAAAGCTATTATAAAAAGTCAAAAAAGTTTGTCACTCTAATTTTATGAAAGAACATCAAATTTGCAAGCAAAAAGTACTTAAATAACATTTTTCTAAGATGCACCGTTTAGAAGATATTACTGATTTAATATTGATTTTTTTGATAACTTAATAAGTTTTGGCCCTTTTCGGATGTACTCCGTGTTTTTCCAGTTTCAAAAGTATTTTTTTTCGGAAAGATTGGAAAATTGGAGTTAAAATGACACCGACAGCTTAAAGATTCGAGTGAAATTCTCTGCCTGGTATCTAATTACCTGTATCTAATACTTGTTAGCACGTTTTCAGCACAACGCACCAAAAATAACTGGAAGAAATCATTGTTCCTGATAGTGGGATTTTGTAACTTGTTTTTCAAAATACTTTTAAGGCAGAGAATTTCACTCGAATCTTTAAGCTGTCAGTGTCATTTTAACTCCAATTTTCCAATCTTTCCGAAAAAAAAATACTTTTGAAACTGGAAAAACACGGAGTACATCCAAAAAGGGCCAAAACTTATTAAGTTATAAAAAAAATCAATATTAAATCAGTAATATCTTCTAAACGGTGCATCTTAGAAAAATGTTAACTGAGTACTTTTTGCTTGAAAATTTGATGTTCTTTCATAAAATTAGAGTGACAAACTTTTTTGACTTTTTATAATAGCTTTTTTGAAAATTGTAATTTTGTAACCTATTTTTCTCCAGAACAACCCACTGTGCACTAGATAGCATTTTCAGTCAGCTATAACATAAGAATAATTAAAAAATTATTGACATGTAACTTTTAAGGGAAAATCTATATTTTAGTTCAAAACACAAAAACCAAACTTTTTTTTACCGTGCATATTTTTTCCATATAGCACCAACAATTGTCTAAAACTTCGCCGAAGACATCAAACCAATCGGACAAACCGTTTCCGAGATACAATTTTTTGAAGATATCATGTGCATTTTTCATAGGACCTTCTCATAAGTAAGGCTAGATTAAAAATGGCGAACCAAGTATGCAAAACGGCGTTTTTCTTCCCCAAAAACTTGTATGCAAGGTTTCATGCAAATCAAAAAATACAAAAAATAAAAACTGGAAAAATTTCCCACTTGTTCGTGGAATCGCTCTTTGATATCTTTATTTAACCATCCATCCGAAAATTATCTCTTTTTTCAATTCAAGCGTTAGTGCATTGCGAAAAGAAATCAGCCGATTTACTTCCCAATTTGTCGATTCAGCAAAGGATGAATATAGGAACATGAGATTTATAGTATATGGAAACAGTTATTCTATATAGTTTCAAATCCATCAAAAAAGAAAATCACAGAAAAAAAAATTGATTTCCCGATGCTCCAATTCAAACAAATTTTCCCCGGCATAACAAGCCAAACGTTGCTCCCCACCTCCTTAGATCTCTACGAGATGCGAATTCTGCTGAATTGTCACATCCAACGTCAACAACAGCGGCAACCAGTCGGAACGAACAACGACGACTGCAACGAATGGAATAAAGAAAGCGAAAAGACGAGCCTTGATTTGGGATTTTGTTTTATGCACTTTATTAATAGCCAGTGAATGACCCGCGCGCGATCCAAGCCGTTCGAGTGGAGGTAATCGTTCTCGCGCCGCTTCCATCGTCGTCGTCGTCGTCGTCGTCGTCTGCGTTCGTGCGTGGTTCGCCGGCCATGCGGCCAAGACTTCGTTATGTAGGAGCTCATCTGGGAGGGAGGCGGACCGAAAAGGATGGAAAAGATGCTGATACAAATATTGAAAAAAAAAAGAATAAAAAAACAAGGAATGACGGTGTGCTGATTTTCTTGGCTGTAATTTACGATCGAAATTTGTCGCTTAATTTCTGGTTTACGACCGTAATCAATGTGCGTAATTTCTTCACAAATCGTGTGGGAAACTCAGCCGGTTTTGGAGGATGAGTTTCACCATTTCTTTTATCAGCTGCTGACAAATTTCTGATTGTTTTAAAAATTCTAAACTTGGGGTGGCTTGTGAAGAACTTTGTTCGAAATTTATGACGTTTTCATTACTTCAAAAACCAATCTATAGATCACACTATTAAAAACTTTTGGATCACATAAGGAGATGCACAATTCCAATGAAAATGACGATTATGTTTAAATTTCAAAATCATTTTAAGCAATGTCATGATTCACTGTGAGGCTTCTACGAGCTTCACCATTGCACAGTGAAATTTACTTTTAAGATTGAGAATCTGGTGATCATGCGGGAGGGATTGTTTGCTAATTACTCTTGTTTACAAGAAAGCGAAATACATCACTTTAACATCGTTTCCTCTATATGAGTCGCCCCCTTTGCTCCACCAAGTTACGCCACTGATTAGGATAACTGATTAAAAGTATCACATAGTACTATTTCAAACCAGATTACAGCGAATACCATCTTTCTCAAGGAGGAACTGAAAAATCGCGGCAATGATGCAAGCAAGGTTGAGCGAGATTTTGTTTTATTTTATGTGATCGTTTTCTTGTCGCTGCTCGAGAGTTTTTAATCCTGCTCCTCCAGGGGGTCATTCAACTCAGCATACAGCCGATGAGCCACAGACTTTTTTCATCCACTGGCTGTGGTGATTCTTTGGTCCTACACTCCCTACACGGTCCATCCACCCATTTGTTATTCCACGCGGAATCCGAAAGACGGAAAGAGCGAACCAACTAACGAACGAGTCAGTCGGAATGTGTATATATTTAATATCGTGCAGCTTTCCTGGTCCATTGGAAGAGAGCGAGTGCGGATTGAACTCTCATCATTGTATGCAATTTGGATCCTGCAGTCGGATGGACATGGCTGGGGTGGTTATGCTTCTTCAGGTTACTGTTCAAAGTTAAGAACGCAACGAAATAATAGGTTCGTATAGCGAATTTGTATGTTGTTCTGGTTAGTCATTTCATATTATAGTTGTTGTTTAGTCAAGCAATATATTTCTAACCATCAGTTGAATGGTATTGTAAGGGTTGTTCACGTTAAAACACAAAACACAAAGCGATTTGCCAAAATTCTATTTTTTAACCAATTGTCTTGAAATTTTCAGAGTATCACAGAGTATCTTTGCTAAGTGTTTTGCCTGTTCATTTTGTTCAACTTGTGCTCCAAATACAAATGCCCTTATTATTCTCTTAAGACCCTTCATGAGACAATGACCCATGCTTTCTTAAATTCTTGATCTGTTTTGACTGTCTTAAGATGTTTGCGTAATTCCTGTTTCATAATTGCGCGATATTTTACTTTTTTTTTATTACTGTCCTTGGGTACAAAGTTAACCTTATTTTCCTTATAGCGTTCCAGCACTACCTGTTTTGAGTAACTTTTGGTTTGGTTTGGTTTTGGTTAAGTTCTTTCCCGAGCATCTCACTACTGTTATAATTGGTTGCAGCAACTTGATTTTGACCAAATTGAGTCACATTGGAGTTACATCAACAGATTAAGAACAGGTGTGCTGCTAGGGTTGCAATATTACGGACAGAACAGTTTGGTTTGCACCTGAAAGCTTTAACAAGCCTCCTGTCGCCTTTAGCGCTCTTGCGAGGATGGTTTTGTCCACTTCCTTTTTTCCAATCGGTAGTAAGACTTCTCTGACGTTTGATGATACAGGAAACAGAATAGTACACGATTCCCAACTTTTTTTTTGCTATGGCACGATGCGATAGATTTGGATTTTCGAAATACGCGTGGAAAATTTTGTCGCGAATCCTTTGTTCTTGCTCTTGATGTAAACAATACACGCAGAACTAAAACCACCCAAAGTTTCAAACATTTTACCGTAAGGGCAAAAAAGTTATAGCTATTTGCGTGTGTTTAAATTTAAACGTGGACAACCTTTACTAGGTGGGCTAAAAAGTAAGTTCCTTAGGAATTCAAAAAAAAAAAAAATTAGTTTCTTTTTTATTTCATTCAATATTCAATCTTTTATTTATTTATTTTATTGTATTCAATTTCTTTTATTCAACGATTTTCCAACTTCTTGATCCCGTCCGAAAATTAATTTTCTGGAAGTTCTGCAAAATACTCCTCCTCCGGTTTCCTCTCATGAGCTTAATTTTTTATTGATGAGCCATCTTTTGATGTTTGGGAACAGATAATAGTCCGAGGGAGCCAAATCGGGTGAATACGGTGGATGTGGAAGCAATTGGAGCCGTAAGTCCTTGATATTAGCCGTGGTTGTGATGCTCTTGTGCGCCGGGGTATTGTCTTGCAAAAACAAAATTGTTTTTCTCTTCAAGTTTTGCAGCGATTTTGGCCTTCAATCGCTCCAATAATGCATAGTAATACTCGCTGTTGATGGTTTTATTCTTTTTGAGGGAGAAAGTTGAATTGGGTTTGTGGGGGGAAAGTTTTGTGGTTGGGGGGGGGGTGTGTTTGGGGGGGGTGGGGGGCGTGTTCTTTTTTTGTGTTGTTGCTCGTCGTGTTTTCTGTGGTATCTTTATTCTGTTTTTTTTTATCCTCTGCTTCGCTTGTTGTCAGGGCTTTTTGACGTAGACTACGTCTTACGGCAAGGGTAGGGTGTCAATTGAAAATCTAAAAATAACCGACCGTCACGAAATATTGTTACAAATTAAACGCTTATAACTTGATAAATGCTCAATAGGTTTTCAAGATGATTACATCAATCGGTTGGAAATTTTCCCGCGTATCAATACAATTATCAAACCTTATTCTTAAATAATTTTAAACTATTGAAAATAGAGAAAATTAAAGGTGATCTCTTATAATTTTGTTTTGCAGACTAATTTTACTAAATGCACAGTACGTTCCTATCACAGATTTCAAATGTAAGCAAGGGAGGTCTCATATGCAGCACTGAACGATATAAAACTAGTACACCTTCGCAATTTTACCCATTAGTGTTGCAGTGCAGGAGCTGGTCAGTTCGTCTTGCCAAACAGCAGTTGGCGATGGCATGAACTCTGGAGGCAACGCCGATGGCATGAAGCCTGTATTGCGGAGCGGCAAGGCGCCATGTGGATTTGGCAGCTAGTGATGGCGCGTACCATAGAAGGTGCACTGGCGACCAATCAGTGGTCGTCAGGTAGCTGATTGCTCTGCAGGCTGTTGCTAGCAAGCCTTTGGCTAGGTAGCCATTAAATTTGCAGTGATGTGCTAGACATTCGGCTGCCCAAGCCGGTGATGACTTGTCAGCCGGTAGACGCCACCACGAGGAGCAAAATATGGCGCTTGAGTGTGTTTGTGTGTGATATTCTTGGCAGCCATTTTATCTAACGCGTAATGTGCACGGCAGAAATAACCTGCTTGGTGAAAAGACCGAGAAGGTTTCGATTCTATTGCGTACTATGTAAAATCCGTCCTTTTCAGGACGACCAATCCAATTATCAAAGTGTTGTTTAAATTGAATTTATCGATCAAACTAATTGGCAAACAGTAGACCAAGCAGTGGTCTGGTAGCTGATGGGGTTTGGAGGCTGGTGGTTGGAAAGTCCTGGGTGAGGAACCGGTGGTTGGGAAGCCATTAAAAAGGAGGGGGGGGGGGGCTGGGTGGCCAGCGGGGGTGTTTGTGGCGGCGGGGGGGGGCGCGACGAGGGGAAAAAATGATGGTGTTGGGGGTGGTGTTGTGGGTGTTGTTTTTCTGGGTCTTTTTTTTTTAGGGGCGGGGGGGGGGGGAATAATGTCGCGGGAAAGACCGAGAAGGTTTGATCTATGCGGAATTTTCCGTCGTTGGGGGGCGAGAATTTGTGTGAGTTATTTATTGAATTTTTTAATTGCTTCCCACGACGAGAAAAAATCAGTGGGGTTGTGTTTAACACACGACCGGTTGACGTAGACTATGTTAAACCGTTTGATTAGTTTTCGTAACGGAACATTCACAGAAAAAATAATAATGAATTTTAGCAGACGCGTAACATTTTCCGTTGTTCAATTGAAAGCCAAAACAAGCGTGAAAAAAGAAATTGTTTGCAATCCTTCATACAACAGACCTGATTGCAGTTATATCAGGTTTACATTTAAATCAAATATTCCATGAATTCGTGTCAAATCTAGCATTCCCTTTCTACACATTAGATAATGCAGAAAATTAAATGTTTATTTCAAACTATGTTGCAACGCAAGTACTGTTCTAATCGGACGTTGGGTTAGCATAAGTGAGTAAGTATGTTAGTCTTTTTCTTATTCTCTCTTAGCATTTCAAGCTTATAGCTTTCGCAATTAGCTTATTGTTTGCTCTCAACTTAGTATTCTAAATGCACTTACACAGTTATTAATTGACAACTTTCGATACTAGGTACCATTTTTGCATTAGTATGATTGTGTGGCAAGTACAATCATACCCTATATGTCCAGGGAGTCGAGAAATTTTCCTTTACGAAAAAATTCTAGACCAGACCGGGAATCGAACCCAGCCCCCTCCAGCATGGTGTGGCTTTGTTGCCGTGCCTTTACCGACTGAGCTAAGGGAGGACCCAGTGTGTTAGTATGCACTATGAAAATTAGGAAATACCATTTTTCCATTCTTCAGAAAGGTTTGAATGATGATACGGCCTCAAGTTTAAGGCCCTTCTCCAGCATCTCAACCAGTAGTTGGCAACGTTTAAGTTTTGCCTGATAATCACGAGTTCATTCCGCATCGGTACATGGTCGGAGGATTTTCCATATGTTCGATTTTAACGCGCTTCCGAAATTTGCGCATACGTTTGGCATCAAAACGATTAGGCATCGTACTCATTCTCACTTATCGTAAAAACCTCTAGTTGATCAGAGCAAAAATCTCAAAAATAAATCAATCAAGTTATCAATCGAGTTATTAGCGTCCGGTGTTTAAATTGTTCGTGACGGCAGCCATAGTGCACAATGCTCAAGGTATGCAACGAAGAGGAAACTTAAATTAGTTTAGCCACCGCTGGCTGTCAATTGGTAAGAACTTGGATAGTAATGTTGAATAAATGCCAATCAAACAAACTCTTTCAAAATTGAATGAAATCAGATTTTCTAACATACTTACTATCTTATGCTGGCATAACGATCTATGAGTACTACACCCACGCTATTTTGATCAGACTACACCTTACGGCAAGGGTAAGGGTCAAATGAAAATTTGAAAATAACTGAAACACTTTGCACCCAAATAGCTTTATCATTTCTCGATAGATTTTCGAGATTTTTGTTTTAATCAATTGGAAATTTTCGTGACTGACAACTTTCAAATCAAACATTGATAATTTACTTTGAATTCCCAAACAGAGCCTGAACAATCTATAACGCAACAAGGATTATGGTCTCCAGCTGGTCGGTCATACACACTATCACTACAGCCAGCACAACCGTTGCCCTTTCATCATACCAACATTCAAATCAAATATCCCTTTCCACGGCTGCCAAATGTTTTCTAAGCAGCAGATCATAGAATATTCTAACATACTTACAAACTTACTTATGCTAACCCAACGTTCCATTAGGACTGTGCGTGGTTTTATTTTTTTTTTTTTTTTTTTTTTTTTATTGGAGTGGCCTTCGGGGTCCGGGGGTGGGTCGCCTCTGTGGTGTTAATGTTTTGTAAAGAAAACAAACAAAACAAATCAAGGGGCTTAGTGTTGTTTAGGTCATCGGGTGGTGTTATACACACCCCCTCTTTTTTTTTTTTCAGTAGCATTTTTTGTTGGTGGGGGGGGTTATTTTTCTTCTTGTATTTACATGGTATATTTTTTTTTTAACGCTTTATTTGTTCCAAATTTATTCATATTTACATTTCATGTTAATCTAGGTGCTCCAGCTACTACCGTAACGTATCAATCTTAATTGTTAAAATATGTATCTAATTTTGTTTACATGGTTCATGCCTTAGCAGTTCAGTATTTTAAACAGGTTTTTATTCCTGCATGTCAGTATAACAATAATAATCTTAAAACTAAAAACAAACTAAAATTAATCTTAACTAAGCATAAAGGGAATTAATCATTGCAATAGAAGATTGCAACGATTTTTGTCTGAAATTATTAATTATTTTGTTGGACATTTGTTCTAAAGTCTCAACATTCGAAATTCTATGTACTTCGTTAGTACTGTACCAAGAAGGCAGCTTCAAAATCATCTTCAGAACTTTGTTCTGAATCCTTTGAAGTATTTTTTTCCTGGTAGCACAACAACTAGACCATATTGGAACAGCATAAAGCATGGCCGGTCTAAAAATTTGTTTAAATATTAGTAGTTTGTTTTTCAGACATAGTTTGGATTTTCTGTTTATAAGAGGATATAAACATTTTATATATTTATTACATTTGGCTTGAATGCCTTCAATGTGATTTTTAAAATTTAATTTTTGATCAAGTAATAGACCAAGGTATTTCACTTCGCTTGACCAGGAAATTGGAACACCGCTCATAGTAACGATGTGATTACTACTAGGTTTCAAAAAAGAAGCTCTAGGTTTATGTGGGAATATTATTAGTTGAGTTTTGGAAGCGTTGGGAGAAATCTTCCATTTCTGTAAATAAGAAGAGAAAATGTCCAAACTTTTTTGCAGTCTCTCCAAAAAAACACAAAAATTCCTTCCTTTAGCGGAGATGCCTGTGTCATCAGCAAACAAGGATTTCTGACAACCCTGAGGCAAATCAGGGAGGTCGGAAGTAAAAATGTTAAATAGTATCGGCCCAAGAATGCTACCCTGAGGAACTCCAGCTCTAACAGGTAGTCGATCAGATTTGGAATTCTGATAATTTACCTGCAGAGTTCTGTCAGTTAAATAATTTTGAATTAATTTTATAATATAGAGCGGAAAATTAAAGTTCTTCAATTTAGTAATCAAACCTTCATGCCAAACACTGTCGAATGCTTTTTCTATGTCTAGAAGAGCAACTCCAGTTGAGCAGCCTTCAGATTTGTTTGAACGAATTAAATTAGTAACTCTCAAAAGTTGATGAGTAGTTGAATGGCCATGGCGAAATCCAAATTGCTCATCTGCAAAAATTGAGTTTGTATTGATGTGAAGCATCATTCTATTCAAAATTAGCTTTTCAAAAAGTTTACTGATTGAAGGAAGTAAACTTATTGGTCTGTAGCTAGAAGCTTCAGCTGGATCTTTCTCGGGCTTCAAAATTGGAACAACTTTGGCATTTTTCCATTTGCCAGGAAAGTATGACAAATGAAAACATTTATTAAATAATTTTACCATGAAAGACAAGGTACTCACTGGGAGTTTTTTGATGAGTATATAGAAAATTCCATCATCACCTGGAGCCTTCATATTTTTTAACTTTTTAGTTATAGTTTTTACTTCATCCAAATCAGTACCCCAGGATTCATCAAAAATATTTTCCCTTGAGGAAATATTCAGATAATCAAGAGAAACCTGATTCTCAATAGGACTAGTAAGACCCAAACTGAAATTATAGGAACTCTCAAACTGCTCAGCAAGTTTTTGAGCTTTTTCCAGATTTGTTAGCAATATTTTATCACCTTCTTTGAGCGCTGGAATAGGCTTTTGAGGTTTCTTTAAAATTTTGGAGAGTTTCCAAAAAGGTTTGGAAGTCGGCTCTAATTTTGACACATTATTTTCGAACTGTTTGTTCCTCAGGGCAGAGAAGCGTTTTTTAATTTGTTTTTGCAAATCTCGCCAGATAACTTTCATGGCGGGATCGCGTGTTCTTTGATATTGTCTTCTACGGATATTTTTCAGACGGATCAAAAGCTGAAGATCGTCGTCTATTATAATTGTATTGAACTTTACCTCGCATTTTGGAACTGAGACAGCTCTTGCTTCAACTATGGAAGTAGTCAGAGAGTCAAGAGCATTATCGATATCATTTTTAGTTTCCAAAGGAATATTAGGATCAAAGTTATATTCCATGAATGTTTGATATTGGTTCCAATCAGCTCTATGATAATTGAAAATAGAACTGTTGGGATTAGAAATTATTTCTTGAGATATTTCAAAAGTTACTGGAAGGTGATCCGAACCGAAGTCAGCATGGGTAACCAATTGGCTACAAAGTTGACATGAATCAGTTAAGACCAAATCAATAGTTGAGGGATTTCTGGCAGAAGAAAAGCAAGTTGGGCTGTTTGGGTATTGGATAGTGTAATAACCCGCAGAACAATTATCAAATAGTATATTACCATTGGAATTACTTTGAGCATTATTCCACGATCGGTGTTTTGCATTAAAATCACCAATAATGAAGAATTTTGACCTATTACGGGTAAGCTTCTGTAGGTCACCCTTGAGAAGATTCTTTTGCTGACCTACGCATTGGAATGGTAAATAGGCAGCTAATAGTGTAAGTTGACCAAATTTTGTTTCAACAGAAACCCCCAAAGTTTCAAAAACTTTGGTATCAAATGAAGAAAGAATTTGATGTTTGATACGCCTATGAACAATTATGGCAACGCCACCACCTGGACTTTCAAGACGATCATTGCGGTGTACGAAATAATTAGGAACCCTTTTTATTTTATCACCTGGTTTTAGAAAAGTTTCAGTTACAACGGCAATATGCACGTTATGAACTCGTAAAAAGTTAAACAGCTCGTCTTCATTATTTTTAAGAGATCGAGCATTCCAATTTAAAATATTCAGTGTCTTAATACCCATTGCTGAATTTCAGGGTCATGACAATATTGTTTGCAAATTTTATACCAGTTTGAATTGCATCAAACATGGAGTTTGTATTTAACATTCCATTAATCATATCGATTAATGATTTCTGTAAAAAATCCATTTTTGGAGCGGTTATGCTACCTAAGTCAAAATCTTCAACATTTCTGGTAGAATTTTGGTTTCTACCGGCTGTAACGGCAGCGTAGGAAGCTCCATTACCGAGCTGTACATTGCTACCAGCAGGTAAGAATTGAGCATTGAAAACTTGTGCTCTGTTTGTACTTACGGGTACATTTGTACTTCGCTGACCATTGTTAACAGCAGATAGCAGTGGAAAATTTGACGGTTGGGCATTGATCGTACCTTCCGGTACGAATGTTGGATTTCCTCCTCGATGACCGTTGTTAACAGCCGAGGAATAATTACCTGGTCGGGAACGTGAAGCGGTCCCTACCTGATGCTTAGCACGAGAATTCAAGATCGCTTTGCGAGTCTTGCATTCCCAAAAATTGGATTTGTGGTTTCCACCACAATTCACACATTTAAAATTTTTAGGATCCTTCACAGGACAGTTGTCCTTGGCGTGAGAGGAATCGCCACAATGCATGCATTTGGCATCCATGTGACAATTTTTCGTCCCGTGACCCCATCCCTGGCATTTACGGCACTGGGTGAGGTGTTGAGAATTTCCTCCAGTCTTCCTGAAGTGTTCCCACTTCACTCTGACATGGAGCATAAGGCTGGCTTTTTCCAATGCCTTGAGGTTATTCAGTTCATTTGATTTAAAATGAACTAAATAAAAATCGTTAGAAATCCCATTGCGAGAATCGCCAGGTTGGGATTTCTTTTTCATCTTTATCACTTGAACTGGTGTAACTCCAAGCAATTTGATAATTTCTTGTCTGATCTCATCCAGGGATTCACCACTGGCTAGACCTTTTAAGACCACCTTGAACAGACGTTCAGTTTTGGTGTCATGTGTAAAGAATTTGATGCCTCTTTGAGCAAGATACTCCACGAGAAGTTTAAATCCGATCAAGGTTTCAGCCAATACACGGCATTCACCCCGACGACCAATTTGAAAGGAAAATTTCGAATCTTTTATGAAATTCGTGAGTTCCTTACGGAGCCCATGAAAATCAGATGTTGTTACCACAATTGGTGGAACCTTTTCTTTCCCTGCATTAATTCGGGAATGCTTCGAAGATTTTTGCCTGACTGATGGATCATTCTCATCATCAGTCAGAATATCGAATTGATTGCTCAAATCAATATTGTTAGAAGGGGAATCCAGAGATTGTCCCTTTCTTTTGCGTTTAGGCGCCATTTTCTCCAAAATGATTAGAATTTATACGTTTTCTCCTAATCAACTTCCAAGCAGATTCTACAAGAATCCGAAGGGTCAAAGAGGAATTTTCCAAATCGATATCCAAGTCGGATTACCTCGCGTAGGGTCCAGACAAGGATCGAAAAGGAATAAGGGTAAAAAATAAAAATTGTGCAGGTAATGTTAAGCACTGAAAAGTGCTGTTTGATTTTGTTATAGCTTTAGGTAGCAAAAATACTTCCTTCAGCAAAAGAAAATAGAACCGCACGGCATGAGAGCTCGAGGCGAACTGGATACTTGAATGACATCGAACAAGGTTTTAGACTATGAAATGAAAATGAGAAAAATATGAATCGAATCATGTGTCAGTTGTAAGCGATTTTCTAAGAAAATTGCTTAAAATTATATGCGAAACCAATTTCATGTATTTTAAGGATTTCATATACAAAGGTCAATGAAAAGCGTCAAGATCTGCCATGATCAATAAATCATTGTTTGATATGATAAAATTACAACTATACGTTTTTTGATCATTCATTTCTGGCTGAATCAATATCCGTACTTCGAGTGTTGGTACCTTTCTGCAAATTAGGAAAATGATAAAGGTCAAAAAGAAATTTCGAAAGTAGTTAGACAATTATTGAAGCAATGTGTAGTGCAAGTCACTATCAAGAGACATTGCGGATAAGGACTTTCCCAACATTGGAAAGATTCCTGGTTGAAATAATTGATTTTTCAGTGACAAAGGAAGAGCTGTGCGCAGTGGGTGCTTTTTAAGGCCACGGCCAGTTTTCCAGAAGATGGTGGACACTTCTAGACAAGCATTTTAAAATGTCCTACCTATTTTGATCTATCGGCGCAGAAGCTGGCAAGATGGCAACCGTGCATACCGACCTTTATGATGCGAGGGCATCAGGCGTCAAATCGTCGCTGCAGAACGCACTGACAGATGTCATCGAGACAGGGACGACCTGGGAGGGAGAAGCAGACTCAAAAAATGTGAGTGTCAAGTGGAGCCAGATTCGAGCTGTCACAAACTGTCAAGTGAAGCCAAGAGAATAAAATATCAGTCAAGTATTGATATTGGATATACAATATTTTCTTGCTTGAAAATAATTTGAACTAAATTTTTTTCGTGTTTTCATTGCTGAAAAGATAGGAAAATGCTACTCTGTTGAGTGTAAGGCATATTTTTGCAAAAAATAGACCAATTTTTATAATGCCAAGAGACATTTATTCTTGAACCCAAGTCATAACTATACGAGAAGAAAATCTGCAAATGTTGCTAAGGGTCTTGTTAAATTTACCGATTGCTCGATAGCTTTTAAAAATAAACTTGATCATTTCGATCATGAAATAAATTTTAAACTATACATTTTATAAACTCTAATTGTTATATTTGTATTCTCCGAACGTGGAGTAACGATTATGATGTAGAAGGAGATGTTTCGCTCATCGCCATGAGGCACCAAGAGTAGACAGTCATGTTTGCTAGAATGAAAGATATGAAGAGAAAGTGTTGAAAGTTCAGTTAGTGTACGGTAGGTTGGAAATGGAATAGAAGTATTGAAAATTGAGCAAAAGGGCATGGGTAAAGTAGTACTCGAACCAAGGACGTTATCATTGCCAAACACTACCCCGCAATGGGATGTTGATTTGTAGTCCAAAATGTTCAATGTGGTATGTCTGGTTGTCTGTGATATAAATGCTAATAAATAAACGGAGATGGGTTAGTATAAAAATTAAAACATGATGATGATGTTGATAATTGTTGATACAGCTGATTGAAAATAAGGCAAAAAAATGCAAAATTACCCATTTTAAAACGAGTTTTTCTCCTGGAGGGGACAAAAGGAGAAAAACGATTTGGGAAAGATCTTGTAGATGGAAGTTTGTACTTTCAGTTCACGTACTTTGTGTTTGCAAATATTTGCAAATAAGGGAGTAAGGTATCTTGCAAAAACGTATTTTATTTACACTTCAACCACTACAACTTTTTTAATTCAAAAACAAGCAACTATCTCATATCTTCAAAATGTTTGTCATTTTATACCCTAAAAGTCACCTTTGCCAAATTTTCAAATTATAATTGAAATAAAAAAGTTACAGCAAAAAAAACTGTTTTTTTAATCCCACCCTAAGGAAAGTTAAGAAAAAAACTGTTATAAAATTATACGTAGATGAGATACAAGTTAAATTTTCAGCAAAGTTTCATTAAATTAAATTATCTACAATTCTGTAGAAGCAAAACTTCCTCTAAATCATAAGAATAAAAAGTTAAAATTTTTATTATGAACATAAAAGGACCACCCTAGTCACCACTCAAACCGAAAGATAGATCTTTCTTTTAAAATGAAATCTTCCCAAGACATCATGTGTCTTAAATAAATGGCTTTCGAGTTATCGATTTTTGTCGCGAAATTTGTCCATTCGTACCATAGTGCGGTACTAAGGACGTTTAATGACGTTTTTGCCTTCAAAAGCGTCTATTTCCACTTCTAAGGTCACACGATGATTCTATGCTTTTTTGGCCAAATTTAGCCTCATGTCATTTTCAAAAGATGTTCTGGAGTAGTACATGGCTAAGGATGTCAATTTCGTGATGGAAAAACGGATTTTGACAAAAAAAAAAAAAAAAAAAATTGATCCAAACGCTGTATAAGGTCTAATGAGTAGTGTTAAAAAGAAGTTTCGTGCATTTGGGTATGGTCATGAAATTGAATAAAGCAAACATGGAAAAGTTAAATAATATTTTTTGTTTCATTAAAGTTTGAACACGTTCGGTTGAATGTGTGAGTTTTGCCGGATCTTTTCTTATGATGCAATTGGATTCCGTACACCCTTTAGGCGTAAGAATTTAGCTCCCGCACGGTATCGGTATCAATAGCAATATCATTTCATTATTTATTAACAAATAGGTCATTTTGCTAACATGTAAAACATGTGGTACGGTTTCTAACGGCGACGTAAGCTTAGATTAAATTGTACGTGCTGATAACTGAATGGTAACTATGAAATTTAATTTTGAAAAATGTCCAGAGCCTACCTGATATATCTACTTTACTTGAATTTTTACTACTTCGGTTCGCAGCTGAAACCTATAATCTTTATTTTCCCATGATTGCACTGTTTCTATTCCCTTACCATACCGGCCACCCTAAAACAGCATCTCGCCCCCCCCCCCCCCCCTTCCATATCTCGTTGTGGCTATCGAAAGGTCGGACGATTTGACGAAAAATACTGCGCACCTCTCGCATAAAGATAGCTCCGGGATGCTGCTGGTGCTGACTGCAGCGAATCTCTTCTCCCTAGTCCCTATCGCGTGCATCGCGAAAACATTGGCAAATAAGAAGAATGGACATCCCGGAGCTCGTACAGGTCGGCCCCGAGCCACCATCACCAGCAGAACTCATCCCATTGTGTGTGACTTTGCGCTCAGAGAAGAAAGACGAAAAGATGCTAGATCGCTGATTTGAATTGGTCCTGCGGAGAAGTCGAATCGTGTGTGTGTGTGTCTGTGTGCGTTAGTTAGAAGAGAGGGATGAGTTTTGGTCAAGAGTTTTCTAACTGGCGATGATGGTTGATGGTTGCACCAGGATCGACGACGAACGATGTGTAAAATATGCTAATGTTCTGTCGCCTGCAACGGAATGTACGCGGGGTCATTACCAGTGTCTAGTGGTGGTTTGCATAACCTGTTTTTGGACGGTGCTCAGGAAGAACCGGGACGGTTTTTGTCTAATATTCGCATGTCCTGCGGGGTGCAACTTTTCGCCAGCTGAAGACAACGGGCAGCTGCTTAGAGAACAAATACTTTGTATTGTGCAATGCAATATGCTTATAATTGATCCCTCACGCGGGATGTCCAGTTTCTAGAGAGAGCATCATCCGCGCTAGAGGGGGCCTGGGAATATGATCTTTGGCTCACTGCTGCAGTCAAGGTGCGCTTTGTTCATTGACCCCTATTTGCGAGTCGTGTGAGATCTTGGCTATGATGGGCTAGTTTAAGGTAGCCATCCCGTTCCGTTGTCGGTTGCGTCCATTGACACATTATGCAGGCATGTGGACCAATTTGCATCTGCATATGGCAGGGATGTGCTACCTTTTCTATTTCGATGAATGTATGATTTCGGCTGAGAAGAATAGCGGGACAGTAGCAGATGTGATAAAATCAGAAGTCTACTTGAGGGTGAACAGAAATAACAGTTTCTGGCATATCAGGTCTAATTAAATGAAAGTGCCTTTCTGATGATTTGTTCATGAGTATATTCTTTTCACTATTATTGACAACCTGAATAACAATGAATCTAGCACTTTTGAATTTTACAACTCTTTTAAGTTATCTTTACTTTGTACTCATAGTTCACAGCTACATGTAAATGACAGGCATATTAGCACTACACAAAGGCAGGAATGGGACGACTCGTTTAGGATGAGTTTGACTCATTTGTTGGTAAAACCTTTGAAAAGCTGGATTTCAAAATGTGACGCTTTTTCGTACAACTTTTTCTAACAGTATATTGGTGGGTACATATCCAGGGGATAGGGTACATGTCCCTTAGCTCAGCCTAATATGCAGCGGTCGATTACATTTTTTAAAGTTACTCATAAAGTTACTGAGTTACAATATTCACCCAGTTATTTGCTTAGATAAAGACTGTATTCGATGAAATTTGGACACACGCAATTGTTCGTAACTTTTTAGCGTGTGGGTAAAAATTATTGAAATTTTAACTGAATGTATTTCATTGTGTTGTGTCAATTGTGTAATGAGTTTCGTGAAAATCGGTCGAGTGATTTCAGTGATGGCTTCGAATGAAGAAATAGTGCGCCAACAAATTTTGGGCACTCACTTCGAAAACCCAAACGCTTCTCATCGATGGATCGGAAAACAGCTCGGAATCGCACATTCAACCGTATCTCATGTGATCAAAACGTTCAAGGACCGTAAGACAACCAAGCGGAAAAATGGTAGTGGCAAAAAACGTGGCACATCAAATCCGGAGAAGGCCAGGATGGTATTGAACCAATTTAAGCGTTATCCCAACATTTCGATCAGGGATGTTGCGAAAAAGGCGAAAGTTTCAGTTTGTTTTGTGCAGAAAACAATGAAACGTTCTGGATTACATGTGTACAAGGTCCAGAAAGCACCGAACCGGAGCGATAAACAGAACTCGGTGGCCAAAACTCGTGCAAGAAAACTGTACAGGCTCACAAAACCGTTCTGCATTGTGATGGACGATGAGACCTACATTAAAGTCGACACCAAACAAATGCCAGGACAGGAACACTACGTCGCCACCTCTAAGTTGGCCGTTTCGGAGAGTGTACGGAAAAAGAAACTGTCGAAATTCGCCAAAAAATTCCTTGTCTGGCAAGCGATCTGTGGATGTGGCAAAATGGGTCAGCCCTTCATCGCCTCTGGGACCGTCAACGGACAAATCTACAAGGACGAATGCCTCCAAAAACGACTTCTGCCCTTCTTGAGATCTCACGATGGCCCGACACTGTTTTGGCCGGATTTGGCATCTTGCCACTATGCCCGGCCCGTCTTAGACTGGTACAAAGATAATAATGTAGTTTTTGTACCAAAAGACGTCAACCCTCCAAACACTCCGGAACTTTGCCCAATTGAAAATTTTTGGGCAATCATGAAAGCTAAGCTGGTTTAAACTCCAAAACTGATAGAAAATGAACTTGAACTAAAGAAAGTGTGGTTAAAAGTAAGTAAGCAAGTCGGTCCTATCATTGCCCAAAATTTGATGAAAGGGGTCAAGGCAAAGGTGCGGGCATTTTGGGTTGGGAGAAGAGGTTCAATTAACCAATGATGTCAAAATTTAACAATTTAGTAGTACTTTATTTCCAGAAAGTTTGAAAAGAATCGGGCTCAAGGAAAATTTTTAGTGACCTATTTTGTGTGTCCAAATTTCATCGAATACAGTCTTTAAGCTTAATAAGAAGTTTTTTTTTTTTACAACGACAAAATGAAAAAAGAGGAGACCACCAATTTGGTGGTGGCACCTTTTTTTTCATCATTAAGGATTATCTTTTAAAACAATCATTATAACGTTTGTTATTATTATTTCTTTTGGTATTTATTTTATTCTCTGTATCATCACCACTAACACCACTACTGAGAAAAAAATATAAATTTCCTCCTTTAAGACACTTAAATATTATTTTCAAAGCCTGACAAGAAAGAGCACCCCCCTTCAAAAATACAAAAAAATTCTTTTTTTTTTTATTTTTAATAATTATATGGGCCACCTAACCATTTTTGTTTTTTGTTTTATTTGTTTTTTTCTCGCTCCTATCAAATATAATACCCCACCCCCACCCCTCCCGCCCGGCCCCCACACCGGGCACCCCCCCCACCTACCCCCCTTGGGAGTGTTTATAAGATCAACTGTTCACATATTAATATGAACAATGATTTCACAGGAAAACCGTAGACCCAATTTTAGAGACAACATATTCTCTATGTTCCCAACTATGGTATAATGTGTTTATTATACAGTAAACTATTGTTATTGGTATGATTTTCAATAGAAGTGTATGAGAATGTGAATATGAATTTTTCAACTGGCATAACCAAACCAAAACCTAAACAACAAAATCTATATAGTAAGAGTTATAATGTAGATTGGCCTATCGATCATAACGACAGTTCCAGAAAGTATAAGCACACCTTATTATAACGGTCACTTTGAATATAATGAAATATTTCAACATGTTTTGGCTGCGTCCTTTTTTTTTGCACATTTCTGAATGACATAACATCAAAAAATTGCTCAGTTTTGTGTTACCTATCAAAATGCGCGGCCTTACTCCGGAACAACGAAAAAGTATCGTGCACAAATGGTGCACTGTGAGCGGACTCTCCTTAAGAAAATTGGCCAAGAAAGAGGGTGTAAGCGTCGGAGCGGTACGATATGCGATTCGAAAATATAGAGAACAGTGTACGTTTGAAGATGCGCTGAAGAGTGGTCGGAAATCCGGTCCTGTTAGTCCGGATATCGATAAAAAGATCAGGGATGCCTACAAGCGAAAACCAGCGACTTCCGTTCGGGATGTTGCGAAAAAACTAGGGACCTCGTCGAGTAACGTCACGCGTGCCAAAGAAAGACTTGGGCTTAAAACATACCGGAAGCAGAAAAAAAACCCAAAACAGGCCGCGTCCGTGAAACCACGGGCCCGCAAACTCTACGATTCTTTATTGTGTAGAAATTCTGGGTGTATTATAATGGACGATGAAACGTATGTGAAACTAGATTACAAAACGCTTCCCGGACCACAATTCTATACTGTAAGCGAAGACAAAGACATCCCCGAAACGAAGAAGGCAATTTTTAACGAAAAATTCGGTAAGAAGGTTATGGTTTGGCAGGCAATATGCGAGTGTGGTAAAACATCTAGTCCGTACATCATAACGGAGACGATGAACACTCAGAAATACGTTAAGAAATGTCTCCAGAAGCGATTATTGCAGATGATCAGGCAGCACGGAGGTCAAGTAGTGTTTTGGCCTGATTTTTCGTCATGTCATTACGCAAAATGTATGTTTCGTGCCGAAAGACATGAATCCGCCGAACTGCCCGGAGGCAAGGCCAATCGAGACTTTTTGGGCTTTAACCAAAGCAAAGCTTCGAAAATTCATAAAACCAAAAATAACGGGTGGCAAAGTTCTGCGCATATAGAGAGTCAATTTTAGCTCATTTGAAGAGAACTTTATTTGCTTATTAAATGCAGCCATATTACTCAACCGTTAAGGAAATTGCTAATCTCACTCAAGTGTTCAACTTGACTTTCGTCAATTGACGAAAAATTGATCGGTAAAATTTCAGTAGGCTGGCGTCGGTGGCGTAGTGGTAAGCGTGACTGCTACTTGGCACCCCAGTGGGTCTGGGTTCAATCCCAGTCGACGTCGGTGGTTTTTCTGAGGCAAAAAAATCTGGTCACGAAGGGAAGTAAAGCCGTGGGTCCCGGCTCATATTCATGAGTCGATAGGTAGGGTCCAGGTGGTGGAGTCGTCTCCTGGCGTCGATGATTGTCACCATGTTAGGAAATTGGCCGACGGAAAAACAAATTTTAAGAAGCTTAATAATGAATAGATCATCTTGATGCAATAAAGATTTTGTTGATTTTCGCTGAATTCATGACATATTTGGTACAAAGGCTGAATTAAAGAGCTAGGTTGACGTTACATCCCATTACTCTATGCGTATTTTTTTTTGTTTTTCGTATTAACGTGAATTTCAGCCTGATGTTGGTTCATCTCGCCAGGAAGCTGTCCTGGACCCTACATATCTACTCAACGGCCAACGGTTTACTTCTCTGCCAAGGGTAGACGTGATCAGATATTCTTGGTCTCAGAAAAATACAAACGGTGCCGACTGGAATTTATACCAGACCCAATAATATGTGTAGCGTGCGAGCACTAGTAATACTGACGTATCTATCTATCTATCTATCTATCTATATATGTATATATAAATGGATTTCTGTCTGTCTGAGCCTAATAGGCTCGGAGACTACCGAACCGATCGGCGTGAAAATTGGTATGCAGGGGTTTTTGGGGCCGTGGAAGATTCTTATGATGGTTTGAGACCCCTCCCCTTTCTGTAAGAGGGGGCTCCCATACAAATGAAAACCAAATTTCTGCACAACTGCGGAATTAATAAAGCAAATGAAACCAAATTTGGCATGTGGAGTTTTTTGAAGGAGAGACATATTTCTGTGGTGGTTTGAGACCCCTCCGCCTTCTGAAAGGGGGCAGGGGGGGGGGGGGGAGGTCTAACAAAAAATTAAACGCAAATTTCTGCATATCTCGAGAACTAATGAAGCAAATGGAACCAAATTTGGCAGGCGAAGGTTGTTGATGGCATGAAATGTTTCTATGATAGTTTGAGACCCCTCCGCCTTCTGAAAGGGGGGTTAAAATACAAATGAAACACAATTTATTGCATAACTCGAGAACTAATCAAGCAAATGGAACGAAATTTGGCATGTGGATGTTTTTGTAGGCAAGAAACCGCAAGCAGTGGGAGGGCTCTCATACAAATGAAACACAAATTTCTGCAAAACTCGAGAATTATTCAAGCAAATGAAACCACATTTCGCATGTGGGGTTATTGGAGAAAGGATTTTTTATATATATTAAAATGAATTTCTGTCGAAAATCGCAGTAAGCTTTGACCGCGGACGGTTGTTTTTTCCGCGAACTGTCACGGCTTTTCTTTTCGTTTGTAAAAATAAAATGTAAAAAGAAGAGTAATGAGAAATCAGAAAAATAACGTGTTTGTGTATCCGTGCATAGTGTTAAATTAATCACTATCACCCCATCATGCTTGATGTTGCCATCATAAGAAGAAACAATCAAGAGAGAAATCTGCTTTTTAGTGTAGTATTCGGAAACCTGATAGGGTAGTGAACGGCTTCAGCTCCCCGGGACCCTATTTCAAGCACGGAATCATATTCCCATAACTGCAACGCATTTTGGATCCAGCAACACGAATTGAAATGCCATCTCGAAAAATGATGCTGATCGAGAGCAGCTACAGAAAAAAAAACCTAAAAATGGATCTAACGGAGCATGACCAGCAAGGAAACAACATAAATTAGTGGTGAGATCTATGCAATTAGAAACAAATATTAAACTCATACTACTAAATACGAGCCATTACCAAAACAAAGCATGCTTCGATAATGGAAGTGTAAACATAATACAAATATCCAATTGATGTTAGTATTATGTTTATGTGGGGCTTGTTGTACGTGAAAGTGACCTCGGAATGGACGTGAGTAACCAGGCATTCTAAAATGGGCCACTGGATCCCAACAAAGCTATCACCTTTCTACTCCCGGGCTAAAAATGTTTACAGTTTGTGATTAGAATAAGAACAATCTTAATGATAACTGCAGACATTTTTCTTCCATAAAAGCACTGCCGGCCAGTGGGAGTTGGTGTAAATACACAAAAAAATTGTGGTGTGTGGAATGAAGGGGTTGGGGGTAAGGGGGCAAAAGAGGTAATTCTTCTACCAAATGCTGCTTTCATTTCACGAGAGTGGTTTAAAGACTGTATTCGATGAAATTTGGAAACACACAATTGTTCGTAACTTTTTAGCGTGTGGGTAAAAATTATTGAAATTTTAACTGAATGTATTTCATTGTGTTGTGTCAATTGTGTAATGAATTTCGTGAAAATCGGTCGAGTGATTTCAGTGATGGCTTCGAATGAAGAAATAGTGCGCCAACAAATTTTGGGCACTCACTTCGAAAACCCAAACGCTTCTCATCGATGGATCGGAAAACAGCTCGGAATCGCACATTCAACCGTATCTCATGTGATCAAAACGTTCAAGGACCGTAAGACAACCAAGCGGAAAAATGGTAGTGGCAAAAAACGTGGCACATCAAATCCGAGAAGGCCAGGATGGTATTGAACCAATTTAAGCGTTATCCCAACATTTCGATCAGGGATGTTGCGAAAAAGGCGAAAGTTTCAGTTTGTTTTGTGCAGAAAACAATGAAACGTTCTGGATTACATGTGTTCAAGGTCCAGAAGGCACCGAACCGGAGCGATAAACAGAACTCGGTGGCCAAAACTCGTGCAAGAAAACTGTACAGGGAGTGGCTCACAAAACCGTTCTGCATTGTGATGGACGATGAGACCTACATTAAAGCCGACACCAAACAAATGCCAGGACAGGAACACTACGTCGCCACCTCTAAGTTGGCCGTTCCGGAGAGTGTACGGAAGAAGAAACTGTCGAAATTCGCCAAAAAATTCCTTGTCTGGCAAGCGATCTGCGGATGTGGCAAAATGAGTCAGGCCTTCATCACCTCTGGGACCGTCAACTGACAAATCTACAAGGACGAATGCCTCCAAAAACGACTTCTGCCCTTCTTGAGATCTCACGATGGCCCGACACTGTTTTGGTCGGATTTGGCATCTTGCCACTATGCCCGGCCCATAGACTGGTATAAAGATAATAATGTAGTTTTTGTACCAAAATACGTCAACCCTCCAAACACTCCGGAACCTCGCCCAATTGAAAAATTTTGGGCAATCATAAAGGCAAAGCTCGTTAAAACTCCAAAACTGATAGAAAATGAACTTGTACTAAAGAAAGTGTGGTTAAAAGTAAGTAAGCAAGTCGGTCCTATCATTGCCCAAAATTTGATGAAAGGGGTCAAGGCAAAGGTGCGGGCATTTGGATTGGGAGAAGAGGTTCAATAAACCAATGATGTCAAAACTTAACCGTTTAGTAGTTATTTATTTCCAAAAAGTTTGAAAAGAATCGGGCTCAAGGAAAATTTTTGGTGACCTATTTTGTGTGTCCAAATTTCATCTCCAAACTCATTCAAAAAAAAAACAACTATAAACGCGCCAGTTCTATATAATGTTCATTCATTTAGTTGCAGGCGTAGCAATGCTCGCACCGGGATCAGCTAGTATCAAATAATTGGTTTCTTCAATTATTTAGTATAGATTATCTGAACTAGTGGCTTCACGCCGTAGCTATTAGGTTTGAAAAATCACACTCTAAGACGAAATTGTAGAAAAACAATCGCCTCAAGTTCTTGTCGTCCATCATGTTTTAAAATTTGGCTTGGAGTTATCGGTATACGAGTTATACTCATACTTAAGGAGTTGTTCCATTCTTGTAGAAAAGGAATGATTTTTATGCTGGGTCTATGGATCTTTGAACGCCTCGTTAAAAATTTCCTCCTCTTAAAAGTTTCTTAACAATATTTTGATATTTGGACAGATAAAATATAAATTCAGGCCAGAGGTAAATTATTATTTTATTCATTATTAATGAATGAGCTTTTTGTTTCTTCTATACCAGCCTATGGCTTTTTTTACAGCCATAAAGTGAAAACTTTATTGATTAACTTTTTGGCACGCAATTTTGTCTGTGTAAGAAAGATGGTACAAAAGCAGCATTGGATTTGATGGGTGGCGTTAGGTCCAAAGTGCGGGCATTTAGCCTAGGAGAGGAGGTTGTTTAAAGCAACTTTGCAAAAACATAGCATATATGTGTTTATTTATTCCTTGAGAGTTTCAAAAACATCCGACATGAATCTCTTTTGTCTGTTGCATTTTTTTCGAGTACAATCTTTTATAGAAAAACAAGGACAAAAACGTCGGAAAATTAGTGAACAAAATAATCTGTTTGAAATTTTAGCACTACAATTCCTATCAAATAACAGAGTTTTGTTATGCAGGTTGCATATCTGGCGGGCAGTTTAGAAACGAAAATTTTTGCGCTTATTTAATCACGAGTGCATGAAATTAATTACGAATCAACGTCGAAAATTTTGATTTTTATGAATGAACAAGATAGTGTGATTAAGGATGCGGCCATGGGTGAGATCTATCTAATAATAACTGTATAACAATAATCTCTATTTTCAAATAATACTACATAGGTGCCTGGTTTGGAAATTTAAAATTTTTCAAATCTGGAAGTGTGTTGCAGTGCCCTTATCCAAATGATATCGGTAATGTTTACATGCGGGGCTTATTGTAACCTCGGAATGGGCATGACACTCCAGACATTCTGAAATGGGTTGCTGGATCTGCTATAGAGCTATCACTTTCTAGCTCCCGGATTAAAATTGCTTCCAATGGTCACTTGAATGATTGTTGTAAACAGATTATTTCCATAATACCAATGCCGGCCGATGGGTGTTAGCTGACACACACACACACACACACACACACACACACACACACACACACACACACACACACACACACACACACACACACACACACACAAATAATAAAAACAGTTTTCGAAAAAACAAAACAAGACTCACAAACATGGTCGCTAGAAATTCTATTCAAGTCCGACCAGTATGGACATTTTCGTTTTGCCCAAGCGGATCCAGCGGACCAGTATGGACATTTTTGTTTTGCGAAAATTTCCACACGCAAGAGCGGGAATCGATCCCTTACAACTTGGCAACCGCCTGAACAACGGTAACGCCGCTAGCCTCTTAACCATGACGCCTACAATGAATGAACTACAACATTATGGTTATGTGTCAACATCATTACTTCATTGAAATTCTTTTGCATTTGCAAATACTTGCACCTTTACGTTGACTCAGTTCATTGGATCTTGGGCAACGGTGAGGACAACACGTTTTGAAAATAGAGGCTTAACGATATTTCTCGATTAGGCGTGTATTTGACCTGTTTGGAGTGTTGACCTATTTTTAAACAAAAACAACATTGTTGATTTTTTTTATTAGTTCAGTTTTGTTTGTCTAAAGCCCGATTCAAAGTAAATTTGGACGCATTCCAGTGATCATAACTCAAGAATTAAACAATATACTCGGTTTATCAAAACGTCAAACCAAAGGGCATTTATTAAGCTTTCAAAAAATATGTAACAAATCATTACATTTTACCGTTTCGAACGAACTGTTACTTGTGATCGATGCCGTCGTGATCTGCACAGTCGCTGGTGACACTGTACCGGCGAACTTATTCCACTTTAAACGCATTTGTTGTGCATTTTCTCTTCATTACCGCATCCTCGAAGTTTTCGCTTGATAATTGCACAATATTTTTCGACCGGTCTGAACTCAGGGCAATTCGGAGGATTAATCTCTTAGGCGACAAAATTAGCATTGGTTGCAGCATACCATTCTAGTACCTCCGTCGACGTCATTGTGTGAGATGTGATGAAAACCTTGGTTTTAAGGCCACAAATGCAGCTTCCTTGCCAAATCATTAGTTTCCAAGCAAAACAAATTTATACCTGGAAGGGACATCCCCACGAAATTTTCGTCCGGGGATTTGTTTTTAATCCATTTTTTAATATGTTTCGTCATCCATTAAAATACAGCCATCGAATTTCGTCAAAACTCGTTCGTATAGTAATCGTGCTCGCTTTTTGGCCACTACATTTTGTTTCAGGGAGCGATTTGGATGTTTATTGGCAAAAAAATACTTATATCCTTGTCTTGAAAGGATGTTACGCACGGTGGAAAAGTTGGAATCGTATTTCTTTGCCAAATCACGTATGGAGACACCTGGATCACGTACCTCAACACCTTTCTCCTCAGCTCTTTGTCCCTAGTGCCACTTTTATGATAGATGCGCTGTGCTCTATCCACACTCAGAGTATCCTTGTAACGTTTGATTACAAGACACACCGTTGACTTTGGGAACTGTAACACTTTTGTTATTTTTGAGGCAGACCACGAAGGATTCTCTAGATGTTAGTGCACAATTAATTTTCTTTTCTCAAGTTGCATGATCTGTAATTTCGAGAAGCGTCGATCAATCGAGAAAGACTTTTCATCAATTTCTTCGCCAATGAAACATCAAATTGCCTGTCAAACGTTTTACACGCGTTCCCCTTCCAGAGGGGGGAGGGGTCTCAAAAAATCATAAGAACCTTCCACAGCCCCAAAAATCCCTGGATAAAAAGCCGATTGGTTCTGTAGTTTCCGAGTCTATATGGGTCAAACAGACAGACAAAAATTCAATTTTAAATACAGGGTGTTCGGATATTTGAAGAAAAAAAAAAGTTCTACGCATATGGGCAAATCTCAAAGTTTACGGAATTATTGATCTTTTAATGCTTTGGTACATGTTAGTCTTACATTGTAACTGAAAAACTATGTTTATAGAAACCCCCTAAGCCAAATGTAGTTTTATTTGCTTGATAGTTTTCGGGTTATGCAGAGATTTGTGTTTCATTTGTATGAGAGCCACCCTTCCCCTTTTAATAGAGGGAGGGGTCTTGAACTACCATAGAAACATTTCTTGCCTCCAAAAACATCCACATGCCAAATTTGGTTCCATTTGATTGATTTATTCTCGAGTTATGCAAAAAATTGTGTTTCATTTGTATGGGAGCCCACCTTCCAGAGGGCGGAGGGGTCTTAACCCACCATAAACACATTTCTTGCCTTCAAAAACCTCCACCGGCCAAATTTGGTTCTATTTGCTTGATTAGTTCTCGAGTAATTCAGAAATTTGTGTTTCATTTGTATGAGAGCCCCGCTTTTCAGAGAGAGAAGGTGTTTCAAACGATCATAAGAACCTTTTCCAGCCCCAAAAACGCTTGCATACAAATTTTCACGCCTATCGGTTCAGTAGTTTCCGAGTCTATACGATAGTCAGATAGACAGACAGAAAATAATTTTTATATGAATAGATTTTTTGCTCAGTTCATTATTTACTGGTGACCGTAGTATTTTTTGATTCAGATAACGAAAACTAGAAATAATAATAATAAATAAAGTTGTATACTAAAGTAACGCAATGTTGTGGTTGCAATCCAAGAAATTTGTAAAGTGTTCCTTCACCACTCATTTTTATATTCTCAGAGAGCGACTAATGGTGCTATAACAATAAGCCATATGAGGCTATGCGACTAAAGTTAATGCTCGAGTCCCAACCGTTTGAATAGAAATGGAGCATCACTTAACCTTCTTAGACTAGATGCTCCAAAGGACCATTTTTAAATAAATTTTTGTTCTGTACACCAAACAGGACTTTCTGTTTAGAAATTAATAATTTTACTCGAGACTTAATTGAAATTTCTTTGACGTTAAGCAACGTAAACAAAGATTTCATGTAAAATTTAGGCTTCCAGAAACATTAACAGACGCAAATTGACAAAAGGTGTGTTTGATTGAATAGATTTTTTCGTCTCTATCGACTGATTCTTAGGTCTAAAAGGTCGCTCGCATGTGTCAGTCTCAGGGCATCACAATTTACATGACTTTTTGATGGTGTGTACACCCTTAAAAAATCATGTCAATTTAAGTCCACTTGGGCGCACTTGAAAAGAGCGGACTACTAGACAGAAATTTGCGTCTATTCCTAAATTACAAGACCATTACAACTCAACAAGATAACTTACATTAAATGACGCAAACATAAATTGAGGAATGCAAATGCATTTTGTTTTTAGATTTGATCTCAAGGACCTCCACTCTTTTAAATAAAGAATGTTACGAGTATTAAGAATAATCCTTGTTGCAGGTTAATACTTTCAGACTTAAACATAAAAATGACTCGGTAGTGTGTTATACTTAATGTATCCTGTTTTAAAACTCAAAATAATAAATGCTGTTACACTCAAAATCACGTTCCGGATGCTGCATTTATAAAAGCTTCTAGAATATATTTGTTAACCTCAAATTTTAGTCTGATCATCACGTTTCGTGACGTGTGGATCCGACTGCGTTACAAAATGGTATGATATTGTTAGAACACCTAAGACAACGATCATGTAAATTTAAGGCTTCTAAATAACAATATTTTTTCCTCAAGCTGTCAAAAATAAAGGTTGTACGGAATCAAATTGCACCACTTTTAAATGGCTGTAACATTTTACCCGTTGGTTTTTTTTTTTTTCTATTTTGGGTGGAATCAGTTCAATGTGTATTTGTTTACGCTGTGTAAGTTTCACTAGCAGATGTGTAATCGTTGCGAAGGTGGAGTCGGGAGAACAGCAGCGGTGCAATGAAATTTTGCGCATGTACCTCGAAAATCCGGATCTTTCTCATCGTGCCATCAGCAGGAAGCTGGGAATGGTACATTCTACGGTGTCTCGTGTTTTAAATCGATACTACGAACGTTTTACCATCGATCGGAAAGAAAAAAGTGGCAAAAATGGATCTCCGTATAGTGTTAAGGAGCGGGTAGTTCAAGCTTTCAAGAGGAATCCCAACAGTTCAGTTCGAGATGTGGCGAAGAAACTGAATCTAACCAAAACTTTCGTGCAAGATGCAAAAAAACGTGAAGGACTACACACGTACAAAGCCCAAAAGGGGCCTAATTGCGATGAACGGCAGAATACGGTCGGTAAAACACGTGCACGGAAGCTCTACACCCAGATGTTGTCGAAACCACATTGCCTCGTTATTGAAGATGAGACATTGAAGATGAGACATTGAAGATGAGACTTCCGGCAGCTTCCGGGGCTCCATTTTTTCACTGTTCATCATAAATTCGATGTCCCTGAGAACGTTAGAAACCAGAAGATGAAGTTTGCCAAAAAAATAAATGATTTGGCAAGCAATTTGCTTGTGGGGAAAGCACCCCATTCGTGACAACTGGAACGGTCAATGGGCAGGTGTGCCTAAAGGAATGCCTCCAAAACCGTATACCTCCTCTTCTGAGGTTACACGATGGTCCTACGATTTTATGGCCGGAGTTTAGCCTCGTGTCATTACTCGAAAGAGGTTTTGGAGTGGTACAAGGCTAAGGAGGTCAATTTCGTGCCGAAGCATCTCAACCCCCCGAACGCACTGGAACTGCGGCCAATTGAAAAGTACTGGGCCATCATGAAGCAGGCACTACGGAAGCATCCTAAGGAAGTGAAATCGGAGGAAGATATGAAGAAAAAATGAATTGCCACGCAAAAAAAAGTTGGTCCAAATTTTGTACAGGACCTTATGAGTAGTGTAAAGAAGAAGGATCGTGCATTTGGATATGGAATTAAAATTCAATAAAACAAAGATGGGAGAATATTCATTACATGTTTTGTTTTATTCACTGAAAGTTTGAAGATGATTGGTTGAACGGGCGAATTTTGCCGATTATTTGTGTGTGTCGCAATTTGATTCCGTATTTCCTTTAAGACAAACATACCGGAAGATTTGATTTATTGAAATTAAAGATGCATTGTCCATTGTTAGAAAAACAAATTAGTGAACAATTGAAAACGGTCCGTAATCGGCTGTTCGGCGAAGTTTCCGTTTGATGTCGGAACAGGAGCGTTGTTCGGTCTTCATGTCAACTTTGCGAATGCATCTCTTGATTCTAGTTACCAATCAATTGTTTGCATTTCGTGGCTCTCCAGTTATTTTTGTGCATCAAGGAACTTAAAATCCCGAAGAAATATTCGGTTGGGCGACTCTGATGCAGATTTGTCGGGTTGTGGTTTTTGGGTACAAATGGGATCGAATGGGTATTCAGTAACGGTTGGGGTTTTTTTTGGCGTTATTTGTGGTTGCCAAATATATTCTAAAAGCTGTTGTAAATGTAGCATTCGGAACGTAATCTAGAGTGTGACAGTATTTTCAAATCAAGGGTTAACAATACATAGAAAAGAATATGTAATTGAGTTATATTTGTACAACAAGGATTACATCACTCGTAATATTCTTTATTTTTAAGAGTGTATATTATAGTTATCCCTTTATATCTCGATGTCCTAGGAAGCATCTGATTGCTTATCAATCAACCAGATGGAGAGGAAAAGCCTTTTTAATTAATTGGTTAAGAAACAACGCGGATTTGTTTTCCATTGTTTAATCGTACTGCCATTGAAGTTCCAGTACAGTAGGCAGAATCGATTAACGATTCATCATAAAGGGTGTCCACGATGAAATTGCCACACTATGAAATTGCTCTAACTTTTTAACCGTTGGGTAGAATTTAATGAAAATTTGGGTGGATTTAGTTCATAGTGCTTTATTTACATCCTGCAAGTTTAAAAGTCCTGTGATCAAAACTCGCGGAAATGGAGTCGAAAGAACAGCTCGTGCGTGATAAAATCTTGCGCATTCATCACGAGAACAAGGATCTCTCGCATCGTTCCATCGCTAAAACGTTGGGAATCGCGAATTCCACGGTGTCGCGAGTGATTAAGCGGTTCGAGGAACGGTTGACCACCGATCGGAAGCCCAGAAGTGAAGGAAAAAGTATTCCGTACAACACCAAAAATCACAACCGCGTAGTTGGGGCCTTCAACCGAAATCCGAACGCCTCCGTTCGGGATGTGGCTAAGAAGCTGCACCTAAGCCGAAGTTTTGTCGAGAAGGCCAAAACTAAGGCTGGGCTTCGAACGTTCAAGGTACAAAAGGCCCCTAATCGCGACGAGAAGCAGAACAAGTCCGCCAAAACCCGTGCCAGGAAGTTGTACCTCAACATGCTGACGAAAGTTGAATGCTGCATCATGGACGACGAAACATATGTGAAGGCCGACTTCAAACAGATCCCAGGCAACCTGTTTTTCACGGCCAAGGATAAGTTCAGCGTTCCGGAGCATGTCCGCACTCAGAAGATGTCCAAATTTGCGAAGAAATTCCTGGTTTGGCAAGCCATCTGCACGTGCGGGAAGCGGAGTGCACCTTTCGTGACCCAGGACACGATGAACGGACAGGTGTACATAAAAGAGTGCCTCCAGAAGCGTCTGCTTCCTCTCCTGAAGGCCCACAACGTCCCAACAATCTTCTGGCCGGATTTGGCCTCATGCCACTACTCCAAGGACGTGCTGAAGTGGTATGCGGACAATAAGGTCAATTTCGTGCCGAAAATGTTCAACCCTCCCAACACTCCGGAGCTCCGCCCCATCGAGAAGTACTGGGCGATTATGAAGCAGCACCTTTTTAAACGACCTAAGGTAGTGAAGACAGTCGAGGAACTGAAGAAAGTATGGGTTTACATGCAAAAAACGGTTGATTCACAGGTTGTGCAGAATCTTATGGCCGGGGTTAAGGCCAAGGTGCGGGCATTTGCGTATGGACTGTAAATAAAATACGAGTAAAATGGTAAAATGAAGTTTAATAGTTATTTCTCAATCCCTGAAAATGTGATGGCAATCGGATGAAAACTCGAATTTTTAATTCAAACGATCAATTTTTGTAAAAAATATTACTTATATTAGATATAATGTTAACAGCGATGAACAGCTTTTTTCCATAAGAATTACAAACTCGATTTGGGAAGCCAGCTTAGCGCATCTTCAGCGGTGGTCTATATTTGGAACAACTTTATACTTGATTTGCATCGGCAAAACTTGAATAGAACCAGCCAAAATAGACTAACTTCGCGTTCCCTCCACCGGTGTTGTATTTCTTGTTGTTAAACCCGACAACACGTGTCATTCTGTCATTCTGTCAATCATTGAACATCAGAGATCAAAAGTTTTTTTTTCAGAGATCCGAGATTTTTCTCAATGTTTTTGCCATTTGTTTGACCAAATCATGTTTACTGCCAGTAGTGCGTCGTTAGCAGACAACGAGGAATACTCACTCTTTCGTTTGACTGACGGTGAATGTGTGAATGCATGCATTTCAATAAAACGCTAATCATGACCAATTCATCAATAAACCGATTGTTGACTTTGAAGACTTCATTACTTTTCATTTCCGAGCAATCGAAATTCGGAATCGGAATTTGCCATCAATTTAGTCATACAATCCACAACAGTCACAATTCCGGGAGCTTTCCCATTTCAAACTAGTCAGCATTTTCCGAAAACTGCAGTAAATAACTAAGAGAACCATTTGATATTCAGGAATTAAATGAAAAGCAGTTCGCAGGCACCGGGAGCAACTTGAAATAATGATAAGCATTCAAGGCGAGCCACACCACTTTCTGTCTAGCGCCAGTATCACCCACACCAAACACGGCCACTTTTCGGCTCAGAAGCTGAAATTTTACTCATTAATTGGTATTATCAAGCAGCGTGTAGCGTTTTGGAACTGTATTTTTCTTCTTCCAAATTGCTGCAAGAATAGATCAAAACATATACCAGTTTTAAAATAATGCAAAATAGATCCGGTATAAAACTAAATTTACAACACCGGTGTAGCGGTGTTTTTTGCGTTTGGTCTAAAAAAATAAAACTCATTTACGATTTGGACCACCGTTGAAGATGCCCTTACTGATTTAATCGACAGTGAATTTTGCACAATGGTTGGGACCAAAAATGAAACCAACTTATTTTGTTCTGGGAAAATGATTATAATAGCTCATCCTTATGACCATGATGTCGTCGTTATATGATTGTCGCCTTTAACTATATATCTTAAATTTCATCATATATACATCCTTTGGACCTTTTGTCTAAGTATAATAAAAACCAATTTCACAAGACTGCATTCCATTTAACGTGAAAAGTTCAACTTTAAACCATTGCACAGTGGGCAAAAATGAACCCAAGACCCCATTATATTAGAATGCGCAGGGTAGGAATCATAAAAAAGAGCTTATCTTATGGTCAAAAAATGCGTCAAAAAACCACCATTCATCATTCGATTCTTTGGACATTTTCACATAAGTACAGTGCAAGTGAGAGTAATATAATTGGCGCCAATCTAGAGAACCGCATGGTATATGAGTTTATGCATGTATGAGGGGAAATCGGGTAAAATAGAAACGTTACAGGCATCTGATCAAGGTAAAAATTATTCCATCCAGTTCTCCAGCTTTTTTGAAAATTTACAGTGCATTTGGATTCAACATATTAGCACCAAATTTAAAGGGTGTCCCATATCAAATTGCATCACGGAAAAATCACTGTAGAAAACTACCCATTGGGTATTTTCTCTTGAAAATTTGGGTAGAAGTAGTTAAGAGTGTTTTTTGTTGTATTTGTATCGCTGTCAGTTTTTCGAAAATTGGAAAAAATTGCATCACCCGCAAAGCAACGTTGCCAATTGATTTTTCGCAAGCACCTGGAAAATCCTCAACTCTCTCATCGAGACATCGGAAAACTACTCAGAATTGTGTATTGTGATTAAACGTTACTAAGAAACTCTGAGCATCGAACGGAAGGAGAAATGCGGTCTGAATGGATGTTCTATTAGTGTCAGGATCACAAGCGGGGTTAAGCGGTATCCCAATTAGTGTCAGGGATGTGGCCAAAAAGGGGGGGGGGCATACGTACAAAGTGCAGAAGGTTCCAAATCGTGCCGAACGGCAAAATACGGTGGGAAAGTTACGGGCCCGGAAACTGTACACAAAGATGCTGACGAAGCCTCATTGTCTCATCATGGATGATGAGACTTACGTCAAAGGCGGACTTTCGGCATATTCCGGCTACTGTTCTTCACCACCCGGCACAAGTTTGATGTTCCGCAGGAAGTACGGAAGCAGAAACTTTCAAAGTTCGCCAAGAAATACATGATTTGGAAAGCGATCTGCTCATGTGGCAAACGGAGTGCGCCGTTCATGACTACTGGGACTGTAAACGGGGAGATCTACCTCCAGGAGTGTCTACAGAAGCGTCTGCTTCCTCTGTTGAAGCAACACGAGGGCCCTACGATCTTCAGGCCGGATCTAGCTTCATGCCACTATTCACATGTTGGCCTGTAGTGGTACGAAGCCAACGGGGTCACTTTCGTGTACAGTTATCCAGGCCCCTTGCTTCCATTCCGGAGCGCATTGAGCTATAGGTTGCATTGTCGAATGCTCCTTCAATATCAAGAAAAGCTACCAAAGCTATTTCTTTGGCTTGAAGTGATCTCTCGATTTTATTAACTAGCGATTGTAGCGCCGTTATTGTAGATTTTTCAGATTGGTAGGCAAATTGGGTTGTTCAATAAAGTCGTTAATAAAGTCGTCCAAAATTTTTCCATTGTCTTTAATAGAACAGATGAAAGACTGATAGGTCTAAAGGCTTTAGGGGTCGTTTTATCTCTTTTTCCCGCTTTTGGAATAAAGATAACCCGAACCTTTCTCCAAGCTTTTGGTGTATAACTCAGAGTAACACTAGTTCTGAATAATTCAGTCAGCAAGGGAGTAAGCAAATATTTTCCCTGCTGGAGCAGTGCTGGGAAAATTTAATCTCTTCCAGCTGATTTTGAAGGTTGAAAAGAACTCAGTGCCCATTCAACTCTAGATGGCGTGAATATTTCACAAGCTTTAAGATAAGCATCTGCTAACCATAAACGTCCTACCTCATCTAAGTCCTGCGCTTTAGTAAATACAGATGTTGACCCCGGGAAGTGAGCTCCCATCTTTACTTCCAAAGTTTCGGAACAATCGACTGTAAAACTACCATCCTCTTTTTTAAGGTTGCCAAGACCATTTGAATGATCTTTTGAAAGAACTTTGTACAGCCTTTCAGCTGTTGGACCGTTGTTGATCTCTTCACAGACCCGTCTCTAGTCCTTTCGTTTGGCATGCCTCAATTCTCTGTTGTATTCAGTCAGAGTCTTTTTGTATGACTTGGGTTCTACTCTATTGTCTCCAGCGTTTTTTCCGTGATGAAATTTGATGTGGGACACCCTTTCGTTTTAGGGTAATAATTCTAGTTTGCATTCAAAATGAGGGGAGAAATGGGTAAAATGGGACACTTACTGTGGTCAACCCTAAATGAGATTAACATCATTCGATTCCCCGCATTTTTTCCTATAAGATATGCTGTTCTCCGGACTCCGACCCTGCGCCGTCTCAATTAATGGGATTTTGGGTCCATTTTTGCCCACTGTGCATTGTCTGAGAAGCGGCACTTTTGCTCGAACGATCTTTTCATCTCAAACCAAACTTTATTTTATGAAAAGTGAAGCCTTGTAAGAGAGTATCCAAACCCTGGATAAAACTGCCTTTGGATTGTTATTTTTTCACTCCTAATTTTCATTTTTTTTTCTGCCCGTATCATGCGTATCGCATTGAACTGTCTGTTCCGAAGAGGGAAAAATGGTGAGATAAGAAACAAAAAAAAAAACTTGGCTTGCATCTTTACTTGAGACACTGTTGCTGCGTGATGTCGTCTCGCTCTGTTACACATGGCAAACCGTCCCGGTGTTTTGCCCCACGCTGTCGTCCTGCGTGAAACTCAATCCGATCCTCACTGCCCTTGCCTTGCACTGCCATCGCCACCATCCAACACGAGCGGAGCAAACCCGCCAAGCCGGTTCCATTAATGGATTAACACGCGTCGTCCTCGTCGCTGTCGGGATCGATTTCGCGAGTTCTCCGAGCGTGGTGCGATGCGTATGCGATCCGTTGGTTGTTAAAAATAATGAGGTTAAAAGAGATTCGGCTTTGGAATGCGGCATGCCGTGTTGATCGGGTGGTGTGGTTGGTTGGTCGATCCATGAATTGACGCATGGTACTTACCATTTTATCGTTGGCGAGGAAAGCGAGCAACATCGCAAGAGGATCATCCACCATCCACGATGAATCTCGACCGCTAATACCGGAGATCAAAACTTGTGAAACTTCAACTATAGTCACAAGTTAGGGTCTCAGGGAATCAGCAGAAACAAAACTAAACAATAACACTAAACCTTATGAGTATGATCGCGAAAAGAAAAAAAAACCTGACTACGATTATTAACTGATGAAATGTGAGGGGATGTCATGGAGAAAAATAAGGCTTTTTGTCGAAAGAACTCATCATGTACACTTTTACACTGCGATACCCGTTGATAAGCTCTCTCACACGTTAAGCTAGCAGATTGCATAGTAGGTTTCGAATCACACAATACTATACAACCAACTACCTCAACGTGGAAGATGCTGTGTTATTATCGCTTTGATGTAGAATCTGGTGCAGTACCGGGATGCACGTGTTGATGTTCCAATGCACTGAGCCACAATAGTCTTATTTTAACGGCGTAGCTATTACATGTAAGGCGTTGTAGTTTCAAAAATTAAGTGAAACATTCATTCTAATGGAAGGTTGTTTAGTGATAGAGGATATTTATACAGTAAGAATTGACTAGGCTTGTTTAGATGTAGATGACGAGAGAGAAAAAAAAGGTGAAACTTAAGTAGGGTAGATGTACCAGCTATGGCTAAACGTTCTTATTAAGGTGTGTTCCAGTTATGGCCCGTGGAAATTCAATAGGCTATAACTGGAATACACCATAATAGGTACGTATGGCCATAGCTGGTGATGAAAGATGTTGAATCTAAAGTTTTATTAATGCAATCTCACGTATTGGTAAATCTTACACTCTACTTAAGGGGATTTTCGTATTCTAGGCAAGCTTAGTAGGATCTACTGTTTCATGAGTATTTTCGTAACGTCGTGCACACATCTGACGTTTATGTTTGTTTACATTTATTTGCCCCCTAATTCTCTACCAATTACAATAAACAGTGTTATCCAGAACGGCTTGAAAGTGAATTGCCGTGTATTGGGCAAATCGATGTGATTTGCCAACATTGTAATGCGCTAAAGTTTCGTTCGAAAACACCAGGATTGTGTTATGCAGGCCTTGCGATCTTTGCCTTAAGGCAACTTACCATAATCAAGACATTTCATGACGAATGCTCATCAATACAACGGATTGCTGAATACAATTACTTCATCCGGTGCGAATGTTGTTGTAGAACGTGAATTGAATCCGACATTCAAGGTAATTTCGTCATAGTTTAGTCTGTAGTTAGATTTCTGTCGTCCAACGATACAAACCCATTTCGAACTTGCCACCACTATACAGATTCCAGGGCAAATTCACCACATAACCCGATCATTACTGCCGCCACCAAATTAAGAACACCAATTTTTTTCAAATTTATTTCGTTGGCAATTTTAATACCGAAATTACCTTTGACCACACAATCATTATTAGAGCGTATCAACGACCCACAATTTATGAGGTTGCTGACACCATCGTTGGAGAAAATGTTGTTGTTTGATGCTTCTTTGATAAATATAAATTACTTCAGAGAGCGAGTAATGGCGCTATAACCATAAGCCATATGGGGCTAGGGCTATAGTTAATGCTTGGGTCCCAACCGTTTGAAGAGAAATGGAGCATCACTTAACCTTCTTAGACTAGATGCTCCCAACGACCATTTTAAATAATTTTTTATTCTGTACACCAAACAGGGCATTCTGTATAACTATTCTCTCCGACTATTCATTTCCATTTCCTTTGATATCTACTGAAGGCTACGTGGGTTCCCCGTGGATATCCTCCCTATCTCCAACGGTTGCATGGACGTGGCCAGGTGAGCGATCGAGGAGTATCTTCGTGGAGATTATTGCGTGAAGAAACGTATCAGTAACTGGATACGTTTCATGGTGACATGCAATGTCCCCAACAAATTATTCCTCATCGTAGCTCCATCTACGAGGTGTGCAAACGTCAATGCTAATGCTAAAGAACTTTTTTGTAGATAACATCTTGACAAATTCGAACAATAATGGAAGATGGGCTCGGTACTTTGTTGACCAATAAGTATTCTTTGTACTGAAATATCACGGAACTCACAAATAGATGGCGCTAGTTTAAAAAAAAATTAAAACAAATGTTTCACCCGACAACAACTCAGCAGCACGCGACTCTGTGAACTGGGTCACAGGGTCGGCGCACAACTGAGCAAACTGGAGGGGCTGGACTCAAGCTAATGGTCACTCAAGGCAGACTAAAGGTCACTCAAGCTTTCAAATAAATTAATAACACAGAACGGATCAACTCAAACACTGTATTCTCTCTGCTGTGGATCCTGTAGTGTAGACCTAGGACGTACGTTCTAAAGGAAACGAAGACTACGGTGACTACGGTGACTACAGCGACTACGGTGACTACAGCGACTACGGTGGCTCGGTTTTGTTGTGGTTTCTGCAAACTTGTTTCTGGAAGGAGATTCTCTTTACACCCCTGTAGCTCTGGGTCTGCTTACGAGCCCACAATACGTTTTTGGCCCTTGATACAGGGACACGATGAAACATTTACCATCATGCAACCTTGATCAAACCGTTTTATTAAAACAGTCCAGTGCTATAGGCAGTTGCCTTGCTACATTAGATGGTAGTTCACATCATTATCAACATAATCATATATGACAATGAATGAAACAATCTATCAATTTACCCCGGAACCAGATTGATCGTCATTTTAGCGGACAGCAACTGTTAAACCTAGTCAAAAGCGCCCGAAAGCACGACGATCAGCAGGAAAGTTTATGGCTTCCATATATTGGAATGTGCATGGTATACGGGGTGCGACAGGAAAAAAAATTGTTCTAAAAAGTCACTTGTTGCTTGACAATATTAATTGATGTTCTCTTACAGAGTGGGTAGAAGAACAACGAGTAAATCGAGCAAAAGTATCGCTTTATTTGATGTAGGGAAACTGCCCCCATATTAATCTCATTGTTCCTATATTCATCCTACGATAAATCAAACAATTGGGCAGTTGAAGAATCGGTTTCGTTTTCTAATAATGTTTGCTTACGTTAAATAACTACAACAAACATTACTAACTAATCCTTCAACTGCCCAATTGTTTGATTCATCGTAGGATGAATATAGGAACAATGAGATTAATATGGGGGCAGTTCCCCTAGATATAAATGATAATACTGTTCTCCGACAAAAAGCAGTACAGATTCGATGCTGTGTCAAATAGTCACACAGTTCTGTTCATGTCTCCGAAAAAAAAATTTGGGATGATCCGGGAAAAGGTGAATTTAAATTTCCTCCCAATTTCCGGGGGGTGTTGTTTTGTTGGGTGGGGGGGGGCCCAGGGTTTAAAAAATGCTTTTTTTTTTTTATAATAGGGGTATTAAAAACAATACCGTGATGTGTATTTTTTGACGTAGGACTACGTCTGTGTTTTCAATACTGGGGTACACGTTCGAATTGCGAAAATTTGGAGCGTCACGAAAAATATATAGGTTTTGAACGTTAATAACTAAGTCATTTCACGATTGATTTCCAAAATGTTTGCACCAATCGATCGGAACATTTTCTACGCTTCGATTTAAATATTTCAAACTATTGATTTTTAACATGCAACTAATAAAATTAACGCAAATATGAAGTGATGTCTTATAATATCGATTTTTCATAGTAAATTTACCAAATACACAGTACCTTCCGCGCACAGACTTCATATTTAAGTAAGGAACGTCTCCTAGGCAGCCATGAATGTTATATAAGGGGTACACCTTCGCATTTTGATTTAGTTTTCCGGCGGTCGTGGAGCTGTGCAGAGTAGGATCTGCAGTTGGACAAGCAGTCGCTGCCCAGAGAGGCGTTGGTGCAGTTGGCTGTTGTTGCCGATGCTCCCGTCAACTTCGCTGCGAGAAAGATGGCTGCTGAAGCCTACGAGTTGGCGGGAAAAAGCCGCCCGTGACAACGAGACAAGAATCAATCATCCCACGTCACCTGCAGATGGCCACCCGCAATGAAGATGAGATGAACCAAGAAAGAAAGTCCAAGTTCAATCGCGAACTGTTTCTCCCCCGTCAACTAAATCCGTCCTTTTCAGGACGACCAAATTAGTTTGCCAACTAAAGAGTTTATTTGGTTGAAATTTTCTCTTGTGATGTTTGAAATTAATTTCAATTACCGCGCCCCGGCTGAACATAGCATTCATTAAACGTCGGGTCCCGTAGTAAATGACAAAGGAGGTTGAACAACCAACGAACGGAATTCGAGCCGAACTGCGTCAGTTCAGACCGACCATGTGGTTGAGTTCGTTGTAGTTCCTAGCTATGCATAGCGGATTAGTTGCTGGTGATAGCAAATAATTAAGGCATATTTCTGTTAAGAAAATCATCCGTCTAGCGTGCAGTAATTAAAACTAATTATTGTGGCGCAATAATTGAATTTCGTCCCCTTTGGTGCAATATGTATCACATTGCCTTCGTTGGTACCGCCTTCTTTTGTGCACTAGCATCCGACCCCTTTACCTCATAGCTCTTAGCAGAACATTTTGATTCAGTTTTACGACAGTCGTTAAGCTGTGCAGTGGTCTTAGGATCGCAGTTGGCGGCGGCGAGCAGTCGTTGCCCAGAGAGACGTTGTTGCAGTTGGCTGTTGTTGCCGATGCTCCCGTCAACCTCGCTGTGAGAAACATGGCTGCTGAAGCCTACAATTTGGCGGGAAAAAGCCGCCCGTGACAACGAGACAAGAATCAATCATCCCACGAGATGAACCAAGAAAGAAAGCCCAAGTTCAACCGCGAACTGTTTCTCCCCCGTCAACTAAATCCGTCCTTTTCAGGACGACCAAATCAATTTTCCAAGTAAAGAGTTTATTTGGTGAACATTTTCTCTTGGGCTGTTTGAAATTTCCATTACCGCGCCCGGCTGAACATGGCATTGCTTTAAACGCCGCGTCCCGGAGTAAATAGCAAAGCGCGTTGAACAACCAATAAACCAACAGATCCATAACTATCTTCTACGCGTTAGAGATAGTGGCCATCGCGAACTACACCGGGGCCGTATCATAATTAAGAGCCACCAAATGCTTTCTAAAGGGCAGCAGGGTAAATGCACCCTTCTTTTTTAGGAAATGCTCCTTAAACTTTGGAAAAATGCTCCTTAGATGCGTTTGCCCGGTATAATGCAATCGGAGGTATTCCTTCTGGTTAGCGCTTGCCAGTTGTTTTGACGGGTCTTAAGTTTCTTCAAGATTGTATAGCGGAGCTTCGCTCTGCAATCTTCGAGGTAGTTTTGACGGGTTTAAATTGCATTTTGAGGAGTCTTAATTACATTTTGAAGAGTCTTAATTTAGTTTTGACGACTCTTAAATTAAGAAACTTAACTCTTAACCCGTCAAAACTATACAATCTTGAAGAAACTGAAGACCCGTCAAAACACCCGGCAAGCTTTAACCAGAAGATTAATACCTCCGATTGCATTATACCGGGCAAACGCATCTAAGGAGCATTTTTCCAAAGTTTAAGGAGCATTTCCCCAAAAAGAAGGGTGCATTTACCCTTTGCCTTTCTAAAGAGTGTACAATTGAATTTTCTTGGCCCTTTTCAGAACTGACTTAAATCAATTAGCGGATGGCCCTGACGTGTATGGAAATTCGATTGCTGCGTAGTCCTACGTCAACTTTGCGTACAACCCCATTGGGCTGTCCCTTATAGTTTTTTGAAGAATTAAATGCCTCTTTGGGTGAAGGTCTACTTTTTTGAGGATCAATACGTTGCCCTGCAATAGGTTGGAGTGCCATGCCGCACGTCGAATCGGACCCAACGATGGCTGATGGAAGGCATGAAGTTTTGGCCGAAGAATTTGTGACCGCCTAGCAGTCCGGATCTTAACCCGTTGGATTATTCGATTTGGGCGTATGTTGAAGCACAATCCTGCAAAACATCTAACCCTAGTGTGAAGACTCTGAGGTCTGTCATAAAGCGCTCATGGCAGTCGATGTCGCAGGACTACGTTCGAAAAGCGTGTTCTAGCTTCCAGCGTCATCTTGAGGAGGTTGTAACAGGTACGCCAAGCGTACGTTGTATTCATGTATTGTAAATAGCTATTCCATAGCAATAGGTGTATAGTAAATTTATTTACATATATTTTTTTCTGTCATAATTCTTCGGCGAATGTTAAGTTAATTCAATTCATACTTTCCATTCATCAAAATCACTGATATAGAAAAATACTTTGGAAAGCAGTTGCGCCATTGTTTATGCAATCTCAAGGGACACGACGTCGCGTCGCGGGGAAGAGAAATCCTCACACGCGACTGTTTCGGATTAATGTAAAAAACGATTACTTTCGTTTTCTTGGGAATAGTGGGAAAGTGGGAAGACGAGAACTAATGCATCTGCATCTGTAAAAGCGAGAGGCATGTCACTTGAACGAATTAACATTGAAGATTTTATTCTTATCATTCGGGTGTCGAATTTCCGGTAGCCCATCCTTAGACTATTTATCTGAGGACTCGAGCCATTCTCGGCTATTTGCCTGGGGACTCGATACAGTGTAGGAAGTGTGGCTTTGCTTGTTTTCGCGGTACTCAAGGTAGGGAATTGTACCATTGGGGCAATCGTTAAGGTGCTAATTAGTGTGTTTGCCTTACAGTGAGCTATAAGCATAAATCAGTGCTAGAAGTCAGTTACCTTCATTTCCCAATGGCATAGAACACAGGTCTGGCAGTGTGAAACTAATCATTTCGTTAAGGTCGTAATTCGTTTAAAATGAAACTGCGGGTTTGACATCACAGGCACTGTTGGATAGGTTTAAATAAACAAACTCTGTAAGCCCGAACTTAATTTAATTTGAATTGGATCGTATTGATATCGTGATATCATCAACAGAGCGTTTTTTTTGTCGAGACAATGGTCCGGACCGAAAATAGAAGATAGACATGCACAGTAGATAGGAAAAAACCAGAAGACATGTACAATAGAAATGAAAAATAGACATTTGTAAAACTTTAGAATCTCTTACACCGTTGAATACAAATCTTATTTTGGCTCCATTTATCCACTGTTTTAATGCATACCAATAAGTTCCCCTAAAGATTTTCCAGTTCGCACACTGCTTTCAAATTTGAATCGATGCAGTTTGGGCATTTAGTTTGGAAGCAAAGCTTCCCTTCCTCGATGTGTGACGGAAAGCTTCCTATGATGAGTTTATATTAAAGCTGTGGGGGAAAACTTTGCTCGTCCAATGCCTAGGGTCGAGTTTGAGATGTTGTTCGTTTGGGGGTGATGATCTGTGAGTCTAGAGAGGGTAAATTTGGAGACAGCCGAGACGCTTTCGGACCTTTTTCAAGGAACCAAACTGAGCCTACCAGCGGTAAGGTCTCATGCCGGGCAAACAGACCTTGATGATCGGTCCTCATTAGAGGTGGCGTATAAGCCGATTGTTTATCAACATCAGGTGCGGAACGATAGTCCCTAGTTTTTGGGTGTGATCTAGGATAATTTTTGGAGGTACAACGCCAATCGTCGCCGGACGATTTTGGGCGTGTTACAAGGTAAATGATAAAAATGGAGGACTCATCAAGTAAGTTAGTTTGAAAGGACCTAATAAAGATAACTGAACTTGAAAATGTTGATAATATTTGTTAAAGTAGTTGAAAATATGATTTGAAAGAAACACCATATTTTTTTTAATTTTTTCATGCCGCACCACATAAAACTCATCGACCTTAAGAAGGGAAAAGCCATCAAAAGTGAGTATATTGAAGCGTTTGTAGGAGCGTTTGAAGGACGAAATCGTGGAAAATCGGTCCCATGTGAAAAAAAATAAAAAATAAAACAACGCAAAACGGGGGGGGGGGGGATTATGACAATCCATACAAAAAATTTGGAAGGTCATTACAAAAAACAAGGGGGGGAAGGGGGGGGGTAATAAAAAGTCACTTTTTGCTTGACATAATTAATGGACGTTCCCTAAGGCCTATTTTGAGGCAGACGATAAATAGTTCTGCAAAAGTGGCATTGAAATGTTCAAGTGGCACTGGAATAATTGTGTTGCTCTTTATGAAGTTTGCATTGATGAATATAGCAAATTTCGTTTTCTTTTTTAAGCTATGTTAGGCCGAGATACGTTGAATTATAAAAAAAAAACAAAAATTGGAGTACTGATTTTTTGACAGGGTGGCACATATTGACCTTTTCAAGTTGCCGTGTATTTTTGAATTCTCTGACGATCTATAAGATTTAAAAATCTCAGAAGAAGCGAAGAAGAAGAAGACGTAGAAGTATACTATGATGAAAAGGAAGAAGAATACAAGCTCAGAAGAAGAAGAAAGGGTTCTGAAAGAATTGTAATGTTCTGAACAACTGCTTTAACGGTTGTCTCAAATAACCCAGGGGCGGTTAGTGGCCCTGGAGCTCTAGGCACACAATACAATTTCACTATAAAACTGCCATTTTGACGTTAGCCTTTGTACAACTGCTTTCGAAACAGAAAACCATTGTTTCAGGAACCAGCCACTTTATCACTCATTTATGCTGGACTTATCAAGAGACCATCCAATGCACAGTGTACAAAAACTGACCCAGAATCACAGTTATTTCATGCCGCTGGTTCCAGGAGTAGTGAGATATTTTTTCTTTTGTAAAAACATACTGTGAATTACTAGCGGCATAGTTACATCACCTTAGACCGTTAAAAATGTCCCGTTTTGCTGCTTTATTTTCGTTTTGTTATGAAATTAAAAATTTTATGCCTTCATATGCTACTATCAGTAAGTTACAGTTATAAAACGAGTTATAAAATAAAATAAAATTAAATAAACTGCAACATCAAATTTTTGGCGTATTTTAAATCTTTTGTTATTATCTATTGATAGCGTATCGTTTCACGCTAGCATTCTCCGTGTTTGTGAGATATTAAAAAAATATGATTTTGTAGTGTATCAGAAAAAATAACCAATATTTTCATAATTGCATTCTAGCGTGTATGTTCAACTGTTTGTCCTTTTATCAATTATCAACAGCATTGAATGCTGTTCCAATACCATTCTAGTTGACAAACCAATTGTCTGATTCACAGTTCACGTTCAAAATACCGAAAAGTAGTGTACAATTCCCGGAATGGATATACTTTTTTGACGAACTGTATGGTCGGTAGTCAAGTACATCAGCAACAACCAGTTTTGCACTGAACAGACTTATTAAATAACCTATTCAACCCCTTTATCCCTCAAACTCATTAATCAAGAAACTTCTTACTAGTCACTATGGCCACGTGACACTAACCATGGACTAATAACAACTCTTCCCATAAGTACAAGATCAAACCCATTTTCTATGTGCTGCTGTCCAATTTTGCATGAACTTTTGATTCTAGCAACTGTGCCCACTTACTTGAAGGTCCTTTTTAAACTCATCCATTACCGTTCAAGCATCTGAGCTCACGACAGTTGGGTGGATTAATGTCCATTTCAACGAATTAGACCTCATTGTTTGCAAACTACTGTAGAATGGACTTGAAGAAAGAAAAATAGATGACCGCAAACCACAGGTACAGGTACCTTACTGTATCTGAACTTTTTGTAGTAGAGGTTATTTACAATTATTTGCACTTTGCTCATCTATAAATTGCATTGTGACGCTATTTTGTACTGTTAAACACTATCTGAGAATAAGTACTTAAAAATACCGGGATGTTGGTTACATTTACGTTAGATCGCGCCAAAGGAAACAAACGTAGAAGTAGAACATTTGACCGGAAGCTATGAGCAAAGATCATATTTAATAGCAATTTAAACGAATCCTGGACAAAACGAACCCTGAACAAAAAACCACGAGTACGAGCGAGTTCTGATCTTGTTAGGACTTTATCATTTGCTTTGGACGAAGAAAAAAACAAATTTGTGGCTTCTGTTTTTTTTTTTCTTCGGAGTTTAAATTACAAAAATAATCTTCTTTCAGTTATAGAATCATCAAATAACAGTATTTTCTATTTAGTTATTGGTTGACCTCGCCAGGTCACGCACTTTCTTCTTAATATTCCGCATCAAGTTTTGGACAACTGATCTATAGATGCTTCTGCTCCATTTACCCAGTTTTCTTTTCATCAAAGCCCAAAACTTTTCAACTTTTATTTGCGTGCATTTTGAAGGATTCAACACCTTTTCTACAAACTTGAATCATGGCAAGTTGCTTGATCATGCCAAACACTTTTAATATCTTATGTAATTAATAACTTTCTCATTTCTCAAATTCCTAGACCAGACCGGGAATCGAACCCAGCCACCTCCAGCATGGTGTTGCTTTGTAGCTGCGCCTTTACCGACTGAGCTAAGGGAGAACGGTTGGCTGTAGACATTTTTTTTCTCTAAGAGCAGCGATAGAACAGAATCAGCGTCGAGTGCTGAAAAAGTTTATAAGTCGCAGACAAAATAGGCCTATCTGTCATAAGATAGCCCTTTTCTAGTGGAATTTAATGGAAATTGGTCGCGTTTACTAGTGATAGTTTGAAAACGTGTTTCAGTTTTGTATTTGCTTTGACTGTGGAACTGTGAAATTTCAAATGAGTGTCCAAATACCTGTTATCATTATCACGGTGTAAAATTCAGGTCAAGGAATAATTTATGCGATTATCACCAAATAAAACCCTTCATCTAACACTAATACTCACCTGAAATCCTAGATTCAGATCACCTAAAATCCGTTGAATTGAATTTACACATAAAAAATTCAAATAATGATAATAATTAAGTAAGGCAAGCTGACTGTGCAGCTGGAAGCAGGAACGTAAAGAAGGCGAATGGACAACGAAATGCCTTACCTCCCATCGTTGACACCACAAAAATCGGTCGACTATGTTGAGCTGGGCACGTCCGAAGGATGTCGCATGACAACCAGGTGAAAATGGTTCTCAATTACGAACCGCCAGATACAAGGCAGGCAAGGAGGCTCATAATCAAATACATTTTTCAAATTGCATATGATCTTTCTTAAATTTAAAGCTGCAATGAAATGATGAAATCCATGGAGCAGTTACAGTTACAGTGTAATAAATCCATTTTATTTATACCCATGCTTTAAGTCAGAACTATCTTATTTTAAAGTTAATGCCTATGTTTCCTAGCATGTTGGTAATTAGACTAGTGGAAAGCTTTAAGAGGATTCTTATCATTTTGCATTTCAAATCGCCGGATGGTAAGAAGACCGATCTAGTCGATCTAGTACGAACCTGGTTGTTGATTATCTTTTTGAAAAAGGTATTAAATGTTGTTTCATATGCTCGACCTTTTGCAATCTTTCAGTTCAATGGAAGTATCCAAGATGGTTTTACATCATCGGAACGACACATAATTATTCGTCACAATCTAAATTTCTTGTTACTTAGGATGCCGCTGTCACCAAAGTGCAGAGGGTTTGCCGAGGGTAAAGCTGACAATTCCGGGACGATAACACGTTCCTTTCACGCAAAAATGGGTCAACTTCAAATAGGTGTGTTTCTGTTAAAAATGCATTAAAAAACTCTGAAATGCTGCATTTGGAAGTTGAGTGTTTATACAATGGTTACTATGATGAGTTTTCACCGTTTGCAAAATGACGTCCAAGCAAGAGGAGCAGCGTGTCAAAATTTCGCTTGCGCTGCAAGAGAATCCGACGTTCTCGCACGCCAAGTTGGCAAAATTGCTGGATGCGGCCAAATCGACCGTGACAAACGTTTTAAAAGTGTTCGGGGAGCGTCTGTCGACCGCCAGGAAGCCTGGAAGCGGTGGCAATCGTAATCCGGACGTGGCAGTGACGATGGAGAAAGTGGCCGTGAAATATAAGCGAAATCCTTACCTCTCCATCCGGGACGTCGCTGGCAAGCTCAATGTCTCCCATACTACTGTACAGCGGGCCATGAAACGAGCCGGGTTGTCGACGTTTAAGAAGGTGAAGGTGGCAAACCGAGATTACAAAAAAAAAACACGTCGACAAAGCAGCGGTCCCGAAAGCTGTATATGAATATGCTCACAAAGTTCTACTGCGTCGTCGTGGACGACGAAACTTATGTTAAGGCGGATTGCAAGCAGCTTCCGGGATAGGAGTTTTATACCGCATCAGGAAAAGGGAAGGTTCCCGAAATTTTCAAAATCATCAAACTATCGAAGTTTCCGAAAAAATACCTTGTCTGGCAGGCCATATGCACGTGTGGTCTAAAAAGCGGCATTTTCATCACTACGGAAACCATCAACCAACGGATTTACGTTCAGGAGTGCCTGAAAAAACGGCTGCTAAAGCAACATAATAGACCTGTGCTGTTCTGGCCGGACTTGGCGAGCTGCCACTATGGGAAAAAGGCAATCGAGTGGTACGGTGCGAACAACGTGGTTGTGGTTCCCAAAGACCACAACCCTCCCAACAGCCCAGAACTCCACCGTATCGAACGATATTGGGCCTTGGTGAATCGGAATCTAAAAAAAAAACGAATAAATCCATAGAAAACGAGCAGCAGCTTAAATCAATCTGGCGTTCGGTGGCGAACAAGGTCGATTAGACCACTGTGCAAAATTTAATGGAAGGGGTTAAGCGGAAGGCACGGCAGTTCGGATTTGGCAAACCAAAGGAATAAACGAACATTTTTTCCTTTAAATATATGAATTGAACTACCAAAATAATAATAAGAAGATTTTTGTATTAAATTTGACTGAATTTTGACTGAAAGAAACGATTTTTTCGTCGACCAATTTTTGCGCGTTCCAGTCTTTTGTCACTAAAGGTGTTATGAAGCAGGACCACGAAAGATGTGTCTGAGTTCGATCCCCATGCTGGTTTAAGTTCATATTCATGCTCTTAATAAATAATTCTCGACAACTTATTCAACACGACGTATCTGGTTTTGTAAACAAAGATAGAGATCGTAAATTTTTCAAAACTCTCAGCACGGAAACTAGCATGACCTTCATGTCAAGGAAATGTTATTCCTTGTGTTTGTCGTCCCAGTTTCCTTGAAAGTGCTAAGGGTTTCACGAATTTAAGGTGAATTGCTGCTCCGTGTATTTTTTCTTATCTCTTATCTCACTCTCGCAAACTCACCTCGCTATTTCAAATTGATACATCTCGATTGCTAGTGATTGAACATCTAATTGAACTCCATCAGATTACTCACAGCAAGTAAGCATACAAAACGATTTGATGAAGTATTCAATATTTAGTACAGATTCTGAGTTATATCAATTCTAAATTTTGAGGTAATGGCTGCCGTCGAGAATGCTTCAGTGTAAGCCCTGAAAGTTTAAATCTTACTTCCCCTCTTTGTTTACAAAATCACACACTACCAAAATATCGTGTAAATTTCTGTCCCCAGAGGCCGACACATGCAAGCGTCCTTTAGCACATAAGAATGAGTTGAAAGAATTTCGTCGAATTGCGTATGTGTCAGTTTCCAGAAACATAATTTTACACGAAATCTTACTTTACGTTCCCCGACTTTTTACAAACATGAAATAGGGTACGGGACGGGTTTTATGCAGTTTAGTCAGCACCTGAGACATTTGATGAAGCTGTATGTAATCTATAATTAGAACTGCCAATATTTAGACATTAATCCCTCTGCTTACGTCTGGTCTATCGGAACATACCTTCAGCAACGAGCATTAGGCTCAGAAAATTTCATTGCCATGGAATAAAGTTCCCAATTGCAGGGACTTCTTAAGCGCATGCGGATTGCTTTTCGATTAAAAAAATATTTTCTTCAGCTCCTCAATCTGTACATAAACTAACAATATTGTATGAGTGCGATTCTGTGCATGTGTGCAAAGGCGAAATGAAATAGGCCAGTTGACGATTTGCTGCAAACGTCAATTTCTTCAACTCGCTCCTTCGTTTTACTCAACCGCTCTCGAAAACAATCAACCAAAACATGTCGATTGCTATGATTAGAAACTCTTCTACTAGCAGGTTATGAGACGGACGTACCCGACCAAAATTTTAATTTGTCATTGATTTTAGGATGTCCAATGTGTATTTCTCATTTTCTCTCACGGAGATTTTAGATAAAGCGACTGTGACGACAAACGGGATGCTTCGTTTAAAAACAAACAAATGCAAGAGACAGCAGACTTCACGTTACATTACCGGTGCGCTATATCCGTGGTTAACAAAGAAGAGAGGAAGCATGGGCTCTCTTAAAAGCAACAGTGATGCCATAGCTGCAGCTCAACAGCGAAACATTATTTATCGTTGGGTACTATTGGGCAGCTCCAAAACATATGTTTTATTGCAAATGATAGTGCCAGATGATGGACAATGACCTCCAATGACTGGAAGAAGCATGAAATAAATAGCGATTTAATATTATCTAAATATGTAATAAATTTAACTCAATGTTCAACATCACATTCTGGCAACAAGCCTAGTTGTGGGAGAGAGCTGATGAAGACATGCTCTCCGGTACACGCGATGCAAATGCAAAATACACAAAGGCAACATTTGAGCGAACTTCTTCAGCTGGTCAGAAACTGATAGTTTCTAGATGATGTATTTTAAATCTTCAAAATGACAGTAATAAATTAGTAATCAATCATGATTCATGCATCGAATCATTGGCCCAATAGATAAAGCTCAGGATCGTATCATTAAAAATGAAATAATTTGGAAAATGTAGGAGTTATAGACCTATTTCCTAACAACTGATTAAAATAGTGACCCCTGATTAAGCCGTTCCTTACCCTACGTCTCGTCTAAAATTCAAAATTTCTAAGTGTGCAGATACGCTAAGTTGTGGGTTGGTATTAAGCTAATTGTAGCAAGCAATAAGTTTGGAATGCCAAGGAATAAGTATTTCTTCCCATCGTTTGTCTCTATCTATTTATTTCACCTCAAAATTTTGGAGATGCAATTCTTGGCTCTAAGCGGATCTACATAGCTAGAACGGTAATCGAATGGTTACCGTAAGTGAGCACACGTATTGATATGGTTCTCTAATCAATATCTACAATAGAATCTGAGATTTGTATTCTTAAAAAAGCGAAGTGACCTTCCCGTATCCCCTTGCCTGGATGTTCATTTGAGATACATGCATAATTCATTATTTTCAAAATGTACCTGTAAATAGTGACCACTCGTCTCCATGAAAACAGTTCTCCTCGTAGCAAATTGCAGCGTCATTTTCTTGATGGATAAATATTTTTGGATATGTTCTTATTCAGGGCTAAGGGTATCTAGTTTTGATTATCATAGTCATCTAGCACCTACTAATTAGGATTATATGTTTACATTCGGATAAAGTTGCATATATGTAAATGAAAACTAAACGAGAAACGATAGAAACCAGCAACTACGTCCAATACAATCCAATCCGAGCCAATTCGACATCGATCGATAGAAGTTGTGTTTATTTTTTTTTTGTAGAGAAAACCATAAGTAAGCTAGGAAATGAGATCAATTTGTTTTCGTATTTCTTTTTTTGTAACATCAGGATGTGAAACAAAACAGCATTAAGTGAAACAGCCAATTATTTTCGATTGTTTTTATTTCAACTCATTTTCTTTTTTGATGTTGTGTAATTTTTGCTTACTCTAAACAAAAATAATATCAATAGTATAAGACGGGGTACAGAGGTGGTGGAAGGGAGAAATTGAACGAATGGATTTGGGGATGAGAAGGGAAAAATGGCTTCAATTGGTTATTGTTTTCGATTTACCCAGATGAGCAATTGGCTCCAGTTCAATTCACTTGCGAGTTAGTTCGCTGTCACTTCACTGGAATTCACGGAGGCTGGGGTGCTACGATTTCCGCCATCACTACCATCACCATTCACCGAGTGACTTACACACATACATTCGACGCACACGACCAATGAAACACGATGTCGCTCATATGGTTTGAAATACTATGAACATGAAGTACGCTTATTCCTGCACTTTTAGGGATTTAAGTTTGAACTGAGCTGAGCTTTCATTGTGCACAATTTGGACCGGCTACCTGTGTCTCTCTTAGTCTGTAGATTCGCTGAGACCAATCACCAAGGCGGCTGGGTGGCGCTGTTCCGAATCGATCGATGCTTTTGCCATACATCGGCAGAATCCCATACATCCGTTCTTGTAACATATGAAACGGCAGCACAAGTTCGGATCTACGGGTTTCCGCAAATGGGTAACTCTACTATGCTATACACTGAGTTGAAACACGGTTCACGTGATAGTGTGCGGCAGGGAGCGGGTGGTTTGAGATATAGTGGAGCATAGCTCTGTTATTTTTTCGCTCCTGATGGGTGCCATGTTCATATGGGTGATTTTTTTTTTGGATTCTTGGATGGTGGGAGTGATGGGATTTTACTTTTGGAACGGAAGGAGAATGACAACACTACAGAAGTTATAAACATGGTGCATATACAAGGGTTTGATCTTACCAAATTAGTAATGTTCACATTTAACCTAATAATCCTAAAGTTTGGAGGTGGTGGAGATGCGTTGCATGAATCTGGAATGATATTAAAGAGAAAGGGTGGAGATATAGTGGTTGCCGGTGTTAATGTTCTGCAGATAGGGTGGAGTGCTACATCGGCAGCGGACCAATTCCCGTAATTTTTTTGCTGTTACTCAAGTTATATAGTGTATTAGGATGCTAAACAAAATGCGGAAGTTATATAAGTGCACAAACAAAGACAATTTTGAAATCCCCGAAGCGCCAATGGCCATCGTCTATTGTTTTTGCATGCAAACTGATCAGAAGATATTTAGTTTCGTATTTCACTGAGGCGATTTCCAGCCCTGGGCTGGTTCATCTCTTGAGATCGTAAGTTATTCATTCTCAGCTACAGTTTGTAAATTTGCTATCAGACAGCATGATCAAGCAGTTTCTTTATGTGCGACTCTATATGAAAACGTGCATGAAGTACGTCATGACTCTAAATTTCATGTTAAAGTTGTATTTAATTCTATTGTTTGAGATTAATTAAAAGCTTTCAATGCCAGGACCTTTTTTGAATATGTATTCTGTGTCAAGTAGCAGTGGGATTCGCGAAATTTTCTTTACACAAAATTACTAGACCATACCGGGAATTGAACCCAGCCACACCCAGTACGGTCTTGTCATGCTGCGTCTTCACAGTCTGAGGTAAAAGAGAAGTCCAAGGCAAGTTCTCATGTTGTTAGAGCCCAATTATAAAGTCTTTTTTATGGACATTATCTCTGTGACCTTCTGCCGGTGATCGCTACAAATCCGATTATAACTCTGCTTGGTTTGGTGTTTGGTGCAAGTTGGTTGAAATTTCCTCCCTGTGACACAATGAGTCCTATACAACCTGCTGCAACTACTTAGGAAGGTTTTTGTTATTAGAGCTATCCGACTCAAATACTCAAGCTGATTTCACGATTTGGCAAGTGCTGACACATCATTCATTCATTCATTCAAATATGCTTACACATCATTCATTCATTCGCATACAGATAATAATATAATACAGATTTGACGTTTTGAGAATTACTTCATTCCATCACGCAAGTCGAATGGACAACAGCTCTGCCTACCTGTGATCCACTCTTCATTGATTAAGTGGCTGTGGAAATACGACCCAGAAGGATCGCCAGATGATAATGTTCGGAGACGAGAGATGATAGCATTCATTTGCACAGAATCATTCATTGTCTTTTAGTTGAAATGAGAGTGTTGGAACTTTGGTTAAGTATGTACCGTCTGGAGAAAAATCAGACTAGTTAATTAGATTTGTTTTTATTCTCCTGTCACACGTATCCGATCCGAAGTCGTGGCAATTTTTTTCAGGACTATTCACATAACGTTCGAGAAAAATCATTAACGAGATTTCAATTGAAGAGGGTTAACTATCCATATAATCGATTATCGTTTGTTGATTAAGCATCACCTTGTTTTCTATTTCAACAAGAAAGTATAAATTTTTGTTTTGTATGACATTTGAAAAATTTTCTTTACCGGACAGGGAATCCGCTACATGCAGGTTGGTAATGCCGTACCATTACCAACTAAGTAACCTGTGCCATCATCAGTATCTACCAAATAGAGAAAATACTAGCCTAAAGGATCACATGTCACTTTATATTATCATTTGGCGTTTAGTTGCTACATGTTTTCTGTCTTTCCCGCTGTATTTACTGGCTACACTGTGCTTTATGGCCTCCGATTAATTTTGGCTTTGAAAGCGGCACCACACATTCACCAATTGATCCGATCGGAAGCTTCGAGCACTAGCACTCAATCGAATCAGGAAATGAAAATGAATCACCAACAGAAGCCAATGAACGAATCAATAAATTGTACAAGCAAGCAGTGATGAACACGCATACAATTGACAGGCGACGAAGTTCATGCTATGTTCATTCAACGTTTACCTTGCCCCATCAGTTTTCTGTTTGAGAGGTGAAGCAGAACTTCTCATTGTGTGCGTCTATTGAATCAAAAAAGAGCGTGCAACGAATGATTTTTGATACAATTGGAACCATCCTTGTTTTCTCCTATCACCCAAGCTCTAAGGAATGTATTGAAAATAAGCTATCCACGTACATTTGCGTTGTACGCGTGTATTTGTGATGGATTTAATGTGTTCATCATAGCATGCTGTGCGTTTGACTATCATCTTTCATTTGTTTACTCGGTTTAAATTCCTAGTTTTCAAAATGTCACGCATTGAAAAAGGCGTGAAAATTAAGCTTTTGGATACATGGCTACGTGAAAAGGGTGTAACTATGCGACAATTGGTGGATCGTACCAAATTTGGGGAGCACTTTTTATTGGATGAACTGCTGAAAAGAGGCAGAAAACCCGGATCTTCCAACCCAAAACTGGATCAGAAAGTGACAGCTCTAATTCGGACAAACGAATCAATGTCGATACGTGATTTGGCCAATAATGTGGGAACGAGCATCGGAATGATTAAACGTATCAAGAAACGGATAAACCTGAAGACCTACAAGAAGCAGAAAATCGCCAAACAAAGTGCAGAACAGAAGCAACGCGCAGCAACGAGGGTCCGGAAATGGTATTCGCGAGTTTTGCTGCTACCGGATGCATATATTTTCATGGATGTTGAGACCTGTGCCAAAAAAGACTCGAAAACCCTTTCAGGTCCACAATATTACACTTTCGTCGTAGGAGAGGAGGTAAGCGATGAAGACAGGTCGATTCAAGTGGAGAACTTTGGTCGAAAAGTGCGGGTCTGGCAAGCAAAATGTTCCTGCGGTATGAAGTCTACCATTTTTTACAATCAACGCGGAAATCTATCGATCTGAGGGCCTGCAGAAGATTTTGATGCTTTTATAGCAGAAGCATAGTCCTCATCCACTGCTTTGGCCGGATTAAGCGTCGGCGTATTACGCCAAAACAACTCTAAATTGGCTCACTGATAAGGGTCTGGATTTCGTTGAGAAATACATCAATCCGCCAAATTGCCCTAAGCTTCCGCCCATCGAACGTTATTGGGCGATTGTGAAGAGGGCTGGTAAAGCAGCTGAGAATATGCAGGAGTTTAAACTAAAATTTGGGCTGAGGCGTCCAAAAAAAATTGATGAAACACTTGTCCGGAACATGATGAAAAGTGCTCGATCAAAAACTCGCAAATTTGTGAAAGAATTATATTAATATCATCGGGTTCAAGTTCAGTCCCGTACAATAAAGAATCTCCATTTGTTTGAATAAATCATCATTTTATTTATGTGATTTGAAAGAAAAATATGTGGATAACTTATTTTCGATACAGCCCTTATTCACCTATTATAACTAGCCATTTGATCATGAACGATGAACAACGAATAGCATGATGAATGGAGATAAGAGTCTTCTAAGAAACTGATCGATTTTCTTCCAGTACTTACACTTTGGCGTAGCTTGGGGGTAAAATGAGCCACCGTATGGTGCATAATGTGCCATCCATTACAATTTTACCATATAGGTTAAGATGGTTGCATAACTAAGGGTGTTTTGTCAGGGAATTATTTTTGCAGGAAGTATATTTGTTGGTTGCATTTGTGTACGCTACCTCTGCAGGATTCTAATTTTGGCAACTGCTGATTTACAACTTCTGATTTAACTCCGAGATTTTACCTCAACGGTTGATTAGAAATTATCGAATATTTTGCAAAATCCAATATATTTCATCATTAGAATCTTACATCGTAATGTTTTGAAACAATGTAGGTATTTAACATTTAAAGGAAAAACAATTACAGTTTACGAACGCTTGTTATTGAAAAACTATGAAAATTTAAACACTAATATTTCCACTAAATCACTTAAAAAAATTCTTTAAATTTCGCTTAAAACAGCTTATTCTTTGGTAGATGGCTCTATTTTGCTGCGATTTATAGACTCTTTCAGTGTCGAGTGCTCGACTTTCCGCGACTCGAATTTTTCCAATTTTTATTTTATGTTTTTTAGCACGCAGAATTGGCATTCCTTTTTGCCTGGAAACTACTCAAAACAATAAATACTATCATGTTAACATTGTTTTTCTGATCTCATTGGCACATCGAAAGCCTCTTTGAGCTCAAATCTACCTGACTAGTCTCTACAAACTACTGTTACTATGAAGGGAGTTAAACCTGCCCGAGGAAAATTTCATGTTAAGTTCATCACCGATCACTTGAACCACTTTCATATTCCTTGGTGCTCTACCTGTAAGTGAGATTTGAGATCACGCAAGTTTGATGCACAGGGTATCTAATTACCCTGGTAGCAGGTTCGTTGAAAACAATTTGTGGCAATTGCTAGTCGACTTATTTGAGTTGTGAACTTATTTATAGTAAACTGTGACACCCGGATACGCTAGTGTTGATTAGAAAGAATCAATAGGTGCATACATTAGGACGCTTATCAGTTTTGCTTTTAAAGAGGAACAGAATATATTTTAACTACAACAGTCCTTTTACTCTCATAACACTATGCGAAGCGTGTAAAGATCGCTAGAAATTTCGACTTTCTATCCGAAGCTCGGAGGGATGAGCCTTATAAACCAATCAGCTCAGATCAATGAACGGAGCACATGTATGTGTGTGTGTGAGTATTAAAAATAATGTCACATTGGTTTCTCAGTAGTTTTTTAACCGAATTTGATTCTGATTGCGGTAAAGGATAGCTCTAATATGTCCATACAACAAGTTGAATTGTGGTAAAATCTAGTGTCTTCTACCACATTCCGGACCTAGCAGTACCAGGGGAAATGCACAGTTTCACACTTGCACCAGAACCCCAATTCAACATCTTAAACACATAAAAATTCAACAACAAGTTCACTGGTGGTCAAACCTTATTGGTCATAACTGGGCATGTTATCGGGACCCCCTGGAAAAATGGTTAATTTCTGAATTGGAAAAAAAGTCACACGGAATTCAAAGATGAGTGCAATGGTGATTCTGTTGAGTGTGTCAAAGACCATATTGAACACATCCAAGGGGCAATGATTCACAACCCATCATCTGACCCTTTCGGTCCCAAAATTTTCCTGCTAGGTTGTCGAAACTGTCTTGAAATTCAGAACTTAAGATCGACAGTTGTAACAGTAGCAGTAGGCAGTTTTGGTGACCTAGTACATCCCAAGATATCTAATTAAATATCTAATCTAATTTTAGTAATTAAGAGTCGCTTAATTTGGTCAAACCTAGAACATCAGAAGATTATTTCAGATTGTCTGTTGTTCTTCCAAGATATTCAGTGAATAGGTTCTACTGTTCCTACCGTAGGTTTTAAGTTTTAAACTCCAGGATAGTTTGGGTAACCTAGAGGATCACAAAGTTGACCTTCTAGAAGGTTCATTGAATATGTTCGAATCCATATCGTCACCTTATATAGCCAAAAAAAATGTTTTGAACTAATGCACAGTTACATTATTGTTGTCCCAAGATTGTTACATTATGTCTTTTGACCTTCCACGCTATTCAATGAATATTGTTTAAGGCCTGTCCACATTAAATTATGGACACTTTTCATTCAGTGTAGATTTTGAATTATTTTGCGGATCGCTGAAACGTTTCAGTTATATGACAGTTGAAACTCTCGACTTTATTTCGTGGTACAACATATTTGCATTATTCTTACATTCAGTCAAATGGCGTCGAATCAAGTGGAAGTGGGTAAACGCATTTTGTACGAACGGCAGCAAAATCCAAATTTATCGGTACGCGATCTTGCCAAGAAACTAAAACTACCGAAAAGAACAGTGTTTTGTGTTTGCAAATCATTTGACCAGCGCTTGACTGTGGATCTGAAGGTTGGATGACGAAACATACGTACTCGAAAACTTTAAACAGCTTCCGGTATGGATTTTTATACCGCAATGCAAAGGAACGCCTTTCCCGAGCATTTCCGGACAAAGAAGGTGTCAAAATTCCCGAAGAAGTATTTGATTTGGTAAGCCATATGTAGTTGTGGTCGAAAATCTAAAAGTTTCGTCTCAACAGGCACTATCAATAAGGATGTCTACGAGAAAGAATGTATGCAAAAGTGATTGCTACCGTTTATAAGAAGCCACGACTCTCCAGCTCTGTTTTGGCCTCTTGTCACTATGCGAGATCCGTCCTGGAATGGTATAAGGTACAAGAGGGCAAATGCGTGCCAAAAACAGCCAATCCACCAAACTGTCCAGAACTTGGCCCAATAGAGAAGTACTGAGATCTAGTTAAGCGGAAACTCTTCGAAACTAAGAAGAAAGCAAATGGTACCGATGATTTCAAGAGAAGAAGGAGAATCGTCACGGCGGGCGTATCTGAGAATACCGTACGGAACCTGATGGCGGGTGTACCACAGAAAGTTTGAGAATTTTACAGAAAGAAGGATTAACATATTTATCAACTGTTTCTAATGTTGATGGGGTACGGGACGGGTTGTAAGCAGTTTATTCAGTACCTGGGGCATTTGATGAAGCTGTATGTAATCTATAATTTAAACCTCCAATATATAGACGTTAATCCCTCTGCTTATTTCTGATTTATCGGAACATACGTTCAGCAACGAGCATTAGACTCAGAAAATGTCATAGCCATGGAAGAAAGTTCCCAATTGCAGGGACTTTTTGAAAGCATGCGGATTGCTTTCCGATCAAAAAAATGTTTTCTTCAGCTTCGCAATCTGTACATAAACTAACTATATCGTATGAGTGCGATTCCGTGCATGTGTGCGAAGGCGAACTGAAATAGAACAGTTCACGATTTGCTGAAAACGTCAATTTCCTCAACCCGCTCCTTCGTTTTACCCATCCGCTCTCGAAAACAATCAACCAAAACATGTCGATTGCTACGATCACAAACTCGTCTACTAGCAGGTTATGAGACAGACGTACACGACCAAACTTTAAGTTTGTCATTGATCTTTAGATTGGCAATGTGTATTTCTTATTTTCTCTCACGCAAATGTTAGCCAAAGCGACTGTGACGACAAACGGGATGCTTCGTTTAAAAACAAACAAATGCAAGAGACTGCAAGCTTCACGTTACAATACCGGTGCGCTAGATCCATGGTGAACAAAGAAGAGAGGAAACATGGGATCTCTCAAAAGCAACAGTGATGCCATAGCTGCCGCTCAACAGCGGAGCATTATTTATCGTTGAGTACTATTGGACAGCTCCGAAACATATTTTTCATTGCATATGATAGTGCCAGATGATGGACAATATAATCATAAGCATAGATCAACCTCAAATGACTGGAAGAAACATGAAAAAATAGTGATTTCAGACAATCTTAATATGAAATAAATTCAAACTCAATTATCAACATCACATTCTGGCAACGAGCCTAACTGTGAGAGAGAGCTGATGAAGACATGCCCTCCGGTACACGCGATCAAATGCAAAATGCGCAAAGGCAATATTTAAGCGAACTTCTTCAGCAGATAGGAAACCTATGAGTTTCTAGATGATGTGTTTTAAATCTTCAAAATGACATTAATTAATTCGAAATCAATCTTGATTTATACAGCGAATCTTTAGCCCGATAGATAGAGCTTATGATCGTATAATTAAAAGTGAAATAATTTGAAAAATGTGGAAGTTTTAGACCTATTACCTAGCAACTGATTTAAACAGTCACCTCTAATTAAGCCGTTCCCGACCCTATAACTCTATTATTGTGAAATAAAAACTGGATTTTGTTGAAGGAGGCATTTTTTTATATTTTCTGAGCTTTTTATATTCATAATGTTCTAGGTCGTCAATTGGCTTTAAAGTAATATGTTTTTAGTTTTTTCAGATAGAAGAATTGATGTGAAACAAATTTGCCTAAGACAGTGTATACTTTTATCCAGTCTGTGATTTTATGCAGCCATTTTCCTATTGGGATATGATTTGACGTAAAATAGTTTTGACGTGAAAAATACCATAAATTTTGACAGGTCATAGTATTTTCTATGAACTGTCAAAGTTGTATGACCTGTCAAATTAATCCTCGGATTGGTAGTTTCTACCATGGTTTCTCTTTCTGCGCTGAAACATCTCATAGACATAATACAGGGTGCCGCAGAAAATAATGCGAAAATGATCAAACTTGAGTATTGGGTTAATTCGTGTAGCTAGTGACTAATTTCTGTCGAAAGTGTATTTTTTTTTATGTTTACTTTCAAGTTCTGCATCCAAACATTCTATTTGTTCTATTGCAAATTCGTCAAAATGTTCGCGAGAGAAGTGATCACCAGTTTGTTGCTTGCCCAGAAGAAGCCGAAAGAGATTGCCAAGGTGGTAGGGTGCCATTTGGCAACAGTTTACCGCATAAAAAAGTCCCTGCAGGATGGTCCTAAGCACCAGAAGCCGGGAAGCGGACGTCCGCGCTTTGCACGCACGCTGAACTTGATCAAATCGGTCCGTGTAAAAATTTCTCGCAACCCGGTACGTTCCATAAGAAAACTTGCAAAGGAAGCCAATATTTCGGAGAAATCCATGCGGAGAATCATCAAAGAAAACCTGCATGCATCTTCCAGAGCCAGAGTTAAACGCCACTTGATTACGGACCGTGTCAAGGAACTACGAGTGACTCGTTCCAAGAGATTGCTTTCTTTGTTGAAGAAGGACAAATTGATAATCCTGTTCTCCGACGAAAAGCTTTTCAGCATCGATGCTGTGACCAACAGCCGCACGGACCGGTTCATTTCACCGCAGAAACTGGAGAACGTTCCGGAAAAAGTAAAATTCAAATTTCAAACCAAATATCCGGCTGGTGTCATGATGTTTGGCTTGGTGGTGTCCAACGGTTTGAAAATGCCGCCTGTTTTAATTGATGCTGGAGTTAAAATCAATACCGAAGTGTATATCAGTATTTTAAAGGACCAAGTGCTTCCCTGGGTGAAGGCCAACTTCTCCGAGGACCAAAACGTTGTCCTACAGCAGGATGGAGCGCCGTGTCACACGTCCAATCGAACCCAACAATGGTTGAACGATAACATGAAGTTTTGGCCGAAGGATTTGTGGCCCCCGAGTAGCCCAGATTTTAATCCGTTGGATTATTCGATTTGGGCATATGTTGAAGCACGACCCTGAAAAACGTCACACCCTAGTGTGAAAACCCTGAAGTCAACCATAACACACACACGGCAGTCAATGTCGGAGGACTACGTCCGAAAGACATGCTCTGGCTTCCGGCGTCGGCTTGAGGATGTTATTAATAAAAATGGAGGACACATTGAATAAATTTGTTTTAAACGACTTTATAAAGATAACTGCACTCGAAAATGTTGATATTATTGCATGAATTAGTTGAAAATGGGATTTGAAAGAAATAGAACAAATTTTCGCATTATTTTCTGCCGCACCCTGTATGTATCTTCAAACTACGCCGTATCGTGTCAGTTCAATCCTATTTTTTTCTTGCTTAACCTTAGATTAACATCTTGTGCATAATGTAGCACTGAGACTGAAAGCTTTAAGAGAGAAGGGGTTCAAACCTTTTTTAGAACAAGTTTCCAACGCGAGAAACACACATTTTGCCTGGATAATTCTCATGTTTGGTTGAAATTTGTTTCATTCGCATTCGGGCCCCTCCTTACAGAGGCGAAGGGACTTCTGCCTCCAAAATCCCCACATGACATATTTGGTTTCATTTGCTTGATTAGTTCTCGATTTATGCAGAAATTTGCGTTCATTAGTATGGGAGCCCCTTCCTCCTTTCAGAAGGGAGAGGGGTCTGGAATCATTATAAGAACTTTCCCCGACCCTAAAAATCTCTGCCTACAAATTTTTATGCCGATCGGTTCAATTTCTTTTTCATTTTTATGAGAGCCCACCCCGTTCCATAGGAGGGAGGGGTCTCGAACCACCATAGAAAAAAAAATCTGCCTTCAAAAACTCCCACGTACCAAATTTGGTTCCATTTGCTTAATTAGTTCTCGAGTTATGCAGAGCAGAAATGTGTGTTAAATTTGTATGAGAGCCCCCCTTTCCCAAAGAGGGCGGGGTCTCAAACCTCTAGGGTGGTTTGCCTCCGAAAACATTGTTTGCTTCCGAAAACATTGTTTGCCTCCGAAAACCTCCACATGCTAAACTTGGTTTCATTAGTTCTAGAGTTCCAGGTGAGGGAGGGCTTTATATATATATAAAGATAAAGATAAATAGATAATGAAGTGGAGGGCTTCCCGAGCAGTACACAAACAAGTAACAGCAACTTGGTTATGACTAAAAAAAGTCACTTATAAGTAATCTCAACTCATGTGCAACAAATGTGCTACTTGGGTTCCGATAAACTGCCAAATTGCATATTCAGGGAAACCTCGATATAAAGCAAGCTGTGTTTTTTGTATGCTTTAAACTGTCGATTTCACCCGAATATCAAAGTCCAGTGTTGCCAATCGCTGAAAATGTGGGTAATATTTCCGCTTATGTATTTGCTCTTTAAAATGGAAGTTTAAAATGAAGTTGCTTCCCTAGTTGCACATTTCTGATAAACCTGTTCTGGTGGCTGCTTTATGACTCAATTAAGCCAAAATCAAGTTGGTGTCAGTATATTTTATCGTTGTGTGTTGCTTAGGCTAGATAATTGATGATAGAAGTCAAAAATTAAACAAAAAAAAAATATATTGAGGAACACATTTAGAGGACCTATTCAACTTTGATAACAAAAGTTTTTTACCTCTTAAGCTTTTAACAAATCTAATTTGCGTATATAATAATCTGAATACGGAAAGTCTCCTTAATTAAACTGACATTGAAGGAAATGTACAAAACAGAGGTTATGATTTTGAGTCAATTAACGAAATTGGAGTCGATTGACTCGAGTTGGCTCTATACATACGTTTAGTCTCACCTAATAAATTTAGATAGTTTTAGATGAATTAAAATCGACATGGCCACACTGTAGCTGTCCGATTCGATGACAAATCAGACTTTTGAAGTAATCCAAAATGAAGGTGGCCATACAAAAATACTTATGATAAACCTCGAAATTTATCACTTAAGCGTACTTTGTTCCACAATTTTCACGGATATTCAGCCTATTTTTTTTATTTTTTCCCATAATGTTAACTAAATTTGATGTTTTAAATATCTTGAGCAATAATTAAAATTAAAATGAATGAGTTGTTTCCAAATTCACCAAATATAACCGGCAAATTAACTTATTTTTGGAAGAACTAAGAAATGAGCAGAGGTTGCGGCTAAACGAATGTCTAGCACTGAAGTACAGCTTTATTTTTTGCCGAAATCATACAAACAACTACCAACCATTAAAGTTCAGTATTGTCAATCGCATTTTATACCGTTGTGTTCCACTTGAGTTAGGTAATGGATCATGGACGTCAAGGGTTTATGTTGAGGTATACATTTAGAAGACTTGTTCGATTTTGGCAACACAATTATTTTTAACTTCTATAGCTTTTCACTAATCTTAGTATTTAGTCAACAATCTAATAATCTGAATACGGCAAATCTCTTCAATTAAACTGGCACAAAAGGAAAAGTACAAAACAGACGGTGTGACGAGTATTGAATATATAATATATATAATAATATATGGGTTTAAAATATATGGCCTAACTGATTTGGTTCTATCTCTAAAAGCAAAATTGGTTTTATGAATGTTTTATAGAACAAGGATTTATATCTGCATACTGGTTCTCTTATAAAACTTGAAATGTTACTTCAACTAATTATTTTTGAAAAAACTCTCAAAATTGTTTTACAGTTTTTAAAATATTCCATTATGACGGAACTCTAGAAGGTTTAAGCACCAGAAAGTAGTTTAGTAGGAAAAACGTGTATTCTATTACAATAATCTTAACACTTAGCACCAATTAAATAGTTATCCTTCGCTATCGCTCATGTTATTTTCCTTCAGTATAAAAGCTTTTGAAAATAAGGAGATCTTTCCAACTAAATCTTAAATCGATTATGTACAAGAATGTTCCACCTTATTTCATCGTGGAAAAAAATAATTCTGATCCAAAGGGCCCTGTCCACGGACAAATCAGGCACCCAAACCCTCCATATTCGTAAATCATTCCCCATAACAGCTGATTTATTCAAACTTCGATATGCTGCTAGAGGTTGTACACACTTTTTTTCCGGAAGTGATGGGGTTAAAATGTTGCTCATAATCCGTCCACCGTAAGGAGGGGTTTGAGGGCGTAAAAATAGGGCATAGACATCTGAGCGTGCACGAGTCTGCCTGACTGCCCACTCTATTGTCTGACACGAGCGACACCACGATTCGGATCGCCTCTGGGAAAAACCCACCAGAGGACGACGGCGACGGCGATGTCGGTGGCAACGGTGACAGTTTCGATTCCGTGTCGCGTGAGTACACGGTAGTACGAGGTTGTGTGAGTGCCGAACTGTCAAAATTTTGCTTCTTCATGTAGCCACCACCATCACCAGCAGCAGCAGCAGCAGCAGGCTCGGAGCGCTACTGCACATGCTCACTAATGACAACAGAACTGATCCTGCACAATAATTGGATCGAATGCCATCGGATGGCTAGAACAAAGAAATCTATATTTTATGTGTTCTTGCTTCATTTGATTAACGAAAAATTTCTGAACACCTTGAATGCTAGTTCTAAAGATTTACTGGGAAAACGATCACTTCCCCGTACGCATTGGAAAGGACTAGGGAATATTGGAACTTTAATTTTTCACCCGACTCTAACTGATTTTGAATTTTCACGAGCTGGAACAAAGATTTCCCATTTTCAATTCCTTGAAACCCAACTGACTGCAGGAATTTTCACACACCTCCATCGTTTTTTTTTTATTGACTCCTTGAATCAGGATTGCGAAGAAAATTTTCACACGGCAATACTAAACACGTCCACTGGAAGCTTAAACAGACTCACAAGCACACACTTGCTGGGGTGGACAGATTTTCTGCACGACACCCAAGAACTTTTTCCAACCTTAATTCTAAGTTCCAACTTAAGCAAATTACTCACTTGAATTTTCAGTTCCAGCAATCCCGTTGATCCAAACCGTTTTCTTCTGAGAAAATACCAGACAAACGCCTTATTCGTCCAACCAGTCAGCAGCCACCACAGCACAGCAAGGAGCCCCGTCGAAGGAAAATCCAAATTTTTCCCGTCCGTCGTCGTCGTCGGTCGCCCGGAGAAAAAACCCTTTCCATCGAGTGCTGTTCGTTCAGGCTCTTCTCACGGTTTTGTTGAAAAAGTGGCTCGCGAAAAACTCTCGGAAAGCCCAGTAGGTTGCTGCTCCTGCTGGCCGCTGTGGTGCAGTATCAGGCAGCGCGACGCCCGTTTGCCACTGTAGTTGTGCACTGGAATGTGTGCGCGCTCGCTGCCGATAGAAGTCGCGTGAGAGGATGAAAGAGATACAGAGAGACCAAGAGAAAGAGAGAGAGGGAGAGAGGACTGATGCGTCTGCGCGTGGTTTTTCCTTGGACGAGCAGAGCAAAAAAGATGCTCACGACGAGATGAAAATTTGTCTTTTTTTTCCCAAAGATCGTTACTGCTCTTGGGAGACGGAGAGTGCAAAGCGATTTGAAGGGAAAATCCTTTCTTTTCCGTGCGAAATGTGCGCTGGTTGTGGTGCAAGTTCTAGGGAGCGACGGCGGGACAATGCGAACAATCTCAGCTGTGTGAGAAAGATAATGGCTTTTCAGCGGGTTCGGTTGGTGAGTGTTGGTTGGTTCGGTAGTAGCTCACGAAGAAACATGTGACTGGATTGTGAATATTTAGAAAAAAAAGGTCGTTGGAACGTTGTGTGCTAATCATGAGTGCTTGGAAATAAATACTAAACACAACACTTTTTGTTTGTTTTCGAACTGTTGGGAATGTTGAGACAAGGCTTAATTGATTGTTATTTAGATTTCATTGTGCTTTGGTGTTGTTCTGATGCACTTTCAGCCGCATGCTAATGTTTAGGAATCGACAGTGTATTGGTCTTCATTCTGGAATTTGAAACTTACTGTCTGTGCAATATTTATTTTTATAGCCGAGCAAAATGTCATGCTGGCAACCATGAATCGGAAGCACTCATAAATCACTATTTCACAGTTTTCAAATGAGTCTTTTTTGTTTCATATCCAGAGTAAATTGTTTTAAAAACCCCAAAGAAACTTTTCCCTCAGAAATAGAGTGCAATATTCATGACTGACGATGATGCTATCTTTGGCCAAACCGAAATTTGTGTAGTCAAAATGTTGGAAATGTTTTAAAAACCTTGCGTACGTCTAGAAACAACTGCTAAATTTAAATCTTATACGTTGATTTTGGTTGTTAAATGACTGGAAAATGCGTATCATTGGTACTTCGCGTACCTTCAGGTATAAAATAGATCCTACTGCGATCCTTAGCCTCTTGTCCAGTAACTGCTATCCCTACCTCCCCGTGGTGCCGACTGGGGTATGAGTCACCATAGGAAAGATCGGGTAACCAACCCCGGTGGGACCTTGGTCATATGCTGATAGGGAAAGGGTGCAGTCTATCTGAGCGTCGGTTCTCCATGTTAGGGGCGGCTCAAAACAGCGTCTGGTCTCTATGTAAGGAGCGGCTGATCATCGTCCTTGTGCCAGCGTGGGACTCTAAACAAAGCTGTGCACGATGATCCTCCGGCAAGACAGGGGGTTGGGGAAGGCCCAACAAGCCGCCCTCAAAAAATCTATGTTACAAATAATACAGAAGTTTATACGGACCGGAACAATCGGCCAAGACCTAGGCGACGAATTAAGGACTACGATTAGAAACTCGGAACATGGAACTGCAAATCGCTCTGCTTCCCTGGCTGCGATAGGATAATCTACGACGAACTTCAACCACGTAACTTCCACAAACCACAAACGAGCTGGGCACTGGCTTTGTAGTGCTGGGCAAAATGCGTCAACGCGTGATTGGATGGTTTCCAATCAACGCTAGAATGTGCAAGCTGAGGATCAAGGGTCGATTCTTCAACTACAGCATCATCAACGTACACTGTCCACACGACGGGAGACCCGATGACGAAAAAGAACCGTTCTACCCACAGCTAGAGCAAGTGTATGATGGCTGCCCACAGCGGGACGTAAAAGTCGTCATTGGTGACATGAACGCTCAGGTAGGACGGGAGGCAATGTACAGACCAGTAATAGGGCCTAACAGCCTGCATACCGTATCGAACGATAATGGCCAACGATGCGTGAACTTTGCGGCCTCCCGTGGTTTAGTAGTCCAGAGTACCTTCTTCCCCCGTAAAGACATCCACAAAGCCACTTGGAGATCACCTGACCAACGAACAGAGAATCAAATCGACCATGTTCTAATCGACGGGAAATTCTTCTCCGATATCATCAACGTTCGCACTTACCGCAGCGCGAATATAGACTCGGACCACTACCTAGTTGCAGTATGTATGCGCTCAAAACTCTCGACGGTGTACAACACGCATCGAATTCGGACGCCACGACATAACATTGAGCTACTACGGGAAACCGGATTTGCCCAGGAATACGCGCAACAGCTAGAAGCAGCCCTACCAACGGAAGAGCAGCTTGGCGCAGCTACTCTTATGGATGGCGGGAGAAATATTCGAACCGCCATTGGTAGCACTGCATTAGTGACACTGGGTACTTCTGCACCGAATCGAAAAAATGACTGGTTTGATGGCGAATGCAAGCACTTTGTAGAGGAGAAGAATGCAGCACGGGCGAGAATGCTACAACACCGTACGAGAGCGAATGTGAAACGGTGTAGACAGGCACGGAACAGATAAAATTCTATTATTCGAAGCAAAAAGCGACAGAGGGAAGATCGAGACCGCGAAGAAATGGAAGCACTGTACCGTGCTAACGACACACGCAAATTCTATGAGAACACCTTGAACAGCTCGCGCAAAGGCTACGTACCATAAGCTGATATATGCAGAGACCTGGAAGGTAACCTTTTCATAGGAGAGTGTACGTAAAGGTGAAAGGTGGAAATCTAGGAACACGCGCAGAAGATGACAGGACCCCGACCCCAACCCTTCAGGAAGTTGAGGAGGAAATTGGTCTGTTGAAAAACAACAAAGCCGCTGGTGTTGACCAACTCCCAAGCGAGCTATTAAAATACGGTGGTGAAGCACTGGCCAGAGCGCTGCACTAGGTAATTACCAAGATTTGGGAGGAGGAATGTTTACCGGAGGATGGAAGGAATAGTGTGTCCCATCTATAAAAAGGGCGACAAGCTGGATTGCTGCAATTATCGTGCGATCACGCTACTGAGCGCTGCCTACAAGTTGTTCTCCCAAATGTTATGCCGCCGCCTGTCACCAATTGCAAAGGAGTTCGTGGGGCAATACCAAGCGGGATTCATGGGTGCCCGCTCTACTACGGACCAGATTTTTGCGATTCGGCAAGTGCTGCAGAAATGTCGCGAATACAACGTGCCCACACATCATCTTTTCATCGATTTCAAATCTGCGTATGATACAATCGATCGAGAGCAGCTATGGCAAATCATGCACGAGTATGGATTTCCGGAAAAACTGACGCGGTTGATCTAAGCAAAGATGGATCGAGTGATGTGTGTCGTCCGAGTATCAGGGACGCTCTCGAGTCCCTTCGAATCTCGGAGAGGGTTACCGCAAGGTGATGGATTGTCGTGTTTGTTGTTTAACATTGCATTGGAGGGTGTAATTCGAAGAGCTGGGATAGATACGAGTGGCACGATCTTCAGGAAGTCTGTCCCACTATTTGGCTTCGCCGACGACTTTGATATCGTAGCACGTAACTTTGAGACGATGGCGGAAACGTACATCAGACTTAAGGTTGAAGCTGGTAGGATTGGGCTTGTGATTAATGCGTTGAAAACAAAATACACGAAGAAGGCTCACGAGAAGACAATGTTAGCCTCCCACCACGAGTTCAGATCGACAGTGATGAAATTGAGGTAGTAGACGAATTCGTGTATCTGGGCTCATTGATGACCGCCGATAACGACATCAGCAGAGAAATACAAAGGCGCATTATGGCTGGCAATCGTGCCTACTTTGGACTCCGAAGGACGCTAAGATCAAACAAAGTTCGCCGAACCACAAAGTTGACCATCTACAAGACATTAATTAGACCGTTAGTTCTCTACGGCCACGAAACGTGGACATTGCTAGTGGAGGACCAACGCGCCCTTGGAGTCTTTGAACGGAAGGTGCAAATGGAGTGCAGGTGGAAGACAGAACGTGGAGGAGGCGAATGAATCACGAATTGCACCAGTTGCTGGAAGAACCTCCCATCGTACACATCGCAAAAATCGGTCGACTACGATGGGCTGGGCATGTCGTAAGAATGTCGGACGACAGCCCTGTGAAAATGGTTCGAAAGAGGCGCGCAACGAGCAAGGTGGATCGATCAAGTAGAAGGCGACCTGCGGACCCTCCGCAGACAGCGAGGCTGGCAAGGTACAGCCATGGACCGATTACAATGGAGACAACTTCTGTGTACAGCAGAGGCCACGCCGGCCTTAGTCTGATTGGTAAGGTAAGTAACGTTGATTTTGGAAAAAAAATCAACATTGATCACTGAGTTGAGCTGAAACTCATACTATATTCAAAGCAAATCATGTCTTTAGTCAGTGAATGTGCTGTCAATGACTAACATGTTTAACTTTTTTCAAATGACTTCATTTATTACCTAACACCTTAACACCAAGAGTGCCTCACAATTGAAATTTGAACGTGAATGTGTTCTCAATGGCTTTTTTGGGAGGCTCAATCGCGTTTGATTTACGGAGCTGATATTCATTGTTTTTTGATAACATGAATGACCCAATACTAAAGCGTGTCTGTATTTTTTTCTAACTTAATCAAATCATTATACCGAGTGAACGCCAAATTTTATACAAGTGTATGATTTTGCTGTTAGTGGAGACATTCAAATGTTGTTCACTTTGAACTAACGGCTTTCAAAATGGCGTCTTGGCAGGAACAGGAAGTGTGAAATTTTATTTCGAAAATATGGCTAGAAAATCCAAAACCTTCTCAGAACGATGACGTTCTAGTCTTAAATATAATCAACAAGTTTTTGCAGACTAAAACAGTCCCCGAAAAGGGGAAGACGCGTAAAACATGTCGAGAAAGATGTGCTGATAGTGTACACAAGAAAGCCTAATATGTCGGTCAGAGATGTACAGGATATTAAAGTGGTCTGATGTCATACAATCAATGCTCAGAAGAAACCACCTCGTCTGGATGATAAACGATTACAAAAGGCGAAAAATCGAGCCCAAAACCACAGTGTTGGACCTTACATATGCAAATTTTATTTTACATTACTTAAAAGCGTAACTAAGCTTTGAAACTCCAATAACGAAATGAAGTTACATGCTACAATTGATGGCTCAGGAGCCTAGCATAATTCTACATGATTGCTGGAGTAAAGGGCGAACACGAAATTATTGCGACACATTCAACAGGGCATAACTTTTTTACCATTGGGTTAAAAATCAACCAAATTTTGCACACTTTCTCATTGATGTGTATTGTTTACATGCTGTCAAACTCGAAGTCGTGTTTTTCGATTCAACGAAATTCTTTCCAAACACCTGGAATTTCCTGACCTGTCGCACCGGCAGTTGGGAAAAATGTTGAACATTCACCATTCAACCGTCTCCAGAGTGTTGAAGCGGTTCCAGGAGCGGTTGACGTTGGACCACGGCAAAGGAGCTGGAAGAAAACCGGAACCGGAGAACAAAAAGACGGAGGGAAAGGTGAAGCGGATGATTAAAGCAAATCCCAACGTCTCAAGCCGTGATTTGGCTAAAAAGATCGGCATGTCGCAGAGCTACGTCCAGAATGCAAAAAAGAGACCTGGACTACATACATACAAGGTACAGAACTTCCCAAACCGCGATGAGCGGCAACAATCGACGGCTAAAACTCGGGCACGGAAGCTCTACGAGAAGATGCGGACAAAATATGGCTGCTGTGTGATGGACGACGAAACGTATATAAAAGCCGATTTTAAGCAAATTCCGGGGTTGGAGTTTTTCACCGGCAAGAGCAAGTTCTATGTGGACGACAAATTTAAGAAGAAGAAAATGTCGAAGTTCGCCTCCAAATATCTCATTTGGCAGGCCATCTGCTCTTGCGGACTGAGGAGTGAGCCTTTCGTGACAAAGGGCACAGTAAATGGCGAGATCTACAAATCTGAGTGCCTCGAGAAGCGCCTTTTGCCGTTCTTGCAGCAGCACGACAAAGCTCCGCTATTTTGGCCAGATTTGGCATCATGCCACTATTCTAAAAGTGTCCTGGAGTGGTATGAGGCCAATTCTGTCCATTTTGTTCCAAAGGACATGAATCCGCCAAACTGTCCGGAGCTGCACCCGGTGGAGCAGTACTGGGCAATGATGAAGCGGGAACTTCGGAAGAGCAAGAAGACAGTCAAAGACGAGAAGGACATGTTAAGAAAATGAAAAAAAAAAAAACTGAGAAACTGGTACCGGATGACACTGTAAAGACTTTGATGGAGGGCATCAAGCAAAAATGCGTTCAATTTTACACTCAAGGCTCCATCGATTAACTTTTCCTTTGATTTTTGAAGTAAATGTATGTATAAAACTACCCTAAAATTTTGGTTTGATTCTAAACATTATAAGAAAATTGGCATGACATTTTCGGTGTCGCAATAATTTCGTGTTCGCCCTTTAATCTAGTATTCACTGACAGCACAGAATGTCACACAAGAACGTTTGTGACAAACAAAACTTGAAAAAAAAATCGACCATATCAAGATTGCGTTCCATGTTTTGCTCAACCGGAAAGTTTGCCGTAGATCACCGAGGAGGAAGACGACGTTCCAGGACGACAAGAGACCCCTCGACTAATGCAATAAGCATCAAGAAAGATCCATTCAACTCATCTTTTAAGATTCAAAAGGAATTACAGGTGCCTCTGTAGGATCGGACAATCCGGTGTCGTACCGTTGCTGCCGGATAATTTTCCCGGCGTCCTGCGAAGAAGACTCCCCAAGTAACACACAAAACATCTTCTAGAATGGTTTATAATTGTTTGTTTTATAAATGTACAAAACATATATGCAAAACATGTCACGTACGGAGCGGTTATGATCTTTCGTGTTTTGCATATGACTGAACTAAATCAGTTCTTCCTGACCAGCGATTGGGCTTAAAATTACTTTTTTCACTGCTTGGAGTGATTTACACTTTATTATTGTTCTTAAAAACATTGTTCCATACATTTATAAAACATGAACAGGACAAGATTTTATACTTTTATACATTTATATTTTAAGTTAGAATTACATTACACCAAATTTTTTTTGCAAAACTTGTTTTTTTTTTCATTACGATAACTTTGTTGTACAAGATTGTGGTTTCACTGCCAACGGGAAGCAAATCATAGATACTCAGAGTTGAATTTTCAACAATCGGAGTTGGCTTAGCAAAGAAGCTGAATAACTATCACGCCAAGGAGTAGTGCTCAAATCCCACGATGTTGACAAATGACGATGTTATATTTTTGCATGAGGATTTTTTCCCATTTCATGTTTTATAAGGCTTTACTTTTTGCGCTTTTTACGTCATGTTAAAGTATGAAATAAAGTATCATACACTTATATTGTTGTATATTCTGCAAACGGTCTGGGTTTTCTCAAAGATGTTATGGTACCTTATGCAGAGTGGGATATGCCAATTAAATGGGTATTTCAACAAGATAACGACCCCAAACACACTGCCAAAGTCGTCAAACAGTGGTTTAAGGATAACAATGTAATAGTTATGGATTGGCCACCGCAGTCTCCGGATCTCAACCCGAACGAAAACTCTTGGGAGATCGAAAATTTTAGAATCAACCGCGAAAATGTACGCAATAAGGATCAACTGGTTGAGCAAATCCAAAAAGCTTGAGCAGAGATCCCACAAAGCATATTGACAACCTGATCCACTCCATGCCTAAACGAGGCAAGGCTGAAATTGACAGTAATATTGAAAGCCGCGGACAATTTGGTGGCCAATATATGAGGGAGCCCAAGTTTAAGGAACAGAAAATGGAAAAATGCATAAATCGGACAATTTTGAGCTGAGGATTTGAACGAGCCTAGTTAAGGCCCCAAATTACGGCAGTTACACTCTAACATCCCTAGAGAAGAAGGTGTGATGTAGTTCGCCTCCCCCGGTGCACATTGGAAACGTTAACCTTCCCTTAACGGCTAAACTAACTATTGATGAAGTGCCATATGGCGCATTGTGGTCGATGTCAGTAAGACCGCGAACGGAAACTAGACGGTACCATTGACTTCGGACTGGTAACTATGTCGCTCAAGATGTCGCCTCCCTGAGTACTGTAGAGTAACACTTATAGGAAATGGCGCGGTCCCCGCGGCGTAGGCTGTCTTCGTTCCACTAAAACCCTAGCAGGCCTTCCGTATGTTCCAATCTCCACCAATTGGCTGTGCCAGGAGTAGGGTTAGATGTCCAAATCTGACTTGCCGCTACGAAATTTGTTAACGCAATCATACCCTCTATACATTCAAACACACCGGCAAAAAAGCTCATTCGAATTTTATATAGTTTGGCAGAACTAATCCGGCAAAGGATACCTGAAACGAGTCTGAACGTTGATAAACTGTTTTTTCGTCTTGCAGCGATACATGTTAACGAGCGACTAAAGAGTTCATTAAACAACCAGAAGCTTGTTTTAAGTCATTGGAGAAAACGCTATCTATCTTCACATCTCACGAGGGGACGTAGATATAATACTCAATATTGTAAACTTCGTGGTCAGCAATCTCATTTGCTACTTCATATTTCGCCGCTTCCACAGGCAGTCTTTTAAATCTCTCATTGTGTATCGAGACACCAGGACAGTAAAGCAGCATTTTTTTAAATGTCTAGACTTTTTACTGGTTGAGCATGAGCATGAGCATGAGTATGATTGACCGGCCACGGATGCTACTCCGTTATTGCCAGATCAGCTGTATTTGCACAAAGAACCAATAGATGATGTTTGGGACTAAGATACATCCTCAATGTGTAAAAACTGGTGATCCATTATGAAGCAATACCGGCGCCGACCGTGCCCGAATGCTGGTCAAATAGGGAATGGGAAGGAACGTGTTGACGTGATACTCGCTTTGAAGGAAGCCGAGAAATTCTCTGCACTTCCACGAGAAATCACTGGGATGTTGGATGGTTGGGAAAAGGTCAGCAGCAGGGTTTGTTTTGGTTAACGATACGCTGAAAGTATGTAACTAGCACTATTCGCCAAAAGCATGGGACCGCTCCTTCAAGTAAACGCGTACATAATGGTGATCGCTTTTTCTGCCTGTGTAGGTAATAGTTAGGCATGAGCAGCGGTATGTCCTCTGTTTTGTGAATATGCTGCAAATATAGATAAGACAAGTTGGGCCGCCCCTCCGATTGGTATCCCATCATAGCATTAGTTACTGGTATTGATTCTATTGATTCCTACGCTCATTAATTTGGTACCAACCGGGGGAGACTTGGTCCTTTACCCAATGCTTTCCTTATCTCCAATCCGTTCAACTACTCGCAATGTTTTCTGATGGCAAAAGGTAAATGCACCTTTCTTTTTGGGGAAATGCTCCTTAAACTTTGGAAAAATGCTCCTTAGATGCGTTTGCCCGGTATAATGCAATCGGAGGTATTAACCTTCTGGTTAGCGCTTGTCGGGTGTTTTGAAGGGTCTTCAGTTTCTTCAAAATTGTATAATTTTGACGGGTTTTAAGTTTCTGAGTTTAAGAGTCATTAAAACTAAATTAAGATGCGTCGAAATGAAATTAAGACTCGTCAAAATGAAATTTAAACCCGTCAAAACTACCCCGAAGATTGTGGAGCGAAGCTCCGCTATACAGCCTTGAAGAAACTTAAGACCCGTCAAAACAACCGGCAAGCGCTAACCAGAAGGTAAATACCTCCGATTGCACTATACCGGGCAAACGCATCTAAGGAGCATTTTTCCAAAGTTTAAGGAGCATTTCCCCAAAAAGAAGGGTGCATTTACCCTGCTGCCGTTTTCTGATATAGTGGGCGGAATATTACAATTTGAAATAATTCTATGCAGTCGGTTTGCCAAAATTTGGCAGATCAACAGGTAATCGGTGGGTGACTGACCACCAGGTACTTCATGGCAGGATGCTAGAAAGCGGACCGGAAGTGTAAATGCGCAAACTGGCTTATCTTTAGGCCGAAAAAAGACAACGCAAGGTCCCTTTGAGAATGGTTGGTAATGCTGAATTCATGTAACTTTGGTCTCAAATTGTGACCTAATGATTCACAAAAAAATCACGATCACAAAAAAGGAATAATTAAATGCTAATAAAAAAGAATTGTTGCAAAAAGGGCATATGTCCCTTAACTCAGCCTAACATGCAGTAATCGTCTACATTTTTAATTGCAATTCATAAAGTAATTGTGCTCGAAACATTTTCAACTAGTTATACATTTTCTTCGTTAAGCTTAATAAGACGTTTGTAGTTTTGAATCATGAAAAGTTCAGCAACTTACATTTTGAAGGCGTAAACTTCCTATAAATGTGGATTTAATGTCGGTCTTTAAGCACCATATTGGGTCTATTTGTGGATACAACCTTGTCTCATTTATAAGGTTTCTCGTTGACATCATTCTTTAGTAAGTTTATTTCTATTATTTCCTCAGGCATTCCACTTCAAGCTACAATCGTTTTACTCAAAAACAAAATCACATAACTAATTAAAATTAAGCTACTTTAAAAAAATCTTCAGCAATTTTTGCTTAGATACGCCATTTAAAAAACATATAAGCACATTTTCATACATTTCCATTTAAAATTTTACCAATACCAAAGTTTTACTATGCAAAAAACTACTTTAGGCCTGGGAATATAAGAAAAAATATGTCCCTAAAATTGGGTCTACGTTTGGTTTCCAAAATGATTGTCAATGCTTATACCTTTCATTTACAACGTGTGGTTATATTTTGTACATCTAGGATGCAATACAGGGCATACCGGATCAATTTAGTCAAATTTAAGTCAATTAAAAATTGTGACGATTATGTCTGTAGCTTAATCAATACTGGTCAAACAATGGTGACTCAAAAGTTTAGGAAATCAAAAAACCCACTAAAAGGAAAAAAATAAAAAGAGCGAAGAAAACCCCAACAGCTTAAAAATAAAAAATAAACAATCACCCCCCGGAATGGGGATATAAAATTAAATTATTACATATTGGGACAAGCCCCCGGGAGAAAAACCCCTCACAATATACCTCTCCCCCACCACCCGAAAGAGAGAAAAAAAAAAAAGAAAAAAAAAATGTCTCTTACCCATATTTTTTTTTTTTTTTGTGGGGGGGGGGGACACGGGGCGAGGTGGGGAGAAAAATAAAAAAAATATAGATCATTGCACGGAATGTATTAACCTCACTTTTTTGACAGTTTAGGGAGCTTGTTTACAAGGTGTTAGAATTCGAACCGCTCAAACAAAAAATTTCATTCGCTTTTTCCGGATTCTGTACGATTTGATTCATGAAATTATGTAAAAATAAGCACTGGTGTCTGTTTTCCAGCTGTTTTACTTCAATCGTAATAAATTTAGAGCATAAAATCTCTAACCGATCTTACCGAAAATATTCTAAGTCGACGTAAACAAGCTCCCTGAACTGTCAAAACTGCATTGATGACGCTATCGTGAAAGGATTTATTCATAGGGCTTGAACAGCTATTCAATTCAGCGCCAACATTAGATTAGGGCGAATCTGCTTTTGTAAACAATGGCTTTCCTAGTCAATTTCTCTTGAACAAAAGGTCACAAATACAAATTAAGCACTCTTTGAGGAAGAGGAGCTTTATCTCTATTCGCTGATAAAATTAAATTTGAGGGAATTGTGTTCAACTTCCAATAAATTAGCAGACAAAGTGTTTGTTTACAAAAGAAGATTCGCCCTAATCAAATGTTGGCGCTGAATTATACGGCGTTAACAACGTCGACGGTTCGTTCGAACAGCAGCACATTTGCATGTTGCTGTGATGTAGCTGGGCTGAGATCGATGATATATCGTAATGATGTTAAACTGCAATGATGTTGAGCTGCGTTGATGTTTTATATTTATGTTTTTCAACTCAGTGGATGCAGTGGTTTTACGTCCCAACAGCAAAAAAGGCATACCTAAAGGAACTTTGCGAAGGACTGGAAAAAACTGTATCAAACAAATGCGGTGGAATTTTCGCAAGAACTGATGAGCAGCGATAGGGCAAAAGTGCGCTTATGATTAACGATTTTTCTCCGGGAACCTGCCTTAACTCCATTTAGACATATATTACGTTAAGCATGCGAAGAAATCCTCTTTACTTCATCAGAAACCGATTTACAACTTCCGGACGCGTGTTTTGGACCCTAAAATTCCAAATCTGACCACGAGAGGAGCTGCTTTAGAATAAATAAGGTGTTCAGATTCGGCGTAGACCTAACCTTGAACCTACTTAATATCAGGGAAACATCGTCTAATGACTTAAAAATTTATAGGAATCCAACAAATACCCGGCGAGTAATTACAAGACTTTAAAAACCACTCGCATCAAAAGGTTTGATTTACTCGAATTTAATTAAGTGTTTCGATAAGGACCGAATAACTATGGTGAAACTTAAACCAAATTTCTCTAGAAGACCGAAAATGCTTAAATACTTTGACATCATCCTAATGTTGTTCAAATTAAACGATTTCCAATCCAGTGATGCAACTCATTCCTTGATATTATATAAGTGTTCATCCTTAGTTATCATTAGTAACCCTACCAATGTTCCAACGATATTCAAATCATTAAACATCTGTCCTTATCACATTCTAGCACCCTCATTTACCTATTTTAATACAACTAGGGCAACGACCTTTCAACAGTTTCCAACGATAACCAGTTAAGTAATCATTTACAGAAAACAAAACTCACAAATAAATTAGCTTGGGCTGTTAGGATTCTTTGTCTTTCTTGCGGACACACTTTACCGACAGCGAGAGCTTCCAAGTAATCCTCAAAGTTCATTCTCCTTTCAAATTCATCTTGTTGGCTGCCTACCTCGTACTTCCTCGGACAACCACCCTACTCCATGTAAGGACCACCTAGAAGCCAAATTACTTTTTCCGCGTCATTCGGGAAGCAAACAAGGAAATAAGATTGCAACCGTAAGCATTAGAGTACAAGTATCACCCACAAACAGTAAGTACCCGACCGACCGACCGACCGAACGACCGAACGTTCATGCGCAGAGGGCCAACAATGTAGGGCAGTAGTTTTCTTACTGCCACCCACCGACTCCCTCCCATTTCCGTGCTTACCTCTTCTAGGAGCTACAATAAATGCAGCATCATCATCATCATCATCATCATCATCATCAACGTCGGGCATTTTCCCGAAACGCAACCGACCAACCGACCGAAGGCTCGATCCGAGAAAATTGCATAATTTTCCTCCGTGGAAGACGGAAGTTTCTCTTCTTGCGCTCTCGTGCGCATTTTCTCTCCATTTCAGATCCTGGAGTCGTGTGGCTGCACTTCTCGCTCTTTACCTTCTTTGAGGGGGGCTCATCTCGTTCTCGTGATGCATCGAGGAGGTCTGATCCACAAATATTGTTTCGTTCATTACCTGATGGCAAGTGAAGTGTGCTGTCAATATGCGTAGCACAAGATTGAATCCCTGCAGATGAACTTCTTGCGTATTTAGTGATGTTTTGCATAGCTCTAAGCTCTTAGCAATTATGACGAAGAAAGCTGATTCAATTGAGAGATTTATTGGGTTTGATTATAGGATCAATCGAAGGGCCTCGAATCGCAGTCGATTGGAACGATGGAGCAAAAGTCAATCGTCGTGTTAACCACACACTATACAATTGGATGCGTTAGAATGGCAAAGAAAGTCCTTAATTAAGAACTTTGAAATTGTAGTTTAATAGAAGAAAAGGACTATACACAATTTTACGTCCTAAATGGCAGCCAAACGAAGACTTAAAAATGAGCCCATGCATCCGGATTTAAATTGTTTAGAGACAACATTTAGATTATTGTTGGGTCTGTTGGTTTGTTGTTGGTCTGATTGTTCCGGAAAATTTCCCGTACAGCAAATGTGCATTCAAAATCGAAATAATATTACTTGCAGAATACACATTCAAATTGCCCAACATCTATTTCAAAACAAAAATCTACCACCCCTAACCTAGACGAAAGATGTCAAGTATGCTTCCAAATAAGTAATGCGCTCAGCAACATCTAGCCGTGGTTTACCAACCACGTCTTTTTTATTTGTCAGAGATGTAAACACAACTGATAACACAATGTCGTTACATGTGCTTCGCTTGTTTTATAAATAGAGTCAAAAGAACAACACGTGCGTGAATTAAACCAAAATGCGCAGAGTATAAAGTATCCGTCGAATTGCATCAAGGAAAAAAGGCTGTAGAAATTACCCAGTATTTTCTATTGAAAATTCGTTTAGTAGTAGTTTAGACTGTTTTTTTGTTGTTGTATTTTTATCGCTGTCAGTTTTTTGAAAAATTGAAAAAATGGCATCCCCCGAAAAGCAACGGCACGAATTGATTTTGCTCAAGCATCGGAAAATCCTCAACTCTCTCATCGGGACATCGGAAAACAACTCGGAATCGTTTAGTCAACGGTGAGTCGTGTGATTAAACGTTAATTTGAAACTCTGAGCATCAGACGGAAGGAGAAATGTGGTCAGAATGGATATTTTATCAGTGATTAGGATCACAAGCGTGTTGTGATAGCGTTTAAGTGGAATCCCAATGCTTCGGTTAGGGATGTGGCCGAAAATTTGAATTTGTCCAAGTTTTTCGTTCAGAGAGCCAAGGACCGGGAGGGACTACATACGTACAAAGTGCAGAAAGCTCCAAATCGTGACGAACGGCAAAATACGGTGGGAAAGTCACGGGCCCGGAAACTGTACACCCAGATGCTGACCAAGCCTCATTGTCTCATCATGGATGAAGAGACTTACGTCAAGGCGGACTTACGGGGCTACTGTTCTTCACCGCCCAGCACAAGTTTGATCTTCTCGAGGAAGAAAGGAAGCAGAAACTTTCAAAGTTGGCCAAGAAATACATGATTCAGCCAGCAATCTGCTCACGTGGCAAACGGAGTGCGCCGTTCGTGACTACCGGATTTGTAAATGGGGAGACCTACTTCAAGGAGTGTCTACAGAAGCGTCTGCTTTCTCTGTTTATTAGGAGTGCAGCAACTCGAGGGCCTTACGATCTTATGGCCGGATCTAGCTTCGTGTCACTATTCAAATGATGTCCTAGAGTGGTACAAAGCCAACGGGGTCATTTTCGTACCCAAGGACATGAACCACCCCCACCCCCGACAACCCCAACGCACCGGAACTAAGGCCCATCGAAAAATACTGGATTATTATGAAGCAGGCACTACGGAAGCATCCCAAGGAGGTCAAATGAGGAAGACATGAAGAAAAAGTGGGTTTCCGTATAGAAAAGGCTGCAGCCAGATGTTGTACAGAACCTAATGAGTGGAGTTAAGCGTACGGTTATGGTTATGAAATTGAATGAAATAAACATGCCAAAAGCTTACTAATGGGTTATGTTTTATTATCTGAAAGTTTGAAAGGAATCGGTTAACTAGGTAATTTTCTACAGCGTTTTTTCCGTGATGCAATTTGATGTTTGACACTTCACTCGGAGTTCCTCGTTCGGCAGTTAGTAGCATTAGTGAAATGCTTCCGGGATAGGTTGAATGTTAACCGGAAGCCCAGCATCTGGCGGCAAGCGGAACGACAACTTTAAATCGCTGAGGTATGTATGGCATGGGATGATTGAGCGAAATCCGATCCTTTTCATCCGAGTCGTGGCTAAAAAGGTCAAAACGTCGTATTCTTTCGTTCAAAAAGTAAAGAAAGAGGCATAATGAAAATCCTAATCAAGAACGACTAGTAGGAAACCAGTTCAAAAACATGAGCTCGTAAGCTGTACGTCAAATTCCTGCAAAATTTGGCTGCGTGGTTATGGATGATGACAAAAACGTCGAAACAGACTTCAAGCAGCATCCTGGTCTTGGAATTTATACCAAATTAGAACGTGGTAAGGTCGACGATCAGTTCAAGGCCATAAAGTAGTCGAAGTTCTCTTGAAAGTACATGGCAAGCTATATGTAGGGTAACTGCCCCCACATTAATCTCATTGTTCCTTTATTCATCTTACGATGGATCAAACAATTGGGCAGTTGAAGGATCGGTTTCGTTTTCTAATAATGTTTGCTTACGTTAAATAACTACAACAAACATTACTAACTAATCCTGTCACGTCCTGTCCTGTTTTATTTCAAGTAGGATGAATTGCAAAGTGATATAGTGATATAATATAGGTATATCTTCCCTAGTTATGGTTTGAAGCGCAAATTCATCATTACTACAGGAAAGATGAATCAGCAATTTTATGCCAAACGGCTGCTACCATCCATCCAGAAGCATATGAGTGAGGAGTGTATCGAAAATAAGCTATCCACAAACTTTCTTTCATATTATGTTCAAAACCGATATTTTATTCATACAAAAAAATGATCCTTTATTGTACGAGGTTAAACTTGAACATAATGAAGACCGGATGAAATTTAAGTTATTCCTTCACGAATTTTCGAACTTTGGATCGAATGCTCTTCATCAAGTTCCGGACAAGTGTTGCGTCGCATTTTTTGGACGCTTGAGCCCAAATTTTTTTGAACTCCTGCATGTTCCCAGCTGCCTTACCAGTCTTCTTGAAGACTCTCTTCACGATTGCCCAATTCCAAACCGCATCGCCAATTTTTGCATAGTAATACCCTTCTCACTTAGCCATGTGTCCAGAACCTTAATTTTCACTTCCTTTTCAAAACGCGACATTTTGAAAACGCAGAATTTGAACCGCACAAACAAGTAAACAAAAGAAAGCTGACAGTCAAACGCACAGCATGCAGTGTTCCGAGCATAAAAAACCATCACAAATACATGCGTACAACGCAAATGTATGTGGATAGCTTATATTCGATACACTCCTTAGTGGAAAAAATCATTTTATAGTGAGTTTTCAACATGGAAATGTCACGCCGAGATTTGGCAAACCTTCTCATAGAAAAGAAAAAAATTGAACGTTTGAACAATTTTCTTCGTCAACGGTTTCCCATTATTGATACTGATTGTGTTACATCACAAAAACGGTTAAAGTGTTTCGCTCTGACGTTCAGAAAATTATGGTTGAAATTTGTCGCTAGAAGGACCGTTTTTTAACCACGAATTCAGTCTGGTTAAATGGGAAGATTGTGCTCAAAACCAAGAAGACCGAGAAGTAATGTTTTTATTGAAAACTGTATGTTACAGAAAGAAGCTTTGAAAAAGATAGAAAAATATTATCTCTCCCAAATTCTCCTTAAACGTACTCTAAGGTGTGTTGAATCAAGTCATGGTATGTCATATTTTTTTCAGGTGCTCCATTTCAAGTTGTGAGGCCTATAGTATGGCGTAAATTTAACTGAAAATTTACTATAATATGAAAACTAGAAGATATTCAACTATGGTGTATTCAGCAACATTGTAGCAAATGTCAAAAAAAAAAACAACTTTGTCGAACATAGCAAGCTGGTAAGATTTAAAAATGATGGACCTTTAGTCGAAAAACGATTTTTTTACTAAAATTCGGAATTGTCGCAGAAGGCTTTGAAGCTAAATAAAAATATGTTCTACAAAGTTTTATATAATAACAATTTCTACAACTTTGCTGAACATACCATCTCACGATATTTGCTCATAAAAAAGTTAGCGTATATGCCACTCTTGCGTTTAATGCAAGAACAAATTACTTTCATACAAATTGTAGTACAACAAGTTTGCAACAAGTTCTTACAAGTAACCAAAGCTCTAAAACCACAAATTTCCTTTGAAAACCTCATGTCCGCCTAAAGTAGCTTACTGGACCACTGTGCACGGGTGTTTGGAAGTCCCCATTTCCAAGGCCTGAAGGCACGATGAGGAGTCTGTGAGGATCGTCAGCTCATTAGTCACGTTCGAGATCGATATTGCTCTATTGATGGCATACTCCTGAGCGGAAAAAAAACTGCAATCTTCTGGTAGGCTTACATTAGCGCTATTTCGTTGCCGTGTACTGCAGCTCCTACAGCGTTGTCGCCTTAGGAGCCATCTGTGTATATTACTATTGGTCCTTGAAATTGTGTCGCGAGTAGCTGCTGTACTACAGGGCGAACTTTCTCAGGTGAGTCGCCGACTCTAACACATTTCTTAACGTCCCACACGATCGACGGATTACGTGCATACCAGAGACGGTCAGTTTGTCTTGACGGTTAAGCAACTATGGGGAGCACCACAATCTGATGGCAATCTGCACGACGGACCGTACTGCCTGCAACTCAAATGGTGAAGTATGGCTTTACCAGCCATAACGGAGGTAATAAACTCTGGATGCAAATCGGATCACTCTGTTATACGCCGGGTCAAGGTGTTTCAGGGCTACCGGTCCTCCTCGGCTAATTAGTCCGATCCTATCCGTCAATTTTGCGGTCACTAATGCCAAGCCCACTTGGAGTAATGACTTACGATTGCCACGCGGCAGTTTGGCACCGGTCATACGCAGTATCGGTGGGGGGGCGTCGCGGGTTTTTTTTTCTTTTTAGGGGGGGGGGGGGGGGGGAGCCGTGGGGGGGTGGTTTTGGGGGGGGGGAATAAAATCTGTTGTGTGTCCGCGGGGGGTTTTGGGGGGGGGTGGGGGGTGGGGGGGGGGGTGTGGGTTTTTGTGGGTGTTTTGCTTTATTCTTTTTTTTTTTTTTTTTTTTAGTAATTTTTTTCCTCTTGTTGTTTTTTTTTTTTTTGGGGGTTGTGGGGGGGGGCGTGTGTCCGTGTGTCTTTTTTTTTTGTCGTCGGTTTTGGTGGGGGGGGGGGGGGGGGCGGGGTGGTGTCGTTTTGGTTTTGTGCTCAGTTCGTAAAATACAGTCACCGCCAGAAAAAAGTGCCCACCTACCCCAGTTTCTGCTTTTTGTGCAGCAAACTGTAAAATAAGTGAAAGATTCTATGTTTTGTTGTTTTGATGGCATATTTATTATGTTCTTTTCTTGTCTGGTACATAAAAAAACACCTGCAAATTCATTTTTTTCTTCAAGAAAGATCAAACTACAGTAGAAATTATGCATGTCAAAATAAAGTGCCCACTTCTTATTTTCTTAAAAAAAACAAGTTGTAGATCCAGTCTGTTGAGTGATGATGTGTCCTCCCCTAGCCTTCAACAGTTTTTGCAAACGGTTCGGCATACTCTCCACCAGATTCTTCAGGTGTTGTGGGTCAAGATCTTTCCAGGCGTTCTCAAGAGCTTGAAAATAGTTATGTTTGTTGGTAACTCCTGTCTTATCAACTCGTGAATCCAAGATGGCCCACAGATTCTCTATTGGGTTCAGATCTGGACTCTGTGGGGGCCATTCCATAGGTTTAATACGGCAGGAACGGAAGAATGCCTTTGACTTCTTCGCGGTATGTTTTGGGTCATTATCTTGCTGGAACACAAATTTGTTTTCCAGACCTGTTTTAACCAACGAAACCTCCAAATTCTCACGCAATATGTCGCTGTAGGAATCTGCTGTCATAATAAGGAGTGTATCGAAAATAAGCTATCCACAAACTTTCTCTCAAATTATGTTGAAAACCGATATTTTATTCATACACAAAATTGATCCTTTATTGTACGAGGTTAAACTTGAACATAATGAAGACCGGATGAAATTTAAGTTATTCCTTCATGATTTTTCGAACTTTGGATCGAATGCTCTTCATCAAGTTCCGGACAAGTGTTGCATCGCATTTTTTGGACGCTTGAGCCCAAATTTTTTTGAACTCCTGCATGTTCCCAGCTGCCTTACCAGTCTTCTTGAAGACCCTCTTCACGATTGCCCAGTAACGTTCGATGGGTCGAAGCTGAGGGCAATTTGGTGGATTGATATTTTTCTCAACGAAATCTATACCCTTTTCCGCAAGCCAATTGAGAGTGGTTTTGGCATAGTGAGCCGACGCTAAATCCGGCCAAAACAGTGGAGGTGTACTATGCTTCTTATATAAACGCAACAATCTCTTCTGGAGACACGCAGATCGATAGATTTCCGCATTTATAGTTCCGGTAGTGTAAAAAATGGTTGACTTCAAACCACAGGAACATATTGCTTGCCATACCAGTACCTTTCGACCGAATTTCTCCACTTGAATCGACCTGTCCGCATCGCTCACATCCTCCCCAACGACGGCAGTAAAGTATTGTGGACCTGGAAGGGTTTTTGAGTCCTCCTTTACATAGGTCTCATCGTCCATCAAAACGCATGCATCCGGAAATTGCAAAAGACGCGAATACAATTTCCGGGCCCTTGTTGCTGCTCGCTTCTTCTGTTCTGCACTTTGTTTCGAGATTTTCTGCTTCTTGTAGGTCTTCAGGTGGTTTCGCCTCTTGATACGCTGGATCATTCCGACACTCGTTCCTGCTTTTTTGGCCAAATCACGTATTGACATTGAATTGTTCTTCATGATTAGAGATACCACTTTCTGCTCCAGTTTCGGGTTGGAAGAACCGGGTTTTCTGCCTCTTCCTGGTAGCTCATCCAAAGAATAGTGTTCCCCAAACTTATTAATGATGGTTTTAACACTCGCATGATGAATTCCAAACCGCTTCGCCAATTTTCGCATAGTAATACCCTTCTTACTTAGCCATGTGTACAGAGCCTTAATTTTCACTTCTTTTTCAATACGCGACATTTTGAAAACGCAGAATTTGAACCGCACAAACAAGTAAACAAAAGAAAGCTGACAGTCAAACGCACAGCATGCAGTGTTCAGAGCATAAAAAACCATCACAAAAACATGCGTACAACGCAAATGTATGTGGATAGCTTTTATTCGATACACTCCTTACCATAGATTTTTACCAAAGCACCAACACCCGCCCAAGAAAAACACCCCCACATCATCACGTTCCCTCCACCATGTTTAACTGTGCCCTGGATATGACGATCATGAAGCGCCTCTCCAGGTCTACGCCATACACGAGCTTGTTTTTTGCTGTTGAACAACTCGAATTTGGACTCATCAGTCCACAAAACAGTCTTTCAATATTCTAAAGGTTTATCAGCATGTCCCCGAGCAAATTTGAGTCGTTTCGCTTTATTGACTTTGCTAATAAAAGGCAACTTCTTACAAAACCTGCTCTTCATACTGTGTTCAGCGATCCTTCTGCGTAGAGTACTGTCTGAGATCGGTTGTTGAATCACTTCCTTGATCTCCCTGAGGGTAACCTTCGGATTTTTCTTAATTTCTCGAATGATTCTCGCATCTGTTCGGGAATCTGTTCTACGTTTCCTTCCCCTTCCTGGGCGATCAGCTACTGAAAAATATCGAAAAGTTTGGTAATCGCTGCTTTGCTGTATTCATACTTTTCACCAATCTTGCGATGCGATTCACCTTTCTCGATGTCACGAATAACACATTTTCGGATCTGCAAGGGAATAGTTTTGCTTGCCACCGTATTATCCAGGGTTATTTAGATAACTCGCACTGAATCTTTCTGACCGACAACTGAAATCCGTAAGAAGATCAACAAACACTTGGAAACGTCAAAAAAATTGATTACGAGGGGCGTTTGGATGTAAAAATTACATACACATAATATATTTTCAATTGGGCACTTTATTGTGACACACCAAATTTACACCACGTATGGTTCAAAAAATAATTTTGCAAAAATGTGTATTATCCGTTGCAAAAATACACATGCATCTTTAAAATAATAATATTATCATGCTTAGAAAAATATATGAATACGATACAATGAGTTTTTCAATGACTTCAGAGATGAAGCGTGTTCATGAGAAAAGTGGGCACTTTATTTTGGCGGTGACTGTATGTGCTTGTATAGTAGTTTGCCGAGCTTCAGTACCGTGGACATTTTTTGACGTAGGACTAAGCCTTTGTTTTCAATACAGGGGTACACGTTGCGAGTAGAATGTGGAGCGTCACGAACTATGCTAAGGCTTTGAATGTTAATAACCAATTCATTTCATGACCGATTTTCAAAATCTTTGCTCCAATCTATCTGGAATATTTCTACGCATCAGTTCAAATATGGAAATTGATTGATTTTTAACATAATGCTATTTAAAATAACGTTAATACTTACTTGATGATGTCTTATAATTTCGATTTTTCAGAGTAAATTTACCAAAAATTTTCCTTGCGCAGACTTCATATTTAAGTAAGGAACGTCTCCTAGGTAGCCATGAATGTTATATAAGAGGTACACCTTTGCATTTTGATTTAGTTTTTCGGCATTCGTGGAGCTATGCAGAGTAAGATCTGCTGTAGGATCTCATTTGGTGGTAGCAAGTATCCTGGAGGGTGTGCTGGTGATCAGTTGTTGCCCAGATAGGCGTTGCAGTTGGCTGTTGGTGCTGACGTTCCCATCAACCTCACTGCGAGAAACATGGCTGCTGAAGCTTACAAATTCGCGGGAAAAAGCCGCTCCACAGTGATCGGAAAAGCCTTTTTTCACGGCGAAATTAATAACTCCTAAGGCTTACGTTTCCGAATCATGGTGTCTTCTACAAAGTTGTATTTAAACAAGTTGTCCATCTTATGATGATAATTTCGTAGTTCTAAACTTTACCGCTAGGGCGGGCTCTGTTGTTTACTTTTGAACGGAACACAATAGAAGGTTGATGTGAAAAGCAAATTTTTAGGGAATATAATTTCAAGCAGCTTTGCTGAAGGCACCATTTTTCTAGCGCTTCACTCGACCATGATACAGCTATTTTTCTTCTTTAAATCAGGGTGTCTCTAAAAAATCAGTTTTTTTTATTATGATTTTTTTGTTTCTGATTTTGAGCAAAATTAATGTTGAAACAAAATATAGAAAACGTTATAGCGCACATTTTGCCAAACCAAAGTTATTCAATACAGCTTATAATTCAAAAGTTAAGAGTAATTTTAACTAAAAACATGCGTTTTTTCTTTTCGACCTTATGATTGTTTAGGCCAGAATTGACCAGAAAATCATCAAATTATTGTTTTAATGGGTATTAAGGAACAAATTGCTATATAAATGAGCCCGAATACTTCTGGGGCACAAGAGCGGGGACTGCTTAAAATCGGACATGTTTTTCGTTGAAATTACCCCTAACTTTTGTACTATAAAATATACCCAAACAATTAGTTCAGCAAAAACATGCATCATATTTTTTTCTACACTTCGTCTAAAGATTATTTTATCCTAACAATTGAAATTAAAAAGTTGGAATGAAAAAACTGATTTTTTGTGGACACCCTAATCTACACCAGCAAAATAGCTCCGAACTAAAGCAGTGCACAAGCGCCGGACGCTCCAGTCATAAATGAACAGCCGGTAGCGTTTCTATATCCTAGGGCACTTGTAGATGAATAAAAACACAGGTTTTATAAATTGCATTGAGGTTTGCAATACATGTCCACATCAATGGAAAAACTTATTCTTTCAAAACTTAATGCTGTACAGTTACACAAACAAAGCCAATAAAAAGTTTGGAACTACGAAATTTTCACCATAAGATAGACAACTTGTTTAAATACAACTTTCTAGAAGACACCATCTCGAGTAATTCATGATTAGGGCCTAAAAGCCATTTGTAAACAATGACTTTAAACGTTGATCTCTCACGAGTCACGAGAATCTCACTATATCCAGCTACTCCATATGGTAGAACTAACATTCTTCTACCAGATGCTGCTTTCATTTCACGAGAGTGATTTAAGATTCCAGAGAAATCGACCTTTAAAGTCATTGTTTACAAAAAGCTTTTAGGCCCTTAACATGAATTACTCGGGCCATGATTCGGAAACGTAATCCTTAGGAGTTATTAATTTCGCCGTGAAAAAAGGCATTTCCGATCTTCTACGCGTTAAAGCTAGTGGCCCTCTCAACCATCGTAGATAATACAACCGGGGCCGTATCATCATTAAGGGCCACCAAATGCTACCTAAAGAGTTTACAACAGAATTTTCTTACATATTTACTTCCTAATGCTGGTCTAACGTTTCATTAGCACTTTTTCGACCTAGACGTCTATCGGCAATAATAGACTTTGAATTCCCAAACAGACCACAACCATCTTCAACGCAATAAGGATAATGATCTCCAGGTGGTCGATCATATCAACAAGATGTGCTCTTATGGTGCATTCTCGCTCCAATATCTCGGAAGGCAAACAGTTCCAGCAGCAAAGTTCGGAAGAAGAAAACGTAAAGGACCACAACTACAGGGTGCTGAAGCATTTTAACCCGATACTGTCGTTTCCTCCAAAGCGATAAGCATTATGAACATCTTCGACAATGACATTTCCGAGCGTAGCTTCCCGACTGACTTAAATCAACTGGCGGATGGCCCTGACGTCTCTGGAAAGTATATGTGAATTAGATTGCTGCTTAGTCCTACGTCACCTTTGCGCACAACCCCATTGGGCTGTACATTGTAGGTTTTTTACTTCCCTAGGAGCTTACTTTTCACCCCTCTAGTATACAGTCGCAATTCGCTGGTAGGGCCACAACCTCGGCCGAACGAACGAATTTTATTCGTTAGTTTAGTCAACTGACAAGAACATGAAATTTCTTGAGGGGTGTGCGAATTGTTTGTTTTGGTTGATTTTAAGTTGGAAGTGAATAATTAAAGCGTGGAGAACTACACACCTCATTTATATTTCAGACCTAATTTTTAGTACATCAGAGCTTTTTTACATTGGTTTCGTTCTAAGCTGGTGAAAATGGAGACACTCAAACAGTGATCTAAATGGAGACATACAACCCTTTCCTAGGCTGACAAATTGAAGATCATCGAAGAAACAGAATCTGGATAGAAGTTCTATGAGCAAATCGCCTTAAAGTATGGTATCGGAAAATCATCCGTCGGTGGATTTATTAAGAGTAAGCTACCCAGGTAGCCAAAAATCAGTTCCAAAGCGTCTTGTCGGCAGCCTATCAAGCAATTAAGTCGCCTTAAATGCAATATAAATTTTTGCAAAATATACGGCTGTTTTACTGTAATGCTATGATAATGCTTCATTAATGCTATTTTGCATTCGAAATGCTTATTACTGGCTACAAGCATTTAAATAGCATTTGAAATTCAACTTTACAACAGATAGCATTCAAGATGCTGATATAATGCTAATATAATGCTTGTAATAATCTGAAATGCAGATTTAGGGTTGATTTACTGCATATGCTAATGCTTATTGGTTACCTGGGTAGCGATCCAGTTAGCAGTAGAAAAAGATAGAGAATGTCGATTGAAGAAGGGTCGAACGCTGAAAGAACAGCGTTTTCCACCGATGAAGGAAGCTCTTTTCGTTTGGATCTTGCAGCAGCGGAATGCAAACATCATTGTTCCAGCGGACATTTTGCGGTCGAAAGCAGATTCTCTGTTCAGAGAATTCCAGAAACACGGATCTTACTCTGACCATAGGTTTCTTGCTTCATACGGCTGGGCTCGTCGATTCAAGAAACGCCACGGCCTACGAATGGCAACAGCTGCGGAGGAAAAAGCATTTGCTGATTTTGAATGATTTTGATTTTGAATATGCTAAGTTTAAGCCAGTGATAATGCAAAACTTTCTCGAAATGGGTATTGATGCGCCGCAGTTATTTAATGCTAATGAGTAATCAATATCCATCAAGCTTGTTCCCTCTAAAACGGTGGTTTTGTGGAATGACAAAGCAGCCTCAGGCCGGAATCTGAATAAGACTAGGTACACTTGCATGCCGTGGGCTAATATTGATGGCTCTCTCAGGCTCAAGCTGATGTTTATTGGCAAATCTCTCGTCAAAGTTATTCAGTATGTTTAGAATTAGAATTCAAAACTAGTTTTTTTCACCCCCTGAAACATTTGAAGATTGGTTGTCAACGTACAGGACTTTAATGACACGTTGAAAATCTCAAAATGAACGCCGGAAGGGAACTGTGACGGTTGGCTCCATAGAAAGGTCGTGAGGTCCATCAGAAGCAACCCAGTTATGTTTGATCGCGATTTGAGTAAAAAGTATGATACCGTCCGTAGTCCAGTGAAGTGAATTCGCTATCGCGAAGGCTTACAGGCGTACCGCTTCAGTAGGCAAGCCAATCGATCAATTAAGCAGAACACCGTAGCTAGAAACCGTGCTCAAAGGCTTATGGATGATGAAACTTATGTAAAGGCTGGATTCGGACAACTTCCAGACCAAAAGGATGGAAAGCTCAAATAGTTGTCGCAGTCAGATTCAGATTGTTTTTTTGGATAAATTCGTTCGAAAATCTATGATCTGGCAGGAAAGTTGAAACTGTGGCCAGAAGACAAAGGTTTGGTTTTCGTCACGGAGAAAATCATGAACTCGGAAGTTTACGAAACCGAGTGTCTCAAAAAGTGAATTCTGCCTTTCATCCAGTCACATGATGGTCTGTTGAAATTTTTGAATTGTGAGTTGTCACTACCGCCCGAAAGTACAACAATGGTATAATGACAACGAAGTCCAGTTTGTTCCGAAAATTCTCTATCTGCCCAATTGTCCCCAGTTCATGCAAATTGAAAACTGAGGGTCAATTATGTAGTGAAACCTGAAGGTAAATAATAGGTAGGTTAATATATAAAGAATAGTTTGCACTTGTGTGAAAAAACCGTTTTCTAATCCAAAATAGATCCATACATATGATGTTCTTCCATTACTCAATGGGCAATGTTTTAAGCTTCTAATCCGTCGGCCCAGTCGACTGGATGGCAAAAATACAAGGCAGTGTGTTTTCACATCCCCTGTTCTGGTATCAAGCTTTAAAGTTAAACCTATCTGACCTACTTACGAATCCCATTAGTAGCTCCATACCCCTTCTGATTGACACAGTGTCAACAATAACAGGTAACATCGATTACCATTAGCCGTACTTGGTGTCGACAAAAACTTTGTTCGCCTGAGAAAAATTGTTCGAACTCGGTCGAATTTGTTCAATTATTTGCATCAACGGATCTGAGTGTAAATTCCCATTATGATGATTGCTCCATAAAGGCTTCGTCACGACTTTGTTAAGTTTGTTTGGTTTCCTACGTTCCATTTCAAACGAATCGTGACAATTTTCCTGTCGACTGTCAGTTAAATGCAGTGCATAGAGATGTGTATCTTGAATGTCACCGGTGCACTTTCTACCGCTGCTGTCAATTGATATTTCGTGTACTGTTGAAACATGTTGAATTCCAGTAAAGTTCATTTGACTTGAGTTGAAAATTTAGCATTTAATTGAAAGCTTAATGGATACTTACCTCAATGCATCTTCCTCCGCTCATCTCGGCACAATCAAGATGACAAATAAATTGTCTCACTGCAATAGAGAAAAAAAAAGGAAAAGATAAGCGACTGTGATTGAACAATCAAGCAGATGAATTTTGAAAAAGATTATGATGAAGTAATGTTTAAAAGGAATAAATATTCTTCTATAATTTATAGTGGAATCATGTCCAGTATAAATTAAAAGATTAGCGTCTCCCGTAACGGCAAATTTCCATTTGTCCATTTGTCTCTATGCGCCAAAGGATAGCGTTCCTGAAAATTATTATATATGCAAACACTATCATCATCACGCCTGGAACAATGCATAACAAGCAGGACTTAATAACCTTCCGTCGTGGGCCACTCTGCTGTTAATTAAATATTTTGTTATTATCATATGTTAACAGATTGCACGATTTGTTGAAAATCTGCAAAGCAAAAAGCTGGAAAACCGAATCAACCGAGCAAACACTGCAAACATTCAGACTCAGACGTATCTGCCTTCCCTGTCTCTCGAATGTTTATGCTAAGCCGATCGCACTAGGTGTTTAAATGTATGTTTGTCTGTTTTTCCGCCTTTGCGTGCCTTCAACCTCTCAGGAGGTCTCCATCATCGTCGTCGTCGTCGTCGGGCAAGATTTCATTTTTTGTTTAGCTGAACAGTTCCACCACCACATTGTCTGTGTGCTGGGAAGCGAGTTATGATTCAAGCTTTTTGCCATTTCTCGCTTCCTTACATTTGATCTCCCTTTTTGCCTTACCGGTTCCTTTCTGTGTGAGACGTGCTGCCTACCATCACAACCCGGTTGGTGAGTGAATGAGTACCACGTTCCCTTCGGTAAAATTTTTCCAACCCGTCCCGAGACGACGCAGACCCCCGTTTGTCAGCCTGCCAGCCTAGACAAGGACGGAACGAAAGACAGTCGGGGGTCGCTCCGATGTCAATGAACTTTCCCTCCGTAGGACAGACAGGTATTGTACCCGTTGCCTCGAGCCGAAAGAAAGCCCGGTAGTAATGCGTTTAATAATCTTCGAATCATCCAGCGCAGACTTTATTCATTTTGATTTCCTAAAGCGGGGACGGTGGTTTGCAGAGGTCAGCAAAAGTCAGTGTATGCACCGTTTCGGAATATAATGCATCAGAGAAGATCTTCCCGGCCAGTAGCAGAGACGGCGAAGAATATGAAATTTGCATAACAATACTGTCTCGGTAGTTGTCGCATCTTCCGTTCCGGGTTTCTCGAGGAACGAATTCATAAGAAGAATGTGGGGTACACAGCATAGTACGCAGTCGATTAATGGATAAATAAATCGTATTATATGGGGGCATCCATAAAGTACGTCACGCGTTACGGGGTATTGTTTAGAAAACCGTGACGATTTGTGACGAGGGGGAGGGAGGTTGGAAGTAGTGTGACGTCACATGGAGAATGTTTCAAAATAAAAATAAAACTGTTTGATTTAATCATAATTTGCATGTACTGAAGCATATCGTCGCATATTTAAAAATATTACCGAAAAAATGTTTTGAATTATTTTAACTTGGATTTAATTAATTCTCATTTATAGCACTTATCACAAGAGAAGTGACTCAAGCTAAACAATTTGGCGCGCGTTATGAAAGGTTAAATTTGTTTGCTGCGTTCGTTCAAAGCAAGATATTTGATTTAAAAAAATCCAAACCAACAAACTTATTCGTATACAGTGGGGGAAATCCGTTTAAACGCAAGATCATTTTTGGGTTTATTTCCAACACAAAAGATCGCAACAAAAAGTCAAATACAGTTTACTAAAGCCTTCCAGTAGTTACGTTTTTGAGATATTATTGGCACGATTTGAGGAAATCTCCGCAGGCTAAGTTGAGCAGGAACTTTTGAGGTGGCATTCTAATGTCTTGGGCCGCTTTTTCGATCCATGGAAATACCTCTATTGCCACCATTTTGACCAGGAGGAATTCGAAAATGTACTTGGAGCTTCTGGAAGATGTTTTGATCTCATTTACTGAAGACGTTATGCCGGAAAATTTCGTATTTCAACAGGATAATGCAGCAATTCATGTCAGCAAGCAATCTTTAAAATGGTTTTCTGAACGAGACATCAGTCTTCTGGATTGGCCAGCTCGTAGTCCGGATCTAAATCCTATCGGGAACTTGTGGGGCATACTGGCACAACAGGTTTACAAAGGCGGAATGCAGTTTAAAACAGTTCGTGAACTTGAGTCAGCCGTAAGAGAAGCCTGGAACTTGATACCTGATAAAACTCTGCAGAAGCTGGTGAAATCAATGCCGAACAGATTTTTCGAAACTATTCAGAAAAAACGGAAAGCAAACAAAGTATTAACTATTGTTTATTGTTGATTTTTGAACTGTGAATTCGATTTGATTATTAAAACCACAAGTGCGTTTAAGCGAATTACCCCCCCCCCCCAAAATCACCTTTTTTGGAATTTTATGAACCTCCAATCAAATTGTGTTCTCAAATACGAAACTTCTGATAGGCTAAGACAAACTTTATTTGATTTTTCGTCTCGATTTTTTTGTTGAAAATAAACGCTTAAATGACATTACGTTCAAACGAATTTCCCCCACTGTATCTACCTTTCTTGAAGGAACCTTCCATTGATGGATAAATATTCAGTCATGGTGAAGTGAAAACGTTTCAAACATTCCTTCTTATTTATTTATTGTCGTCAATCAAAGTAGACAATTGAAGCAATTTTTACATTATGTGACTAATATTTAATGTAAGGGGTGTTCCGATCAAAATTTTGTCAAAAAGTAATGTGTGTGAGTCGATCAAAAGTTTTATTAATAAGTCAAATTCTTATTCTTTTTCAAGTTCAGTTAATACAGAATACAGGAGAAATACTCAGCTAAGCTTCCTTTTTACCGAATGTGATTGTACAGTCTCCTTGTCCACTTTATTCGCCGCAGAACGCCAGTTTGCCTTGAACTGTTTCTCGCTCACAACAGCTTTTTGAGTCTTCTTAAGGTTTCGCTTGACGATGGCCCAATATTGTTCGATTGGGAGGAGCTCTGGCGTGTTAGGAGGGTTCTTGTCCTTGGGTACCACTTGAACGTTGTTGGCAGCATATCACTCCATGGCCTTTTTTTTCCGTAATGGCAAGATGCCAAATCCGGCCAAAATAGAACGGAATAATTGTGTCGCTTCAGGAAAGGCAGTAGACGTTTTTGTAGGCACTCGCTCAGATAAATTTCCTGGTTGACGGTTCCGGTCGCAATGTAAACGTTGCTCTTCAAACCACAGGTACAGATGGCCTGCCACACCAGATATTTCTTCGCGAACTTTGACAGTTTAATGTGCTTGAAAATATCTGCCACCTTTCTTCGTCCGGTTGCCGTATAAAATTCCTATCCAGGAAGCTGTTTAAAGTCTGCCTTGACGTAAGTTTCATCGTCCTGTACCACGCAATCAAACTTCGTCAGCATCGTCGTGTACAACTTTCGCGATCGTGCTTTGGCCGACGTGTTTTGTTTATCGTCGCGATTTGGAGTCACCACTTTCTTGTAAGTAGACAGTCCAGCTCGTTTTTTAGCTCTATCCACGGTTGAAGGCGCCACTCCCAGCTTCTTTGCGAAATCTCGGACGGATAGGTTGGGGTTCCACTCGAAACAGCAGGCAACTATTTTTGTCGTCGCTGTGGCCTCCGGCTTTCGATTTCCCCTCGATCCTGGCTGTCGACAAACGTTCACCGAACACTTTAAATAAGTTGGTAACAGTTGATTTAGCCACATTCAACAGTTTCACCAACATGGCGTGAGAGTAGTTTGGATTTTCGCCATGCACGTGCACCATTTTGATGCGTTGCTTCTCTTCCTTCTACGACATTTTGATAACTGAAGTGCTAATCTCAAAATCAAAATAGAGGCAGGATGCTACACGCACACATCTTCAAAATGAGGGGTGTGCAAAAATTTTAATGCACGATGAAAGGAAATGCGTCAAGTTTAAGTCGACCAAATTTTGATCGAAACACCCTTTAGTTGATCCAATTAAAAAGCCATGCTGATTAGTAGTTATCTTATTTTTTACTTGGTTAAACAATTTTGTATTCACAATCAAAATTTTTCGGAATGCAAGATATAATCGTAATACGATTATTACGAACGTCAGATTTTTTACTAGACTTATAAATAGGCACTTTAAATGAGTTTTTCCATAATTGTGGATATTCTCCGGATTCCAGTGACATATTAAAAAGCTAAGATAATGGAGAAGTAAGCTCTGTAGCCAAAGTCTTCAAAAACAAATGAGGTACACCATCAGGTCCCGAGCTTTTGGATGCATTTCAATGTCCTAACCCCTCAAAAATTGGAAAATTGGAAGAACTTGGAAATTGAGGATGGAAACCAAAAAATTCACGATCGCGATCTGCTTATGAGAAGCTTGTATATGTTTCTTGAAAAAACTCTGCAAATGAGTTACATATTTATTGCTTTCAGTGTCATCAAAATACATTCTGGATGGAAAATTGTCCGACTTCAGTCTGGTATTGACATAATTAAAAAAGTTTTTTTGGCAAGATTTAATTTCACATTCAGTTTCTAAATTATGCTCCTCAAAAGCGATATTTATGGCCGAATTAAGTTGATCACAAATATTGAAATTGAGTTCCAAATTTTTGAGACTGTCACTATTTTTTTAATTTTTATGCTTACGAATTTTTAAGTTTTTAACTTGCCTGTTGAACCATACTGGATTTTTTTTAAAACACTTTACGTTTAAGGCCTGTACTCGAAAAAAATGCACCATTTTTATCAGTGTGTAACTTTTTTGCCCGTAGGTGAAAATTGATGAAAATCTGGATATAACTAGTTTGGAGTGAATTGTTTACATGTGTAAAATTAAGAGTGTGTTTTCTGCAGTCATTAGCTGTTAGCATAACATAACAATCGGTTCAGTGGTTAAAGAGATGCCATCGAAACAATAACTGACCATGAGATGGATCGGAAAACAACTGGGAATCACCCATATAACTGTGTCTCGGGTGGTAAAATCGTTTAAGGAGTCCCAGACGACCGAGCGGTGGGCTGGAAGTGGAAGAAAGTCGAAACAGCTGACCCTGTGAAGGCTCAGAAGGTGTTGGATTATTTCAAGTGTAATCCGAACCTTTCGATTCGCGATGCAGCGCTGAAGGCAAAGTGTTCCGTCTGGTTCGTTCAGCAAACCATGAAACGAGCTGGGCTTCGTGTATTCAAGGTCCGCAAGTCACCGAACTGGCGTGATCAACAAAACACGGCGGCCAAATCCCGCGCAAGGAAGCTATATCGAGAGTGGTTAACGAAACCGATATGTGTGGTTATGGATGACGAAACCTACATCAAGGCAAGCGCAAAGCAGATATCGGAGCTGGAGTTTAACGTTGTCAAATCACGGTTTGATGTTCCGGAAGACATAAGGAAGAAGAAAGTGGACAAATTCGCCAAAAAATACTTGCTCTGGCAGGCCATATTCCAATGCGGTAAACTGAGTAAACCGTACATCACAACGGGTTACCGCACCGAGTGCCTCCAAAAGCGTCTGTTGCCCTTCCTGCGGTCCCACGGAGGCGAGACATTATTTTGGCCGGACCTGGCATCATGCCATTACGGGCGATCGACGTTGGATTGGTACAGAGACAATAACGTTGTTTTTGTACTAAAAACCGCCAACCCCCCAAATTCACCAGAGATTCGTCCGGTGGAAAGATTTTGAGCCATAATGAAGGCCAAAGTTCGAAAATCGTCCAAGGTGTTTAAGAACGAGCTGGAGTTGAAGAAAGAATGGATGAAAGTGACCAAAAAGGTCGGCTCTAACAGTGCACAAAATGTAAAGAAGGAAAGGCGCGGGCGTTCAGCGATGGAAATGAAATTGAATAAAGTAATTATGCCGAAACATAATCCATATGTATTTATTTATTCCCTGAAAGTTTCAAGAAAATCAGAATTTAAAATAAATTTTTGGCGAACACTTTTGTCTGGTGCATTTTTTTTCGAGTACAGGCCTTACGTCGTTCAATTGGTACTTCTTCTTCTATAATTTTAGTTAACTTATTGTAGAACACTTCAGTTGCACTTTCCACAGTGACTTCTTTCTTTTAGTCTGTTTGTCATTCAATTAAGTTTCGTTTATTCCTACTGTTTTCATAATTTGCTGATTTATAGTCAAAGATTTCCTCAAATTCGCAGTCGACAAGCATTTCACCTTCATGAACAAACAGGGAATATTCAATTGCTGAGTGAAATGCTTCATTTCTCCATATTGGATTTAATGATTCACTCGCACAAAAGTCTTCGTAAACAGTAGTTAATTGAAAATCTAAATAAAAATTTTGTTGATTTTTTACATGGTTTATTTGATGAAGTCCTAGGTTTGCAATTTTGTCGAAAATGAAATGAAGAGTTTAATTTTCCCCAATTATCGGAACTAACATACTCTCATTATCATTGTCGGAAATGAACTCGACATTGCGTTGATTCAATGATATACTTCTACCTATACAATCAGTTTCTGTTATCTATAAATTAGTCATTAATTATCAACAATGGAAATAACAAGTAAGACAAACTCACTTGACAGAATCCATTGAAGAAGAAAAATAACCTATGTTGAAAACATCTGGATCTCGTGCGTGGGTTTAAAAATTATAAATTCAATGATCAACGAATGTCTAATTTTTAAACCCACGAATGAGTTGAGCCACATTATTTCAACATGGGTTATTTTTCCTCTTCGATGGATTATGTCAAGTGAGCGTGTAGACGTTTGTTTATGAATGGAAATTGACAACTGTTTTCATTAATTCAGTAATATTATTTGTGAAAGTGATGCTATTTGATCATTGAGTGCTAGAGAGAGGAATTCAGGTGATCAAAATTGATAAAAATTAATTATTTATCGGACTTTACTCGGCTATGTCCATTTAGAATCCGGAATAATACAATCATCTGTATATCGGTAACGGATTGACGTACAAATAAGTTTAATACATTAAAACACAGGTAATTTACTGTTCTTTAAGAAAAAAATATCAATACAAGTCACTTCTCTTCGTTTCTAATGAAAATTTGCACTTTCTTCTTAATTCCTCCCATCAAACGCTGCACACCTCCAGAGTCAACTTTCTTGGCACATTTGTTCCGCATTTTGGTCATTTGAGTCGCGTCCCTAGCCGTTTTTCCACTTTTCTTATGCTTCCGCTTCATTATTGTCCAAAATCTCTCGATGGGCCGGAACTGCGGGCAGTTGGGACAGCGGAGATAAGAACGATATCCTGCTCGCAAACAAATTCTTCGAACGGTACTGAGAGGAGCAGTATATTTTTGTGCAATTTCATGATCTGATAGTCCAGGGTTTGCTCTGACAGTTCTCAACACCTTCTGGTTCAGCTTGCGGTCATATGTTCCACTACGACGCTTACCTTGAGCCACTCGATCCACGCTCTTTCGCTCCCTGAAACGTTTGAGCACATCATACACGGTTGATTTGGCGATTTTCAACGTTTTTGCGATTTTTATTACGGATCACGTTGGATTATCATCGTGGGTGTGCAGAATTTTTTTTCTCGGCTTCCATCTGGAATAACTTTTGACTCACTGCAGGAAACACCGTGAAATTTATACCACAGAAAGTGGACAAACCACTGTAAAAGAATTCTTGCAGTGGTTACTTTACATGCCGCTGCAAATCAATAAGTGATTCTGGATTCTAACTGGACAGAGCTTTAAAAAGACACACAAAAAAAAAAATCGTGCTGTACAATAGAAGCATATCCGATAAAGATTTTTTTTTGTGCAAAACCGATGCCGTGACGATCTGGAATCAGCATTAGTTTGGTCTCAAATTCGTGAGAATATGGAATTTGCTTTGAATCGTAAAAGAAAACTGCTGCAGTCACCAAAATCTGAAGGAATACCCATCAATGTTTCACCACAGTCCAGTATATCCGGTATCGCTAAACGTCCAACACCTGCACAATAAAAGCTTAAAACTCAGCTGAATGATTTGACCGAGCAAGTTCTCCGCCTTAAGGAATGGGATTCAGTTGGCTTGATGACAAACGAAAAGGAGGAAAAACTTCGTGGATTGACCAACAAGAAGATTAAACTGGAGAAGGATTTAATAATACGGATGCCTGAACCAAGTCTGACTTCCTGGCAGCAGAAACGCAGGGATCAAGTGAACTTGTTGAAGCAGAGGCTAATTCAAGCAATCTCAGACGCAGGTATATGATTGATCATAATAAGATTCCAAATAGATTCCGATATTACAAATAATTTCAGCAAACATCCTGAATGTATGGACAACTATCGTTCACGAATCGATGAAGAACAATCGGAATTATTGAAATAGATTTTCGATATAACTGCACGGTTCAGCAGCTCAAGAAATACGAAAACGTCAGAAGTGTTAATACACCAGATGAAATTGCAATAAGGTAACTCTTCCAGATCACGTTTGGGTTGTGGCTCAACGTCATAAGCTGAACCCGTCTGTCACAGCTGGTATCGAGTTTTAACGTATCGGATTGGAGCAAGCTGAAGCAGTGGGCCACTCAGGACCCACTTATATTGCCATCTGATCTGGGAAGCACGCATGCTTTTCGTGACAAAAACCCCCTACAGTGACCGGCGAAAAAAAAAAAGATCCATCGAGCCGTATACTAATCAGGCATAGATATCTTTACAACTTCGTATCAATAGCAACTTTCTTACCCGTACTGTACATATTTGGGTATCATTCATGAGGCTTAGCGTAAAAGTTTGAATATACATATTCATTTCAGCTAACTGCATGTGAAAAACGAAATAAGCTTGTGTTTACGGTATGTCAATAAAAAAGATCCACTAGGAGAAAAAAAAAACTTTCCGTGTACATCCACTTGGCTTACCCCTTGTTGACCATGCTTTTGACATTCCTTTATTTACATCCATCACAGATAATTGCTACAGTTGTGAGAAATAAGTGAGTTTAGCCCAAGTGACGAGTTTTTTAAGAATCGATCATGGGCGGAAAGAACAGTCCAAGTTCGAAATCTTATCGTGCGCGATTGCTCCAAAAACGAATCTCAGCGCAAAAGTATGGTGTAAGCCGTGGTGCAGTGCAGACAATAGTTTTAAAACACCAAAAGCTTGGAAGTGTTGCAGATCGAACAGGACGTGGACGCAATCGCAAGTCTGATCACCGCGAAGACACTAGAATCATCCGAGAAATTAAAAAGGATCCGTTTGTTACCATCCGTGCGCTCAGAGAAAAGCTAACCCTTTCGATATCCGATCGTACAGTTCGGCGACGCATTGCTGAGCACGGTTTGAAAAGTCATTTTGCTCGGAAACGGCCGTTCATAAGTAGGGTGAATAAGGAGAAGCGATTGCGGTTTGCAAGAAACCATATAAATAAGCCACTGGAGTTCGGGAAACGGGTTGCTTGGTCAGACGAATCAAAGTTTGAGCTGTTCAACAGAAAACGACGACTGCGAGTTTGGCGGAAAAGCGATGAAGGGCTGAAGGATAAACATTTACAAGGGACCATGAAGCACGGCGGTGGAAATATCATGGTCTGGGGCTGTCTCTCATGGTTGGGAGTGAGGAATCTGGTTCTAATCAGTGGTATTATGACGGCAGATGGGTATATAGATATTCTGAACGAGAATATGGAAGAATCTTTGCTGAAAATGGGTCTGGAAGATAATTACATTTTTCAGCAAGACAACGACCCAAAGCATACGGCCAAGAAAACACAAGCTTTTTTCCGTGCCTGTCGGATTAAACCTTTGGAATGGCCTCCCCAGAGCCCGGATTTAAAACCAATTGAAAATCTCTGGGCAATTCTCGACAATAGAGCCGAAAAAAACCCACGTAACAAACAAGCAAACATATTTTGCGGCACTGGAGCAGGCCTGGAATGAGTTGGATCCACAACACCTCAGAAACCTAGTCGAAAGCATCCCGAAACGATTGCAGTCAACCATTGAAGCGAAGGGTGGTCATATTGACTATTGAAGAGTTGATTCCAACTCTTTCGATTTTTTTTTATTCATACATGAAGTGGATCTTTTTTTACGTCATACGTATTTTACTAAACTCCAATAATTTTTTTTTATTTTATGCAAGGAATAAAAGTGATCGTTATTTTTGTACTGAAATGGTTCGTCCATGTTTATTTTCCAGAAACATGTATTGGAATACCCAACTTTTTCAAAAATACGTGTTTTTCTCTCAAAAATAATACATTGATCAAAGGTGGATCTTTATTTTTGCCGGTCACTGTATATGGGAAATTTATTCAGGTAGCTGTTCATTATTTTTTAGAACATAACCTAAAGTAACATAAACATATGGCAGAAGTACTATCAATCGCGTGGAACAAAGAATGGAACCTCTGAGTAAGGAGCTTGCTGGCTTGATCATCCCTCAACCTCAAGATCATTTATTTATTGCATAAAATTGTGATAAAACTTGACACGGGGGGAGGGTGTTTCATTTTGGGTAAAATTTACGTGACGAGAAATTATAAGCACACCTAATGTTAACGCTCATTTTGAATTGAATGAAATTTTTCAAATTATTTTGGCTGCGTCTTTTTCTGTACGTCATAGTATCAAAAAAAAAAATTAGTTTCTGGTTGACTTTCAAAATGCGTGGTCTTACTCCGGAGCAGAGAAAAAGTATCATGGTACACTGCGAGTGGAATCTCTTTAAGAAAATTGGTGGAAAAAAAGGGAAAGGGTGTGAGCGTCGGAGCGTTACTAGCTGCAGTTAAAAAATCTGCAGAACATTGGGTTTCGAAGACGCACAGAGCAGTGGTCGGAAATCCAGTCCTGTGAGTCCTGCTATTGACAAGAAGATCAGGGATGTCTATAAGCATCGGCTTCCGTTCGAGATCTGGCGAAAAAGATAGGGATCTCAACGTCTAACGTGATGACTTGGACTCAAGACATACCGAAAGCAGTAGAAACCCAAAAGGAACCTCAAATCAGACCGCGTCTGTGAAACCGAGAGCCCAGAAAGTATATGCAATAATTTTGTGTTGAAATTCTAGGTGTATAATCATGGACGATGAAATGTATTAAACCCTGCCGGGACCACAATATTTCACTGTTCACAAGGACAGGGATAGGCCATTTTCACCGAAAAACTTGGCAAGAAGGTGATGGTGTGAAGTATATCAAGGAATGCCTCCAGTTTATTGCCGATGATCAAGCAGCATGATGGTCCAGTCATATTTTGGCCTAATTTGGCACCATGTCAGGATACACTAGGGTGGTACAAAAGCCAAAGTGTCTGTTTCGTGCCAAAAGACATGAATCCGCCAAATTGTCCGGAGGCATAACCAATCGTGACAGCGGATGACATCGAAAAATTTAAAAAGGATTGGACAAAAGTGGTGAAAATGGTGGGAAGTGCAACTGTGCAGAAGCATTTGGGACATGTTCGAAGAAATGTGAGATGTCTCGGTTATTATTCAAGTTTTTGATTGAAAGAGTGTTCAATGTTATTTAAAACACCAGCGCTGTTATAGTCCACAAAAAAAATTATTAAAATCATAAAAAACAACACATTTTTAGTATTTTGAAAATGTATATATTTATAATTTCTGAAACAGTCTATATCTTTGGTTGATCGTTTTCGTGAATTTCCTATTTTGGTTTACTATGATTGATTGAATCCAGTTCTAGCAACGATAAACGATAACATACTCGTGTGCTTTTCAGCAATCGCAAACGTAATTTGTGATTGACCCTCGGAACCTTTCATTGCATGTATCGTAATTTTTGAACACATCTTGAATTGTCAGGATTGACAAAGAGAAACCTCAGTGTGATTTATGTTTCCAACGTATATAAAGTACAAGGTATTATAGTCGCTGCAATGTTATGTAGTGGTGCGAAAAAGACAAAAGCAAAAAAAAAGTTATGAAATGTCTTCAGAAATGCATGAAATTTAAGAAGTTATGATTCAAAAGCCAGCTAAACGCAAGTTTCTTGCTTGAATTTCTGCATGTAGGTTTTAAGTAACTTTTGTACGTTACTTAAGTATACAAATTGATTGGCAGAATACGTTATTACTGAATATTTTTGAGTCAAATTAGCGCTGATATTTGAGGTGTTACAAAACACGATGATGCTTGTTTACCAATTTCGAGTATCACACTTATTCAGGCTTTTTTTCTGAATGATTTTACGAAAAAGCTTGTTATTGTTGTATAAAGTTAAAGTAGACCAATTTTATTATTTTAATGAAATCTGCATGCGTACCCAAAAACTTAAGAATTTTGTTTTTATGGTTATGATTATCGTTAGAACATATTGTTCGATTTCACTTTCAGCCTGGCTAGAATCGCTGTTTCAGGAAGATCCACAACGATTTAAACCCGAAAATTAGATAAAATTAAAGCAACTAGAAGGAACTTCGCGGTTTCTCATTACAAACATGGATGTTTGTTTGCCATCCGGTTTCACTCACATTTGAGTAACATTAACTCTAAAACGTTAAAGCCGAACGTACCCTAAATTGAGTTTCATTGCCACCACTCAATTTGAGTAATCCCCTTTTTTTTTTGTGAAAACGAGTGTCGGGCCCATTGTTTTTCGAGCATTACTTAAAAAAAAAGCTTTAAAAGAATTAACGAACATGAAAATATTATTTTCAAAGTTTTCCATAATTCTTAAAATGTTTTTTTTTTCGAATTATAGCCCAGTATGCAACTGACAGACAAGTAAAGACCAGAAGTAATTCTTGCCATTTTTGCTGAACGGAATATTATTTCACGAGAAAAAGAGACAGCTCCATTTAGTTTACATGAGCAGGCGTTACTGACGTTATGAAACTGTATTCAGTTTTCCCTACTTTTCAACTGTATACAAGGTAAGAAATTTACTAAAAAAGTTCAATTCAGTGGACGCAGTGGTTCTTCACATCAACAACAAAAAGAAAAAATCTCGACAGTAAAAGCATTACTTGACCATTACTTGTCCTATGCTAATGCACATTACTTTTGAGCTGAATACTGGCCTTATCCAAGAAATTCTGGATGCAAAAAAATTACAAGACGTTATTCAATTGCACAAAGTTTCGTAACAGAATACATTTATTGAACTTTCTACCAAAATGCTTCTGCCGAGCGGCCCTACAGCAGTGGACCGAAACTTTATCCATGGTCGATAAAAAGATGAATTTTGGCAGCTCTCTCTTGGTCTTGGCTTCTTCGTTTTGGCCACGAAATTATTGTAGTAGATCCTCAATTTGAGGTTCGAAAAAACCTTTTCTATCAGCCGCAGCTTATGGACATTAGGCGTGTTAGCGGTCTTCTTGTTCACCGCAAGCTACGATGGAAAGAGAAGTTACTTGGACATTCACTTCTCACTGGTCGTCAGCTACAGGAAGGCCTTCTTCGGGAATTGAGAATGGAAGATATATTTGATGTCAAGCGACAAGAAGGTCTTTTCATCGATGTCGCGCTTTACCGAAAAGATGTATTTCACCAGCACCTTCAGCCGCTCCATTTGGGTGATTGATAACGCTGTCATTTTTTTTGTGCCCTACAGGGTTGCTACGATCGGCGATACACAGATGGATTCACCACCTGGTGGCAGGATAGTCGCATGCAGAACCGCTAAAATCAGTCTTTTATTTAAAATGCATACGTTAATTGCTACAAAATAAGAAGGACCTCAAGAAAACAGTGCGCGAAATAAATATACCGTACAAGTGAAAATTCGACGTTGAACTCTTTAAAGGGCGAACACGAGATTATTGCGACACCGAAAATGTCATGCCTATTTTCTTATAATGTTTAGAATCAAACCAAAATTTTAGGGTAGTTTTATACATATATTTACTTCAAAAATCAAAAGAAAAGTTAATCGATGGAGCCTTGAGTGTAAAATTGAACGCATTTTCGCTTGATGCCCTCCATCAAAGTCTTTACAGTGTCATCCGGTACCAGTTTCTCAGTTTTTTTTTCCATTTTCTTAACATGTCCTTCTCGTTTTTGACTGTCTTCTTGCTCTTCCAAAGTTTCCGCTTCATCATTGCCCAGTACTGCTCCACCGGGCGCAGCTCCGGACAGTTTGGCGGATTCATGTCCTTTGGAACAAAATGGACAGAATTGGCCTCATACCACTCCAGGACACTTTTAGAATAGTGGCATAATGCCAAATCTGACCAAAATAGCGGAGCTTTGTCGTGCTGCTGCAAGAACGGCAAAAGGCGCTTCTCGAGGCACTCAGATTTGTAGATCTAGCCATTTACTGTGCCCTTTGTCACGAAAGGCTCACTCCTCAGTCCGCAAGAGCAGATGGCCTGCCAAATGAGATATTTGGAGGCGAACTTCGACATTTTCTTCTTCTTAAATTGGTCGTCCACATAGAACTTGCTCTTGCCGGTGAAAAACTCCAACCCCGGAATTTGCTTAAAATCGGCTTTTATATACGTTTCGTCGTCCATCACACAGCAGCCATATTTTGTCAGCATCTTCTCGTAGAGCTTCCGTGCCCGAGTTTTAGCCGTCGATTGTTGCCGCTCATCGCGGTTTGGGAAGTTCTGTACCTTGTATGTATGTAGTCCAGCTCTCTTCTTTGTATTCTGGACGTAGCTCTGCGACATGCCGATCTTTTTAGCCAAATCACGGCTTGAGACGTTGGGATTTGCTTTAATCATCCGCTTCACCTTTCCCTCCGTCTTTTTGTTCTCCGGTCCCGGTTTTCTTCCAGCTCCTTTGCCGTGGTCCAACGTCAACCGCTCCTGGAACTGCTTCAACACTCTGGAGACGGTTGAATGGTGAATGTTCAACATTTTTCCCAACTGCCGGTGCGACAGGTCAGGAAATTCCAGGTGTTTGGAAAGAATTTGTTCTCTCGACTCGCGTTGGTTCACCTCCATTTTCGTTGAATCGAAAAACACGACTTCGAGTTTGACAGCATGTAAACAATACACATCAATGAGAAAGTGTGTAAAATTTGGTTGATTTTTACCCAATGGTAAAAAAGTTATGCCCTGTTGAATGTGTCGCAATAATTTCGTGTTCGCCCTTTAGTTGCCTTCTTTGAAGCGAGTTGGATATTTTTGATAAACCTTGAACCAAAACAAACAAAACGTGTGTTCGTTCAAATTTATTGCTCTACCCCCGATAGTTTAATTCATAGATTTATGCATTGTTCATAAGAAATAATTATACCGTACAAATCTGATTGATTTGATTTTTTTCTTCAGCTTTACCTGTATGACAGTTTTAATACTTCGTTCTTCCTTCTCGAGCTGTAATAACATCTGCGAGACGTTGTGGCCTTGAGTCAACCAATGACTGCAGTACAGCGATGTCGATATTTGCCCATTCTTCTTGAATAGCTGTTTTGAGTTGCAATATTGTGTCAAACTGCCGTCCATTTGCATAAACTCTTGCTGATAAGATTCCCCAAAGATTCTCTATTGGGTTCAGATCAGGACTTATAGCCGGCCACTCCATAACATCGATGTTTCTTGACGCTAGAAAGGATTTTGTTTGTTTGGAAGAGTGTATTGCAGCATTATCCTGCTGAAAAATCCAGTGCTCACCCCACAAATTGTCGCCAAAGTCGATCAGGACATCCTCAATAAAGTCTATGTATTTCCCTGAATTCAGTTTGTGTGAAATAATGCATATTGGGGTTTTTCCGCGATATCCAAATGAGGCCCAAATCATGATTGAATATCCCCCCAATACATCTGGCATCCATCAGGTCCGTCCAAATTGAACTTCTTCTCTTCCGAAAAGATGACAGATTTCCACTCATCTAGCCAAAACGCGTGTTGCTCAGCGAAATTCCAACCTTGCAGCCTTATGTCGAGGAACAAACTTTGGTGTTTTCACTCTTTGTTGATATTGGATGTTGGGATTTTCCTTCAGAACTTGCAGAATCTTCCTTTTGGTCAACTGGAGAGACATTTCAGACTTGATTTGACCTGCACTCAAGTTTCTTTTGACGGCCAATCGCCATACTTCCCGTTTTCCTCTGGCAGACAGCGTAGATGGCCGACTGCTACGTTTGTTGGTACCATACTTTTTCGGATCTTTGAGCAAGTTGACGAACGTACTCTTATTCCGGTTGTCCTTCTGAGAAATTTGACGAATAGAGAGTCCAGATTCTCTGTAAGTCGTAATTTTTGTCCGTTCTTCAGACAATTCTTTTCCCCTCGGCATTTTTACGAAAAAGCCTAGGAAATATATTTGAAATCACAAAAACAATATGCTAAAATCACGGTTAGATATCTATCTTCTGATACCATTGCCCATTGCGATGAATAATTTACTTACAATCACAAATCCAGGTGTATGAGATCGATGTACGCTATATTTATTTCCTACTGGGATGGGAACTTGAAAAAATCTAACCCTAATTAACATGTACCATACAGGAACGATATTATAGATGGTGTGACCTTACCATATACAGTTGGGGTGATACCCCGAATTGGTGGTTAGGCACTTCTTATGGTCATTGTTTATGCGGGAAGTCAAACTGCTGCTTGTGTTAGCGCGTAAACAAAAAAATCCGGTGCCCCCAGCTGGCGGATACACTGTCAAACGAAATACCTCTATTGAGCATTGAAAACCATCCGGCAAAATTACGAATCAAATCTAGCTTTATGTGTACGGTATAATTATTTCGTGCACTGTATGTGTAAATTTGAAAAAGCCAAGAATCCTTAAAATATAAGAGATTCTCCAGAAACTTTGTGACAGTTGAAAAACTGAAAAAGTAAATGAATAAGGCTCCCGAAACCAATGTATTTGAGAGAATGAGTTTTCCTTATTTTTGCGAAACAATTCCTTACCTTGTTCTCGAATAAAAAACTTTCCTCACCCATATTCTTTACGTACATTTTTGTCAAAATCCTTAATAAAGATTTATACAGACATTTTTAAATGTTCCCCACAGACATTTTGAAATACTATCTGGTATCCCTGGTTGGTACACTACAAAAAACATGCTTTTTTAAATTTTGTGAAACGTGCCCTGCTGGATGGATTGTAATTTGGGATAGTGATAGATATACGTAACCGGTTTTCTTCCAATCAGATTGCCGAATACTTCAACAGAGGGTATTCGAATTCAAAGAAAAGGTCTGCGTAGAATCTGTTCAATCACATCAAATGCTTTGAAAAACGTCTCCGGACGGCGGCTCTCTGTACCGACCAATTACAATTTTATTCATGCAGCTTTTTCCACCAAGCAACTTACTAATAAGCTGCTAGTTGTCCTTTCCAATTTGTCATATGGTAAACAATTCTCAGGACGATCTGCTGAGTATCAAAACACTCCCTCCGTTTGCTCCCTTTCTTCAAATGTTATCCTTATTGGCAAGCTCAACCTTTTTATCATAAATCCCTTCACCCCGCGCTCCGATTACTTCTTTACATTCCGCCCGAACCGAGTGGCTGCGAATTGGAAGAATGGGTGGAATGGCACAAAATACACAAGAATTAACAACAACAAACGAAAAGGAAAGAAATTAAAATGAAATAAAAATAATAAATTCAAAATCCCGACACCGTCATCGTCCGACGGACAGACATTGCTCGGCGACAATCCGCAAGTGAAGGAGCAAATCCTCGAGCTCACACATGCACGCCTGCTACTGACCGGAGACCGGCAAGCCGTCGTCGTCGGCCGTGGTCGCATCACCTCGATCATCGCAGCAGCCAGCAGCCAGCCAGCCCAACTACGGACTGATTCCGGGCAGCAGCATTAAAAATAAATGCAGGGTGTGTATTCCAGGATGGGCTGCAGCGCTGAAAAGGGAGCATCATCCCAGGCAACACCAAATTGGTCGGTCTCGAGTGGGCCACTATTGCTGTTGTCGTCGAGTCGTTCGTCGAGGGAGGCTTGGGGGGAGCGGTAGCGTCCCGACTCGATCATGTCTGGAGCGTATCACCGCGTCCTGATTCCCTCCTCTTTTGCCCGCCTCGTCGCAGCACAGGGCGAGTGAATTCATATTTTTCGCCACAGTTTGTTGACCCCGGCAGCGAGAATGGCAGCGAAAACAACAAAAACAAAGACCTGTCTGTGTTGGTGGAGGCAACAACGCTGCGCTTACGGGAGCAAAGCGTGATACGGAAGAGGAAGTCGTTGAAAGTGTGTGCGCGCTGGGCTGCTGGCGGAGGAACGGGGGGCTGGCTGGTGGTGGCTTGCAACGGAGCAACAACAATAACAACAACATATGAGGTCGTAGGGAAGCAAAGAGGATGCCTAAAAATCTTCACATTTTCGTTTTATGTGCAATTTCTCCCCGCCTGTGTGCTGTTTCGCTCTGACGCATGGTAGCATGGAGTGTTTTCTGTTTTTGTGGCGATGATATGTGTTGGTGTATGTATACCGGCTATGCTCTACGCTGTATGGCAATGTTCGGGATTGCAGTTGTAGTTTGCAGACACAACCATCACCCATCGGCAGCGGCGGAAACATAAGTGTATTTATGTTGGGAAGCATATTGGGAGCATAAAAGTTGGAGAGTTCTCTTTTGGGGATGATCTGTTTTGCATCAACGTTGTTTGCTTAGCTTGTTCTAGAATAATTCCAACTGAATTTTTGGAAACTTAAGGGATAAATTATAAGATTGGGTATGCTATTTTATTATTAATTTCGCTTGTAGCTTCCGTGCTTTTGTTGCGAGGTCACAAAATACCTCCATATAAATCAAATCAATCGAAAAAACTTTCCGTCACATGACAAGTTTGTTTATGCCTCTTCTTTTATGTCAAGGAAGTGTTCCATCACAGTGAAAATTAAAATTATTCAATGATTTTTTCTTCTTCTGATTTCAAGTTTCTATACTGCAATATTATAAAAAACAAATGTGAATGTGAAGATAAATAAATCGCAAATGTTGTTCGGATGACCAAATTATAAATTCTCTTTAGCTACCAAACGGAGTGGCGTCAACCTCATTTTCTGGTTAATTATTACCTCCAAGAATCACCTCTTGCTCAGAATCACTTATAACAGATTCATATAGTGTAGCTTAAATTTGTTTGAATTCCGATTTTTGATTCCAGGGATCAACAAATTAAAACAATAAAACCCTTGAGGTCTTTTTTCAATATTGTAGAACGCTGTACTGTTTATAAGAGATGATGATTTGTAAATAAATTGCACACCATGCTGTTAGAGGTACACAGTTCGAACAAAACAAGTAAATTTATGACGACTTAGATGTAACAGATCTACTTCCGTCATATCCAATAGAAATTTGAGTGTGATCTCAAATTTATAGCAAAGAAATTTTTTAGCTGTAAACTGTACTTGTACTTCATAAATAAGCGCTGTAAGTTTAAAATCTGCTTTAATCTACCGGTCAAATATGTTGGGATTCGAAAAAGCAGATTATTTGCTTGTTTTTTAAAACGTAAAATGAACAAATTATTTACAACAATTTTTATATTGGACTTTTATGAAGTTTTCTACAAAATGATTCCATTTGTGTTATATAGTTTTTTTTTTCACTCATCGACAGAGAACAAAGTGCAGTCAAATGACTCTTTTTCAGATGATTTCCAAAGAATCCGTACTATTTGAAGGCCGGTTCAAATTTTTCAACCGGGCACTTGTAAACATGCAGATTTCGGTGAATTCGAACGTGGTTCTTGGAATCCAACACACTTCCGCTGCGATTTCCACAGTCACACACCATGTTTTCGAACAATTTCAAAACGTACTCCAATATTTTCAGCTTTTCACTCCCGAATCTAAACGTTCACAATATGGCGGTGACAGCTTTTTGATTCTGGCGTGACAAGCTGAACGGTGTTGCTGAATTGTGTTCAGCTCATGTAAATTTCAAGCGTTTGAGTTGGAAAAATAAGAGCACTTCGTATGATTATATGCTGTCGATTGCAAATATGAATTCAGCGTACAATATTTTTTTAAATGTGATACAGTTTTACATGAACTTGCTATTTACTGTGTTTTGAATTGAAAAATATGTTCAACGATTAATTAAGTCTACGAGTTTTCAGCGATGGTTTAGATTACATCGTAAGTAATTTTAATATTTTTTTCTGTGTACTGTTTACGTGTGTAAACAAAAGTTGACCAAACATGTCATTTAAAACCCGATATTTTTTTTCAGGAATTGCATCGAAAATCAAAAACTCTTATTCAAAATGCTCCGCTATTTTTGAAAATCGACTGACTTTTTAAAGATTTTCAAATCATGTAAAGTGTGTTTTCGAAAAAAAAATGGCACTAACACATTTACTCACCAAAATTAAACCGATTATCGGATTTTCTTGAAATTTTCAGGGCATGAAAAACTACTAATAAGTTATGATTTAATTTAATTTGTTTTAATCAATTTCATCTCCCATCCCGAGTACCCGCACCTTCCTCTTCACTCCAGTCATCAAATTTTATACAACCGATTTTCCCAGATTTTGGTGTTTTTACGCATATTTTCTTCAACTACAGCGTAGTGATAAATAGTTTTGGGATGTATACAGAGTTCCGTCTTCACAATCACCCACAATTTTTCAATTGGGTGAAGCTCCGGTGAGTTTAGTGCGTTCATATATTTTGGCACAAAATTGACTGCGCTGGCTCGGTTCCTCTCCAACACGTTTCGAGCGTGATCAGGTCAAAACACAGTTGATCCTTTGTGCTTTCTTATGAATGGCAAAAGACGCTTCTTGCGATAATTTCTTCTGTAGAACATCCTTCGGAACATCGAACATAGACTTCACAACGAAATATTCTTGCCAAGGAAGTTGACGGAAGTCGGCCTTGACGTAAGTTTCGTCAACCATCACGATGTAACACGGTTGGGTGAGCATTTGGCGCAACAGTTGGTGATATCTTGCTTCCCAACAAACATCGGTGTTGAATTAGAGCTTGTTCAAACAAATTTGGAGAAGCTATTCAGCTATTCTAGAAGAAACAGCTGAATAGCTTCTCCAAATTTGCTTGAACAAGCTCCAATTCAACACCGATGTTTGTTGGGTTTTCATTCCAGTTTGGTGCTTTTTGCACCTTGTATACTTGTAACCTAGCCCGCTGCACAAAACCAACTGACCCCTTGGACTTTTATGCGAAATCTCGAATCGACATGTTCCTGACCATTTTTCTGTCCATTGGAACCACTTTTACGGTAACTCCCTTCCTTCCTTCGAGCACTCAGACGCTTCTTAAAAGGTTCTTATCACACGAGACACAGTTGCATTTGCAATTTCTAGAGCTTTTTAGCGATCCACCGGTGCTACGCCTGTGGATTTTAATTGTAAGTGCCAGTGCTGCAAATTATCAAATCATTCATTTGAATTCGAACAAATACAAACCATCAGTCGAACATGGCGAACCATCTGTTCATTTGTGCCATTTAATTGAAAGACGACATATTCATTTGAACCGCTGGTCATAGTGATCGTTGAGTTTAACTTTTGTCAAATGAACAGAACAGTCATTCGATTGAAGCAGTGACGAAGAATCTTGTGGCATCCAGAAGGGAAGGCGGAAAACAGAAGAGTGAAACCTCTGTGTGGGAGGAAGGATATCGAGCGTACTGCCAGATTAACGGAAATACCGCTTGCACATTCAAAGGAATATTCAAAGGAAGGGCAGCAGGGTAAATGCATCCTTCTTTTTGGGGAAATGCTCCTTAAACTTTGTAAAAATGATCCTTAGATGCTTTTGCCCGGTATAATGCAATCGGAGGTATTAACCTTCTGGTTAGCGCTTGCCGGTTGTTTTGACGGGTCTTAAGTTTCTTCAAGATTGTATAGGGCATATCGCACAAGTAGCTTTGAAAATATGCGAAGCCGTGGCCTTTGAAATGAAAACCAAGCTTCTCTGCTTAATGATTAATTCAGCCTCTAGACTCAATCATCATGTTCTGGGAATTGGTGTGCAATTTGCTGCAGGTGAAAAAATTGTAACTAGGACACTAGGTAAGTTTACACACTGCAATAGAATCATACGTTTATTTCTGCCTTTGTATCTTTCTACGATTTTTTGTGTGACATTAACCCAAACAAAAAATTTAAATTATCAACATGGTGTCATTTTCTCCTATTCCACTAAAAATAATCTATAATCGGGCATGTTGTGTGTAAAAATCCACTGAAAAAAATCATAGAAAAAAGCCAGGGCAAAATGAATTGCTAAACTGTGCTGAGGTATTTGACATGTTTGACTGTTCATCGTTGCAAATCTACGATTTTATTACAGGAATGATTGAGGTCAAGGATCGCCAAACTGCTGGATTGTTAAAAGCTAAAGTTTTGGAACTGTTGGCTCGTTATGGGATAAAAATCGACCAAATTTATTCAATCACCGTGGACAATGGGGCAAACATGCTTGCCTGCGTTAGAAAACTGAAAGATGAGTTTGAGGCATCGGTGTTGATCGAGGAAGAAGAAGAAGATTGTACGAATATAGCTGCGGACATGGCCGATAAACTTGCAAATGATTTACATGATCAGACGCGAGACAACTTGAACCTGGTGAGGTGTGCGGCCCATAGTCTACAACTAGCCATCCTCGATGTTGCAGATAAAAGCCACCCCAATGTTTAGCAGATAACTAATGTTGCTAAGCGTTGTAAAAGCATAAAATTCAAGACGAATTTTGATTATCATGAGGCCACGTATCCTCCTGTGTGGTGTCAGACGCGATGGCGAGGGATTTTTAAGATGCTCAATAGTTTCTTTGAGCAAAAATCGTTTTTTGTCCAGCTGGCAATGATGTGACTCACTAACCTCAGGGGCTCCATGGGGTTCAAAATGGCCCTGTACTTTGATCCTCGTTTCTCGTTCATCGAAATTCACCATCGATGAAAAGGAGCAGTCACAGGTAACGTGTAAAAAATAACCCCCAAAACCAAAGTTTTTTTTAAATATTTTTCAATTTACAGAGATTCTTTTTCAAACGTGAGATCGTATCAAACGGCTGGACACGGATATCTTTGAACCTACTGCCTTAGGTAACCAAAACGACGAAGGCAATGAGAAAGATGATTTTGTCATCGAAATGTACGGTGGTACTCTTCATGTTGTTCAAGTTCCACATTTCAGCAGCAGCTTAAATCACTTGAAGCAGAACAACGCCAACCTACATCATACAATGTTTGGGAACACTGGATGAAACGCAGAACGAGTCACCGTGAACTATCTTCTGTTGCTGCTGTTGTAATGTCTGTACCAGCAACCCTATCAATGGTTGAGCGGGTGTCAGGGCCTTAGCACTCGTTCTTTAACCTCATCGGTCCACATTGGGCGAAGACACCCTTGAACACATCCTTCTGATAGAACTGAACAAACAGGTTTATGAACAAGTCATTCTTAGCTTGTACAATTGGAATGATACACATGAGAACTATGTCGTATGAAAGGCGATGACCGATTCTTTTCTATTGTTTCTTCTTAATTATTAATTTTAAATTTGGACTTTACTACTTTATCTTTCATTCAATATAATTAAAAATAAACAAGCAACCGGATAGCAATCAACTGATATTATATATTTAAATTTATTTCAAATGGCTATATTTGCTTCCTGATAGAAGAATTAATAAGGATCGCATACTTTAAATATATTCTCCTTCAAAATGTATCACTCTGACACTAAACCTACATTAATAATGAATGATTCGTGTAACTGTTAAAACCTTAACGCATCACCTTTGACACGTTTCTAAAGGGTGTATTCGATAAAAATGGCACACACATATATACTCATCAAAATTAAACTGATTATCGGATTTTCTTGAAATTTTCAGGGAATGAAGAACTACTAATGAGTTTTGATTTACAACATTTGTTTTATTCAATTTCGTCTCCCATCCCGAATGAAGGTGCGGACACTCACTCCACCCATCAAATTTTGTACAACCGATTTTCCCAGTGTTTTTGTTGTTTTGACCCAAATTTTCTTCAATTCTAGCACTGTTTTTATAGTTTTGGGATGTTTGCGAAGTTCCGTTTTCATAATTGCCCAGAATGTTTCAATTGGACGAAGTTCCGGTGAATTTGGTGGGTTCATATCCTTTGGCACAAAATTGACTCCGTTGGCTCGGTACCACTCCAATACGTTTCGAGCGTAGTAGAAGAATGCTAGATCAGGCCAAAACAGAGTTGATCCTTTGTGCTTCTTAATGAATGGCAAGAGACGCTTCTTAAGGCACTCTTCCGTGTAAATCGCACCGTTTATTGTTCCGGAAGTGATGAAGGGAGCACTTATTTCACCACATCCGCAAATCGCCTGCCAGATTAGAAACTTCTTTGCAAATTTCGATAGTTTCTTCTTTCGAACATCCTCCGGAACATCGAACTTCGACTTGGCAACGAAATATTCTTGGCCAGTAAGTTGACGGAAGTCGGCCTTGACGTATGTTTCGTCATCCATCACGATGCAACCGGATTTGGTGAGCAGCTTCGTGTAAAGTTTCCGGGCGCGGGTTTTCGCAATGATGTTTTGTTTTTCATTCCGGTTTGGGGCTTTTTGCACTTTGTAAACATGTAACCCAGCACGCTTCATGGTTTTCTGCACAAAACCGACTGACACCTTAGACTTTTTAGCGACATCTCGAATTGACATATTTGGACGGTTCTTGAATTGTTGAACGACTTTCCTGGCCATTTTACTGTCCATTGGACCACTTTTACGACCACTCCCTTCCTTCCTTTGGACACTCAGACGCTCCTTGAAGGTTTTTATTACACGAGACACAGTTGTATTTGCAATTCCAAGCCTTTTAGCAATCCACCGGTGGGACGCCCCTGGATTTTGATTGTGAGTGCACAAAATTTTCTCACGGACAATTTCTTGTTTCGACGACATGACTGGAACTACTGAATGTATAACTATGAAACTTGGCAGATGTAAATAATACACTATGGATAAGATCTACTCAAATTTCTAGGTTTTTTACTCATACGATTCAAAAGTTACAGAAGATTTTCTGTGAGCCATTTTTATCGAATACACCCTTTACGTTCTAAATTTTTAGCCTTTTATGCGCTAAAACTAACGGTTCGTCCGTATTACAGCAATTGCCTAGAGAATGGTCACCTCACCATAATTCCTCAGTTGCCTCTCAGAGTAAAAGAGAGAAATTGTTGAAAAATTGGATATAATGCTTTACGTAATAAATGTACGGCCTCATACCCATAGTCAACCAAACTTGTTTCCAAACTTAATGCTTTTTGCAATTATATTATTACTGAACTCTCAGGTTGGTACTCTTTTTGAAATTCCACAGTTAATAAATGAAAGCCTTCGATGACAATACCAATACATGAATCTGAATATTGCAGCAAGCACAACAATATTCAATGCCCACGGAAGTCGAGAAACTTTTCAATGTCCTCGGGAGTTTATTTTTTTTTTTTTTTTAAAATTTTTTTTTTATAATTTTAATTTTTTTTTTTCCTTCCTCGGGGTTTTTTTGGGAAAAAAAAAAAATCTTTTTTTTTTTGGGGAAATTTTTTTTGTTTGTAAGTTTTTTAATATTTTTTTTTTTTTTAAAAAAAAACACATCCGCTTTTTTTTTTGGTTTTCTTGACCAGAAGAGAAAAAAAAAGTTTTTTATAACTGATGTTGATTAAAAAAAAAAAGTGGGAAAAAAGGGTGTGTGTGTGTGTGTGTGTGTGTGTGTGTGTGTGTGTGTGTGTGTGTGTGTGTGTGTGTGTGTGTGTGTGTGTGTGTGTATACAGTCCAACTCCCCCTGTCTGGCAGTGCTTTTATGGAAGAAAAATGTCTGCAGCTATCATGCTTTTATCCTAATCCCAAACTGTAAACATTTTTAGCCCGGGTGTTGAAAGGTGATAGCTCTGTTGAGATCTAGTGACCCATTTCAGAATGCCTGGTCACTCACGTCCATTCCGAGGTCACTTTCACTTACAACAAGCCCCGCATAAACACAATACTTATATCAATTGGATATTTGTACTATATTTACACTTCCATTATCGCAACATGTTTTGTTACGATCATGGCACGTATTTAGTAGTATGTATTTTGTATTTGTTTATAATTGCTTAGATCTCACCAGTAATGTTTGATGTTTCCTTGCTGATCCTGCTCCTTTTGTTCCACTTTTCGTATTTTTTTTTCGTATCTTCCGCTGTATGATGTGCAGCCATATACTTACTACCTAAGCCACGTGCGACGCTGGCTGAACAGTTGCTTGAATTCCACAACCGCTCGCGTCCATGCAACCATCATTGTAAAACCGCATGCAGACCAAGGTTAGTATGAAAGGTGAAGAAAAAGAAAAAAAAAAATATTTGGTGTATGGAGATTATAGGTGATATTCTCACAACGACTCTTTGTATCTTTGACTGGAAATTTTGAGTCACTCCAAACTAACCATGAAGAGAATATATACATATATATATATATATATATATATATATATATATATATATATATATATATATATATATATATATATATATATATATATATATATATATATTATATATATATATATATATATAATATATATATATATATATATATATATATATATATATATATATATATATATATATATATATATATATATATATATATATATATATATATATATATATATATATATATATATATATATATATATATATATATATATATATATATATATATATATATATATATATATATATATATATATATATATATATACAGCAATTCCATGAAAAAAAGTTATACGATCTCTCAGAATTTTATAATATTCGGTAGGATTGTTCAACATCGAAAAATATTAGACCCGTATTTTTTTATTTCGTTATTAGACTGGACCTTTCTGCGTTAGACTGGTCCAAAAAATCGTGATTTTTCAAAATCTTCAATTTTCAAAAATTTATAACTCCTAAACCATTTAACCGATTTTAGTCATTTTTGGTCATTGTATTGGTATTTTTTTGAATTTCCAAGAAAAAATACGAAACCTTTGAATATATCAATTTTTGTATGAAAAAAATACAAAACAAATAGTTTTTCTTGAATTTGACTGCGAGGGGCCTCAACGACTCCTTGTTTTAGTATTTTTAAATGAAAGAACATTAAATTTTACATAACATATCAAAAAATTGGAGATGTTCTGCGTGTCGTTTTGGAGATACAATTTTTTAAATAATAAATCATTACTCTTCATTTTATACATCACCCGCCTGTAGAAACGATGAAGATGCATGGTAGATTACCATGCGTCTCCATCCAATCAAACCTATGACTAATGAAATCTATGAGTTACTTACAAACTTAGTATAACATTCGAATCAGTCTTTAAGGCTTTCCGTTAACCACACAGACCAATTGCTATTTTTTGACGATTACCTTTTCAAATAAATAAGGCTTTAAAATTTCAAATATTTTTGCTTAGTGTAAGTTCCAAGAAAAAAACATTTTAAAGCCGCGCGACATGATGAACATGTTAAAAAATAAGAAAAACACTTTTATACATTTATTTTTATTTATTAAGTTTTTTCATAACAATTTTATACATTTTTCTTCCGTTGAAAATGAATTTTGTTTCACAATAATATACTCTTCGTTTTGAGGCTTAAAACTATGGAATGACTGAGTCCCTGAAATTTGCTTCACACGTGTGTAACGATTTTTTAATTTTCTTTCCATTTTATTATAGTCGGATTCCGAAAAAAATTGATAAACATAATCATGTCGCAGTGCGTCTTTTTTTGACTCAATGCATAGCGTTCATAAAAAGTAAGTTATCAGGTTTAGAGAAAATTTATTTCTTCTCAGATGGATCTGGAAGCCAATACAAAAATAAAATGACCGCTTTTAATTTGTGCAACATGCAAAAAGATTTTGGCATAGATGCCGAGTGGAATTTTTTCGAATTTCTGATACTTTCACTATTGGTCAAACTCTTAATCTAACATGCATGTTTACAGCACGAGAGGGATCCCTTTAATTCAAGAGACTATTAAAGCAAAGCTAACCGATATAGAGAAGAATTGTTCTATGACCTCGAGGCTACTCCCTAAGCGGACCCTCCGCGTCCTACTCTTTTCATAAAACCTTAGCCTTTAATTCTTTGTCAGCATCTCTCCTAAGTAACATTTTTCGATGACCTTTGTTCAGTTCGAGGGGTCTGATCCCTAGCTTAATAATATGTTGTTAGAGTTAGTGCTTTGACCACGGCTGCCGTATACTTATTATTCAGGACTTATTATTAGTTGCACACTATCATGATCAAAACACTCACTCTTTTCAATAATGAAGCGAACAATAAGATTATTAATGATACCAACTGTATTTTGATGTTTAATGAATGACAGTTAGAGAATAAGCAACAATGAAAAAAAAAACTGTCAAGCAAATGAAAAGGGAACTTTTTGTCGTTTCCCTAAATTATTTGATATCAGATAAATGTAGATTGTCCCTAGCTTCGTCTAAGAGTGAATTGCGGTTAAACCCGCCAGTATCACACCTGTTTCAGTGCCTTCAAATAAACGTACTACGACGTGGCAATTTAAAGAAAGCATAGTGTGATACTATCACTGCTGATCATGTTCTTGGTCTCCCATGCTGGCCCTTTGCATGAGATTAGCCCTCTCACCTACGACAAGGTGACAACCATGATCTCCGAGAGGGAGCATAAATGTGTGAATAAGGAGTGTATCGAAAATAAGCTATCCACAAACTTTCTTTCAAATTTTGTTGAAAACCGATATTTTATTCATACAAAAAATTAATCCTTTATTGTACGAGGTTAAACTTGAACATAATGAAGACCGGATGAAATTTAAGCTATTCCTTGACGAATTTTCGAGCTTTGGATCGAATAATCTTCATCAAGTTCCGGACAAGTGTTGCATCGCATTTTTTGGACGCTTGAGCCCAAATTTTTTTGAACTCCTGCATTTTCCCAGCTGCCTTACCAGTCTTCTTGAAGACCCTCTTCACGATTGCCCAGTAGCGTTCGATGGGTCGAAGCTGAGGGCAATTTGGTGGATTGATATTTTTCTCAACGAAATCTATACCCTTTTCCGCAAGCCAATTGAGAGTGGTTTTGGCATAGTGAGCCGACGCTAAATCCGGCCAAAACAGTGGAGGTGTACTATGCTTCTTATATAAAGACAACAATCTCTTTTGGAGAAACTCAGATCGATAGATTTCCGCATTTATAGTTCCGGTAGTGTAAAAAATGGTTGACTTCAAACCACAGGAACATATTGCTTGCCATACCAGTACCTTTCGGCCGAATTTCTCCACATGAATCGACCTGTCCGCATCGCTCACATCCTCCCCAACGACGGCAGTAAAGTATTGTGGACCTGGAAGGGTTTTTGAGTCCTCCTTTACATAGGTCTCATCGTCCATCAAAACGCATGCATCCGGACGCTGCAAAAGACGCGAATACAATTTCCGGGCCCTTGTTGCGGCTCGTTTCTTCTGTTCTGCACTTTGTTTCGAGATTTTCTGCTTCTTGTAGGTCTTCAGGTGGTTTCGCCTCTTGATACGCTGGATCATTCCGACACTCATTCCTGCTTTTTTGGCCAAATCACGTATTGACATTGATTTGTTCTTCATGATTAGAGATACCACTTTCTGCTCCAGTTTCGGGTTGGAAGAACCGGGTTTTCTGCCTCTTCCTGGTAGCTCATCCAAAGAATAGTGTTCCCCAAACTTATTAATTATGGTTTTAACACTTGCGTGATGAATTCCAAACCGCTTCGCCAATTTTCGCATAGTAATACCCTTCTCACTTAGCCATGTGTCCAGAACCTTAATTTTCACTTCCTTTTCAATACGCGACATTTTGAAAACGCAGAATTTGAACCGCACAAACAAGTAAACAAAAGAAAGCTGACAGTCAAACGCACAGCATGCAGTGTTCAGAGCATAAAAAAACCATCACAAATACATGCGTACAACGCAAATGTATGTGGATAGCTTATATTCGATACACTCCTTAAATTCAAAACTTGCTGCAATCTTTGGCTTCATATGTTTTAAGGTTAGAATTGAAGCAGATTGACTTGTTTTTTTTCCTTTCCAATATAAAAGAAATAGGTAATTTATTTCAAGAATTTATATTATTGACTTTTTTAAACAATTCTTCAACCTAATTCCAATTGAGTCTAATTATCTTTTTCCAATTATTCCTAAGGGATGTTGAGCTCAGGTATTTGCAAAGCTTTGCCGACATATTTGTCGGCTGGATACTTGAAAAAATGCAGGATTTGTTGAATTCAGATGTGGTTCCTAAGATCCCACACACTTTTGATACACATATACTTTTGATGTACATACACAGTCTCGCACATGTTTTTCGTACACTTTTGAAACGTTCTTCGATATTCTACCCGCTTCACTGCCGAACGAGCATGTACACAATATGGCGCTCACAACGGTTATTCTGACTTGACAAGCTAATCGGTGGTACTGAATTGTATCGAGATCATGTAAATTTCAAGCGTTTAAGAAGAAAAAACAAGTCAACAAATATGAATTCAAGCAGGAAGATTGGTATGAATAAGGTTTACGGTATTTTAAATTGAATAATGCATTCGGCTATTAATTATGGCGACATATCTTCAGTGAAGCAAAACAAATTTAGTTAGCTTAGAAGTGACAGCGGTAACCCTGAAAACCGGCAAAGTAAACATCATCATTATACTGGGATAAAATCATTTTCAGTTTTCATGATTTTTTTAATGAAAATCCAAGGCACTGATCTTGATGAAGAATTTCTTGTTGAAATTCCTAGCGAAATCGATCGAATTCAAAGTTTGGACTATGAACTAAGCGCTGCCTCTTCCTAGCGTAAGTAAGCTTAATTATATGATATATTTGGGTGAGGAGAAGGAATTTTGTATTCGTCCGTAGTGTGGCTCGTCGTCGATCACTTAATTTTGAGTGATCATCAACTTAGAGCTGGCCCATAAACCATTTGCATGCATTGCCAGAGTACATTTCTCTCTTGCAATATATAGGGAGGACGGGGCAGCATATTACAAATACCGCGGTTTTTGTTGTTAATTCATTTATTTGTACAGGCTCAATCGAATCAACTTTACAGAGCCAAGTTTTCATGTTTATATACATCAGTTATCTTAGAACTAAGGTAAAGGGGGTGGAACCGATTACTCGCGGCCGTCTCGAGGTTAATAGGAATTACAATTTTATGGATGGGTAAATTGCGGTGGAAATTTTAAACAAAGCATGAGGAACAGTGGTTTTCTTATATCTGGAATTTCAAATTACAATTTTTTAATTGACCGTTTTCAATTTAAAAAAAAATCCCCACACACACACACACACACACACACACACACACACACACACACACACACACACACACACACACACACACACACACACACACACACACACACACACACACACACACACACACACACACACATAACACTCACACACACCGATGCACACAATCCTCAAAAATTTTACCTAAACAAATAAGTTAATCAAACTACAATCTAAGGCTAATGTTAGTCAAAAACACATAAAAGAGTTTCATAATCTCCAGATCGCGTGCAGCCAAAATGTCTCGAATCGGTACATTGGGTTGTCTACCTCGAGCCCGAAGGGAATCATAAAGCTCAGATCTGACTCCACGATGTACAAAACCAAATAACGTGATCTGCTTCCTGGTAACCTTGTCCACATTCACAGAGATTGCTGTATCCTACCCCAACAAGGAACAAATGAGCGTTTAAAGAATAATGATTGGACATGAGGCGAGACATCACACGAATGAAGTCTCGACCCACATCCAATCCCCTGAACCAACATTTCTTAGACACCTTAGGAGTGATAGAGTGTAGCCATCGCCCCAAGTCTCCTTTACTCCATTTATACTGCCAGCTATCGAGTGATATCTGACGATAAATGTAGAAAAATTCGATGAAGGCGATTTGTCGGTCATAAATATCGCCTTCGATAGCGCCCACCCTTGCAAGCGAGTCCGCTTTCTCATTGTCAGAAATTGAACAATGAGATGGGACCCAAACAAAGGTGATAATAAAAGAACGTGAAGATAAAGCACTTAGAAGACCTCGTATTTTCATAAGAAAATAAGAGGTGTGCTTTACCGGCCTCAAGGAGCGAATAGCCTCTATAGAACTAAGACTATCCGTGAAAATGAAGTATTGATCCGGTGTAAGAGAGGCAACAGTTTCTAAAGAAAAGTGAATTGCTGCCAATTCCGCGACAAAAACAGAACAAGGTGCTTGAAGTTTACGAGCGACGCTATAATTTTCATTATATACACCAAAGCCAGCGGAGTCCTCTATCAAAGACCCGTCAGTGAAAAACGTTTTGGTGGAATCAACTAGGCCAAACTTTGCAGCAAATATCACCGGAGCAATCATAGGACGATGATGCTCTGGGATTCCACGAAGCTCCTGTTTCATGGATAAATCAAAATGAACCGAATTTCCGAAGTTGGAGAAGCAAACACGATTGGGAATATTCAGCGAAGGGCTGACATCCTGTGTTATGTACAAATGGTACAAGGTCATGAAGCGAGTTTGAGGATTCAACTCAAGGATCTTCTCAAAATTTTCAATCACCTGGGGGTTCATAACTTCACACCTGGTGAGGAGCCGGAGAGATAATTCTGAAAACCGATCCGAGAGTGGCAACATGCCAGCCAGCACTTCAAGACTCATGGTATGAGTCGAGTGCATACAACCTAACGCGATACGAAGACACCGATACTGAATACGTTCCAGTTTGATGATGTGCGACCGAGCCGCTGACTGAAAACAAAAACTACCGTATTCTATAACCGACAAAATCGTTGTCCGGTACAACGTTAGAAGATCTTGCGGATGCGCTCCCCACCAGGTCCCGGTAATTGTTCTGAGAAAGTTGATCCTTTGTTGGCACTTTCGCTTCAGGTACTCAATGTGGGATCTCCAGGTGCACTTTGAATGGAACCAGACCCCAATATATTTAAACGACATAGTATGAGTTATTGGTGTACCCAATATTTGAAGCTTTGGTTGTGCTGGGATATGCTTCTTAGAAAAAACTACCAACTTTGTTTTCTCCGTAGAGAATTCGATACCTAGCTCGAGAGCCCAAGTAGACAAATTGTCTAAGGTATCCTGTAAGGGTCATTGCAGATCGACCCTATTGGGTCCCGTGACAGACACTACGCCGTCATCTGCAAGTTGTCTCAACGTACAATTCTCACTCAGACAACCGTCAATGTCTTTGACATAAAAAATATACAAAAAGGGGCTTAAACATGATCCCTGAGGGAGACCCATGTAGCTAAATCGAGAAGCTATAGAGGTTCCATGAGAAAAGCTCATATGTTTCTCTGACAGCAAATTGTACAAAAAATTGTTCATTAATGGTGAAAAACCACAAGCGTGGAGTTTATCTGAGAGAACTTCAACAGATACTGAATCAAAAGCCCCCTTGATATCCAAGAAAACAGAAGCCATTTGCTCTTTTTTAGCAAAAGCTAACTGAATCTCTGTGGAAAGCAACGCGAGGCAGTCGTTCGTTCCCTTACCCCTACGGAAACCATATTGAGTATCTGAAAGCAGGTTATTCGTCTCAACCCATTTGTCCAGGCGGAAGAGGATCATTTTCTCCAACAACTTTCGAATACAAGATAACATCGCGATGGGTCGATAGGAGTTGTGGTCGGACGCGGGTTTACCAGGTTTTTGAATGGCAATAACTCTCACCCGTCTCCAGTCATCCGGTACAATGTTGAGAGCCAGAAACTGATTAAACAAGTGCAACATGCGCCTCTTAGCGACGTCTGGAAGGTTCTTAAGCAAGTTGAACTTGATTCTATCAGCTCCTGGAGCCGTATTGCCACACGAAAGGAGTGCGAGAGAGAGTTCTACCATTGAAAAAGGTTGGCTGATCTCATCTATCGAATTCGTGGTTTCGCGAGGAAACATTTGTGCTGGCACAGAATCTGGACAAACTTTTCGCGCGAACTTGAGGATCCATTGGTCCGAATACTCCTCGTTCTCGTTGTTCGTAATTCTGTTACGCAATCTTCGCGCCGTGTTCCAAAGGGTATTCATCGACGTTTCACGCGATAGCCCGTCCACGAATTGTCGCCAGTAACCGCGTTTCTTGGCCTTGATGAGGCTCTTAAATTCTCGTTCGAGAGCCGTGTACCTTTCGAAGTGCTCAGGTGTTCCACGTCTACGAAAAACTTTGAACGCGTCGGACTTTTTGCGGTAAACCTCGGTGCATTGCTGATCCCACCATGGGGAAGGAGGTTTCCTGTGAAATGACGTTCCTGGAACTGGTCGAGTTTGAGCTTGAAGCGCGCTTTCCAAAATCAGGTTGGAGAGGAAGTTATATTCCTCCAGCGGTGGAAGCCCTTCTACCGTTGTAACGGCTTCATCTATTGCTGTCCTGAACCTTGTCCAATCGATATTACGAGTTAGATCATACGTGACGTTGATCGATTCCGGCGGAGTGAGCCCGGTGGCAACCGAAATTTTAATAGGCAAATGATCACTACCGTGGGGATCCTGGATCACATTCCACGTGCAATCCAACGATAATGAATTCGAGCAAAGTGTGAGGTCTAACCTACTGCCAAGTGAGGATGGACCAGCCAAGCGTGTAATTTCTCCATTGTTGAGAACGGTCATATTGAAGTTGTCACAGAGGTCATATATCAAAGAAGACCGGTTGTCATCGTACAGTTCTCCCCAGCCTGTACCGTGAGAGTTAAAATCTCCCATGACCAACCGCGGAGCAGGAAGAACCGAACAAATATCTGAAAGTTGTTTCTGGTTTATTGAGGCTCTAGGAGGAATATAAACGGAAGCAATGCAAAGGCTTTTATTTTTAATAACAGCCTGACATGCGACAACTTCAATACCTGGAATTGGAGGAAAATTCACTCTATAGAAGGAGTAGCACTTTTTGATCCCCAAAAGTACTCCTCCTCCACGTGAATCCTCACGATCAAGCCGAATAATGTTGAAATCGTGAATCGGAAGATCGATTTCGGGTGAAAGCCATGTTTCACAAAGAGCAAATGCATCACAACTGATATTGTGAGCTAAAAATTTAAATGATTCCAATTTAGGAATAAGACTTCGACAATTCCACTGCAGAACAGTGATCAAATCCCCGACCTCTTTTGGCAAATTATCCATCGAAGGAAATGATAGCTGCAAGGAGGGGCCACTTTAATGTTAATTTCTTCAAAAAAGTTTTCACAGTGGGAAGCATTGCCATAACAATGCTTTTAAGAGGGTCAGACATTTCGAGGTACTTGAAAATACCTTCCACAATATCATCAAATGAGAACAGCCCAGATGAAGAGGGGGCTTCTGTTCTTAAAATCGGGGCATCAGGGGTTTTGGATGTCCCCGGGAGAGATGGGAAATCCTGTGTGTAGTTGGCACTTCGAAAACCAGGAGGATTTGGATTATCCTTATTTCCACTGCTCTTTGAATTGGGCATGTTGATTTGGGGCTTCTTTTCAGCTACTTTCCCTGCTCGGATGCGTCTTCGCTTCCGTGAAGCACCTTCCGGAAAACTGAAAGAGGTCCCCTCCTCAACCAAGTCCGAATCAGACTCGTCATCTGACAGAGCAGCAAAAGGATTTGTATTGATATCGGGTGGCGAGGCTTTCTTAAGCATTTCTGCAAAAGATTGCCTTGAACGTTGTTTCAGAGAACGTTCCAATTTTTCCCCGCGTTGTTTGTACGCCGGGCATGACGAAAGAGCATGGGGAGGAGTTCCCTTGCAGAAAACGCATTTTAGTGTGTTATCTGCACAGGGACCAGCCTCATGTTTCTCCCCGCAAGTTGAGCAGCGTGCCTTATTGCCGCAATGAGAGGCCGTATGCCCCATCTGCTGGCAGTTTTGGCAGATCATTACCCGGGGTACAAATAACCGCACAAGTTTGTCCAGTTCTAAGTAGTGAGGAAGGGCAGAGCCAGAAAAGGTCACCCGAAACGAGTCTGTGGGGGTAACTTTTTCTTACCCTCGCTGTGCGATATTTTCACTAATTTTGTTACTTCCAGTATCTGTACTGGGGGGAGCAGAGGGTTATTGAATCGGCCAACCGCCCACTTCTCCAAAATTTCAGTGCACAGACTCGCCTCTGTGACCACTCCTACAATCTCCACATCACGAGCTGGAATATAAACTCTATATTCCAGTGTAAAATGCTGGGAGGAAGCAATCTCATTAGTCTGCTTCAGGTTAGAGACGACAACACGGAGTTTAATAAATTTACCTTTCGTGATCTCTATCACGGCTGAGAATCACTTCGTCAAATCAGTAGTTATTTGGTACACGTTCAGAGGTTTAATTTTGGGCTGAAAGTAGACAACCCATGGACCGACCGAGTCCATTGGATAAGATCGCGATCGGAATTTTTGTTTGTGCCTCCCCATCATCAGGTGGCAAAGGCACTTTTTCAGCTAAACCGTCCATGTCGAAGAAACCTCTTCAACATGCACGATTTGACTTACTTGTGGGAGCGTTGAACGCCCCGGGAAATATGCGGGAAAAAGTCGGCAATTTCAAAATCCATTGGGATTTTTTGTCATATGGAAGGAACCATACTCACACCTTTTTCAAACGATTCGAGTAGCGTTTTTGTCATCTACTCGGTTCAACGATCTCATTAACGGAATGAAACAGTGATTGACATTGGCATGTGGATCAATTTCTGCTGGGTTTTTTCAGCCTGTTCAAAAATGTACCGCTTAGAAAATCTGGCTACACGGCTGTGACATGTGAGGTTTCGCACATAACTTAATTTTGTTTTTATTTTACTTGACTGGAACTCCTTTTGTGATCCTTTTGACATAAGCATCGCTATTGTATGCCTTTCTGTAAATTTCAGTGCAAAGACTAACTTTGCATGTTTTTTACAATATTTTTTCATTTTATATGCTAGACGAGTTCCGCCAACCTGGGGTGGTAACACTGCTATCATTTTTAAAACATCATAAAGTCTCAGTGCGTTTGCATAATAGACTAACATTTGTTACTGCAGTGGACAGAAACCTATTATGCCAGTCACCTTACAGCAAAAACAAGGATATTAAACGAATCAGACATTTTTTTTTATAAACGAATGCTTTTCAAAAAATGAGCTGTGCATTTTTCAACCCCTGTTAAATAGACGATTTAAATGTTTGTTTACAAAAGCAGATTCGCTCATTTCGCAAATTTCTCCGGAAATATAAAATGTCGAGTATTCCGATCAAAAGTGTTCGCTGGTGTGGTTGATGCGGTAGACGATAAGATGCTGGGACCAAAGTTGAATTTTGTCATCATGTCTGCAGCAATGGTCGAGTCGTTTCCCAGACCGCATCTCAATAACTTCGTTTCTTTTTGACGATTTGAAAATTGTTAATTGTTAATTGTCAAATCATTAATTGAAAGTGAATTGACGGAGAGCATCTGCAATCTTCTGCCAGCCCTTAATATGAAAATCGAGTTTGCCTCTAAATCGGCAATCAAGAAAGCGAGAGAATTTGCTAAAAATTCCGAGAAATACGTTTTGGCATTCCGCAACGACTGTCGATCTTTTTAATAGGTTTTTATGAAGTAGCTACTCAACAAATCTCCATTAAAATACCCTTTAAGGTGAAAAGGGAGGGAGTCCTAAGAATTATAGGTTAGGTTAATTATCACTTCACGTTTTTGAGACTAAAAATCACACACAAATAAAACAAACAACGCTCAAAATTAGCTCGGGATAAAACTTCTAAATTCCAGTTCCCTAATGATTTTCAGAAGCCTTTTGAACCCTACAATAACTGTCCAAAATTTCAGCTCGTTTGGTGAAACTATATTTTAGCGCCTATGGTTTTAATTTTACATTGGATTTTGGGGATGCCACTGGGAAAACTTACTTTTCCCAGAAAAAGGTGTGATCCATTGTTCCTAAAAAATAAGTCAATCCAATAATGCTCTGGAAAATTTTCCAAGGAAACTTTTCTTCCAAGACCACAAAGCGATTCAACGCGTGTGGAAAAAGTTATTTAGCTAAAACTGATAACTATCCTAACGAATGGCTCATTGAACTGTTTTTTTCTAGCAGCACTGCCATCTGCAACCTGCTGGTGGCTGCGCGAAGAAACCACGTTGTGTGTTGTGCATGTTCACTTAGCATGGAGGAACTGTGCTGCTAGAAAAAACAGTCCAATGAGCCGTTCGATTGGATAGCAATCAGTTTCAGCTCAATAACTTTTTCCACAAGCGTCGGATCGCTTTGAGCTTTGAGCTCTTGGAAGAAAAGTTTTCTTGAAAAATTTCCCAGCGAATGTGAAGGGGTTGATTAATTTTTAGAGGACAACGGGTCACCTCGCCAGATATTTCTTTGTAAAGGTAAGTTTTCCTATAAAAAATACTATGGAAAATTAAAACTGCGAGCGCTAAAATATAGTTTCCACCAGATCGAGCTGAAATTTTGAACAGTTATTATAGGAAACTGAAAGGCTTCCGAAAATCAATAAGGGAACGAAAATAATTTTATTTCATGCATCCGTGTCCCAGGCTAATGTACATCACTTGTATCGAAAACCGAATGTTGTACTTATTTTTGATAAGTTATGTTTAGAGAGGTTGAATGTACGAAGCATCATTGTATGAAACCGAATGTTTATATTTTTTTCGATGTTATGTCAGATGAGGTATGATATAACAGCGATTTTTGTTCTCGTTTGCAAAATTAGAGACCAAAGCAGGCTACGCAATACGCAAGAAGCCAGATTTGCGGCTGTGACCCATCATTTTGCCTAAATGAAACAAGTCAGAAATTCCGATTGAATAATTTCCTCAAAAACTTCAAAAATATCTATCAATTCAATTTACATTTAATCATTTTCCTAGTCGGGAAAATTAGGCAAAAATGCGGGAAAAATTCGGGAAAAATGCGGGAATTTTCAGATTAAGATTGTGTGGCCACCCTGCAATCTCCTCCTTGTCGCCATCTGTTGCGATATTGCGTGCTTAAACTAACTGCATAAAAATCCGTGTGAATCGCAGCCATCGCATACTCCTTAACTAACGATGATGACTGCTACCCACCGATCTGTCCGTGGTAGCATAACGGAAACGTGGCGGTCCACCAGTAGTGTTTCCTAACGACTCCCCTTTTTGAAGAAAAGCTGTCCTCAGCGTATTGGTCCATGGTTTACGTCTTACTCCTGTGGTATGAATGGAATTATGGGAAGTCTGCTCGTCGTTGATGCGACTCTTGGATTCGTCTCGTTTTTGACTGGAGTCTCCTTAGAAATGACCAACGTTGATTTCTGTGGTATGAGTGATTTGGTTATCCAGAGTATAATGATGATTGCCAAAAATATTCAGATTGTGGATATTCCTCCAAACGATAGCCATCCGAAAAGATGTATGTTTCAATGCAGGTTTTCTGTAGTCAGGTTGAGATGATGAAAGTGATGGCGTTGTTCCGTGTGTAGCTCCTGTAAGTACTCTAATGGGATGCGATTTATGATGATGGTTGAATTTACCTTAACACCGTAGTTGGTATAAATGATTTTGCCGGGATTTCCAGGTTCCCCGTTCAATTTTAGCATACAGCTCGAAAATTGTATAAGGAATGCTCCTTTCAATTCCCATCGCTGATTTGAGCAGTTGGATGCTAATATTACATCTGCATCGTTAATGAGAATATTGCCATCATCAAACTCGTTCTGTAGGGCATTGAGCAGTTTCACCCTTTATGATTTGTTGTATGCATTCAGCCGTTGGCTGTAATAGTGAGCTAGGGCATATGTAAATGTTCCTGTATTTAGAGCACGGTTCCTTTATAATATGAAATTTTGGGCCACTCAAATAGTAATTTGAGGTGAGATGAATTCTTGTCCTGTTTGCCGATATAACCGATTCCGCGAAATTAAGTGAGTATTCTGCGTTTTTGATTCTTGGTACTTTTAGAATGTAAATGATGATATCCTTGCTATAAATAATGTAAGCGCTAGCGATATCCAATATATTTTCTGCAACTGTCGCTTCTAGACCATTGTGCTTGAAAAATTGCTGAGCTGCTTCCATCTCCAGGGAACTAATGATGCGGCTGCTAGGGATGTTCTGCCTGGCTAAATCGATTGCTTCCTCTATGCATTCTAACTGTTTAATGAGCTCATCTAAGTTAAACAAAATATTTACAGAATCGAAGCCGGTGAACGTTTCTGACGCTAATGAATTATAGTCTTTTGACATACCTAGTATATCATTTGTGTTCGAACCCGTCTCTTCACACTATCTTGGACACTTTCGCACTTTAGCGTTCTTTTCTGCGGTTTATCGTCCCAAACTAAAACTACTGGATAGGATACTCAACAAGATTTTATTTTAGAACCGACGGGAGTACAAACTGCAGTGACTGACCGGCGAGACGATTTATTTGCTACTGAAACTAAAGCTAAAGAACAAAATAGCAATAGGCTGAGTATTGAACAATGCGAGAAATATAAAACACTATCAGTATTGTTACGGCTCTCCCGTGCTAGCGACGATATATACAATAAAAACTGAGAGAATTTATGCTGCACGGGGGGGCGCTCGAATGGAGCGTACCAGTTTACCTAACAATTTGAAATAGTTTTGAATCTATTTTCAAAAATATGGTTGATAGTTTGTTGTTTTGATCTATTAATGAATTTTATGTTTCGTTTATGATTCTTAAGTCTTCCGCATCTGGGCTACCAGGTACATATTTCCAAATTTCTCCTAATTTTTTCCATCTTTTGACTCTTGAGTATGGTTGTAATTTTCTAAATGTCAAGTTCAATTTATCAATTTTTACTTTTATCAAAGAACTCATTAAACTTTTGCTGTTCATCTTATCCTGAAGCATCATTATTCAAATTTTGAATAGTCTCATCTATTATTTTTAGATCAATCCGGCGTATTAATCTTAAATAGTTATTACTTATCCTAGCTGGTTCAAGGGGTATAAGTATTATTGCCAAAGGATTTTTGTTAAGGTCATGTAAAAGCAGGTCCGTCTTTCCTGTTGTTGCCCATAGGCAAAGTCTGTAAATAATTTTGAAATTGAACCTTGTTTAAGTTTTTAATGTATTTTTTTTTTTTTTTTTGGGTCGTTATGTCTTTTTCGTCAGTAACTGTCTTATCCGTTTGTGTCTTGATTTCTATTAATCTATAACGATGCCCGCTAGGAGTTGGCTTCGCTTTTCCTTTCACTAAAATGTTTTGTTTGGTCATTTTTTTGAATTCATCACAATACAAGGTGGGTAGCTTTGCATTGTGATTATCGACCGAATTCTTTATCTCTTGCCGTCTGCAAGAATCTTTGTTTCGAAAGATTAATTTCGTCTCTGTTAAGAGATGTGGAGGTTCCGAAAATTATCTCGCTTGGGGAGAGATTTGTCACAGAATGTTTGGCTTCATTGTAAAGTGCTGTTACGAGAGAAAGTCCCTCATACAGAGTCATTCTTACCATCTTTCTTCTGTTTGCGAGGTACATCTCCAGCAGGGTATTATGAAAACGTTCCACAATTCCGTTGCTGTTGCTGTAGCAGGCAAAATGATGTTTTGATCTTCCAAGAATTTTCTAAATTTTGAATTATGGAAACCTGGTGCTTGATCGCATGTTATTTGTTTCGAAGGTCCAAATATTTTAAAATATTTTATAAGAGTTTCAATTAATTCGTCAGTTGTTTCATGAGTGATTTTGAAAATTTGAGCAAATTTTGAAAAAGAATCTACGAGCGTGAGAAATTTTTCGGTCTCTTTTACATCGACATCAATGGAAATGTTCTCAAACGGTTTCTCATAGACTCTTCTGGATATTGGTATTTTGAATGGTTTCCTTTCGTACTTGGAAAACTTAAAATCTTCGCAATTGAGCATGAGCATGAACATGAGCATGATTGACCGCCCGAGGTTGATACTTCGTTATTGCCAGATCAGCTGTTATTGCACAGAGAAGCAAAAGATGATGGTTGGGACCAGCATACATCCTCAATGTGTAAAAACTGGTGATCCCAAACCAAGGCCATACCGGCGTCGGCCTCTCCCGAATGCAGGTCAAGTAGGGAATGGGTAGGAATATGTTGACGTGAAACTCGCTTAATTGGAAGCCGAGAGATCCTATGCACTCCCACGAGAAATCACTGGGATGTTGGATAAAATGGTTGGGTTTGCAGCGGGATCCGTTTTGGTGTGCTGAATTCAACTGACGTAGGCAGCGAATAAGATATTTAACTATGTTCGCGATTTATTCTCTGTACAGAGATGTACATTAAAGTTATTCAAATTTTGGAACCGATTTAAACCAACAGTACCCAAGTAACATTGCCAAAACCATCCAGCTTTATTAAGTTTTATTAAGGGTTTATCAAAGCCACTAAAAATCAATTTGGTTTTATTATGAAACCAAGAGGTGCCAATAGGTTTCATATTTTAGTCAGGTTTATGAGAACCTACACAGCTTATTTAAAACGATCTTAAAATCTCTGTTAAATGCTGTTTTGAAATGCCGTTTTAGGACTCATTGATATTATCTTATTATGGCCAGTTGAAAAAGCATTTTAAAACTATTTGGCCTCCAGTAAATGCATGAGGCGGCAAATTGGCATTGAGGAAAGCCACCAAAGAACCAAATAGTTTTTAAGTAGTCATTGCGAAGATAACTTGGCTTTATGGCAGAAATGTGATTTTTTTTAAATCGCCATATTGAAATATTTGAAATAATTGAAATGTGGAGAAATAAATGCACCAAATTTTAAATGTAATGCAAAGAAACGGATCGGAGACTTATTTCTACATTATTTCAGATAACTTTTTTGAATTTCATAAATTTTCAAGAGATTCATGCCTAATTTATCGAATATATTTGTTTTTATTTTGTGTTTGTTGTTCTAATCGCGCATAATTTCCGAGGCGCATTAATTTTCGGCTCTTATCATGCCAATATTCACCATAAAATTCAATGCGCATCTGATTTGGAGCATGCTACGCTGTAAAAAACTGAATTTGTGTTGGGTATTTTGCAATGGAACAACATTTTCCGCAGACTTTTTTTCTCAGATATTATTTACTGCTAAATGAATCAGAAGAGCAGAGAATCGAACAAAGCAGAACAACAAAAACCAACCACGATATCACAGTTAAGTTTGACAGCTGTGGCCATTTGGCCGCATTCTGGTTTTCAATGCAGCCAATAGGTTTTATGAAGGTTCTCAAGTGGTCATAGCATCTATCACTAGAATAGTTTCAAAATCTTTATGATCTTATAGAGGTTTCATTAAATTGTTTTCACAACCGTCTATAGAGTGGGCCACTTTGTACAAATTTTGGCTTTAAAGAAGCATAGAGAAGGTGTTGATAGACAAAACAGTTTTGAATGTAGTTTTATCAACAAAGCCGGGAGGAATGCTATACGGCTAGAATAAAACTTAAATTGTTACTTGGGTAAGCATGCTGTTGGGGCCACTCACAAGTGTGGATGGTTAATTTCAATGGGATATAAAAATATGTTGAAATATCCAATTTAACGACCGATTTAAACCAACAACAAGGATGCTGTTGGGGCCACTCACAAGTGTGGGTGGTTAATAGAAAAAGATCTTATGTTACACAGCAGTAACACATCTACACTACCTAGAATCACCCTCACTAAAACCCTGAAGCAGATAAAATGTATTTATGATTGTTTTTCGTAGTGAAAATAACAATGACATACAACTAACAATAAGATGCAGCTATATACCTTAATACAGCTCAACCATTAGTCAATGAATGTATACTGAAATGTGAAGGTCTTGATATGTATGATGTATGTATGATATGTATTATCACCCATTGTAGCACGGAAACCAAGTCCGACAGCAATGGGCTCTCCTCCCTGTTAGACCTGATCAAGCTCCAACAAGCGCTGATCATCCCAATCATGCCACTGTATGAAGGGCCAAAAGCGGGCTGGGCGGATCGACAGGCAACATCATCCATACACCCCCACAGGGACATAAAGAACCCCCCTTCAACAACAAGACTGAACAACCGGTCACAAGAGCGAGCCATCCAACATGAGGATGCCCCAATGGGCGGCGAGAAGAGTCAGCCCTCCATTCACCAAATGATAGAAGTGGGGAGTTGGCATTCCCACTCTTCCCATCCAGTCCGCTTCAATCGGGTGCCCTGACGCTGTTTCTGTAGTCTTTTGTAGTTTGTGAATTTCTTCATCTTCTGTTTGTCTGGAGCCGCTTGTGATTTGAGTAGTTTGTTTGGCTTTCATCTTCTGTTTGCTCTGTTGAGTTAATACATCACTCATTGCCGGTGCACACTCTAACAGCTGCATGTTCTTCAAAACTAGAATGTTCCTAGAATTAATTAAGCAAAATCGCCTCACGCTAAAAGACCCCGATAAAAGTATAGCATCTAGAGTTACCATTCCCATTTTCATCTTATTTCAGATCTCGTACTTTTTATTCATTGTTATTTTTAATTATTTTTATTTGTTGTTGAAAGCAAGCCACAAAAGGAATCAATTGATTGATACATCAAACCTACATTTTCGATTAATATGAATAATGGATCATGAGATGAATAATGGATCATGAGATGAATAATGGAACAGTTCCCCTATGTGGTAATGCTTTCCAAAAATGTGCTGATTTTTGATAATAAATTATTTCAGCTTTTTCAACTGATTCTATATGATCAAATGCAGCATTTCTACTATTTGCAATGGTCTTCTTGACCATTGATCACCATCTCAGAACTATAATGTTCATCGATAAGAAGTACTAGAGGATTTTCAGAAGCACTTTTGGGCTGCATTTCCACTGATCTGGCAACACTTGTGTGCTTCTTTCCAAAATGGTAAAGAACCAGACCAGCCCTGGGACCTGGTAGTTGAAGTTAAACTACCTCAAGGTTTTGTCAGTGCCCAGGGAGTAACTGAACATTTAATTCTGTAAAAAAAAATTTTACTTTGTACCCCGGAATTAACATATACCCCCTCCTCTTTCACCACCATCACAAGGGATAATTTCCTCCCAGCATAATTAGGGGTCTTTCCAAATTATTTGTTGAAGATTATGTAACAAAAGCATAGACCGTTGCGACTGAATGGTAATATTCATTCCTTTACATTGCATCATCATTGCTCATCGTCTTCCCTTTTTCTTGTGAAGTTTTGTAACCCATATCTAATGAATCTATTTTAATCAGAAGGTACTTCGCCAGTATTGAAAACAGCAAAACATATATTGACCTTTTGTAGTCAGGAGTGACAATGAGAATCAAATTTAATCTTATAAAAAAGCACGGATTAAACCAAACAAGCGTTAAAATTAGAGTTTTGGTAGCATTTCAGGCTATAAGAATGACACCGTTACCATATTGTGGCAAGGGTATAGCTTTTTGGTATTTTTGTCTTCTTTTAATCACTATTGCAGGAATTTCCTAATAGGAAAAGACATTTTTTTTAGACAATTTAATTAGTCAAAATAGTACTTATCTGCAGTAAGCTCAACCAATAATCCTCCTATTGAAAATTTCTAGAAAAACTGGAGAGAAATTTTAATTCCTTCTGATGCTTGGCAAGGCTCAGGTCGAAAAACGGGGCACAATTCTGGAAAACTTACAATCTTCGCAATTACTTATGAAGTTTTTAACTTTTTCAAGCATTCCTGGGAAATAGACGGATTTTTGAACCTCCCCGTATGTAATTTTGTAACCACGATGATTATAATTATGGCTCTTCTTGATGAATTCCTGTTGATCCTGTAAAGAAACTAAGTCCGGTAGTTTAATATTTGAAAAATGAACTTTTATCTTATTAAAATTTTGTTTTATCAGCCTTTCACAGGTTTGTGCTATTTGTGCAAAAATACTGTAGCAGGTCATCATCCGAATGATTACTTTTATGAAAGACGTGTCTTGTTTGCCCTGGGAATATGCTGCATTTTAAATAAGGGCTCTTTTTCCGATCATTTGAAACCTTGATCAATAATTGATTATTATACTTGTTAATAATGTCTGGTCCATAAACTGTATTGTTTTCAGATATTTCGTTTTGCAATTCTTGTATATTAATTTCAGGTCTTGAGATTCTTGAAAGTCCGTCCGCCACAACGTTCTCTTTTCCTGTTTTGTAGATTATTTTTAAATCGAATTGTTCTAAATAAAGTCTCTGTCGAGTAACTCGACCGGTCGCGTCAGTTAATCTTAATTCTTTAGTCAATGGTTCATGGTCAGTGTAGATGATGAACTCTCTTCCATATAGATATGATCTGAAAGTCTTTGCGGCAAATTATATACCTAAAAGTTCCTTTGCCGTAGCTGAATAGTTTTCCTCAGCTCTCGACAATGTTCTGGAAAGATACGCAATTGGTCTTTCTTTTCCGTCCACAGACCGAGCCAAAACAGCTCCAATTGCAACATTGGATGCGTCTGTGGTTGAATGAAAGGTAAATCAAAGTTTGGATAGGCTAAAAGTAGATCCGTAGCCATTATTTCTTTCAGTCTCGAAAAAGCTTGCTCGAAATCAGGAGTGATTTCAAAGCTCTTGGCATTTCCTCAAAGCTTGGATGTAAGTGGTTTTGCAATATGAGCAAAACGCGGTACAAACCGTCTGTAATAACTTACGGTTCCTAAAAATGGTTTCAAATCTTTCGGGGTTCTAGGAAAAGAGGCCAAGTCTTCACAGCTTCCACTTTCCGAGGATTTGGTCTCTCTTCTTCGGTCGTCACAACATGACCTAGGAATTCGACTTCCTTCCTTAGAAATTCCGATTTATCGCACAGTACCTTCAAGTTTGATTCTTGCAAGGTTTGAAGTGCCTTCCTGTGTACAGGAATTTCGGACTCGATCTTCACTTTTTTAAAACTTTAACTTTCTATTAACACTTTAATATTCCTTCTGTTAAACTACCAAACTACTAAATGCCGACTGATGCTACCTACCTAACTCTACGAACCACACGATGAAAAAGAGGCTCGACCATATTTATTACCTAAAACTGCTTATCCAGCATTTCAATTTGCCTACCGTGAAACGTGGCGTGATCGGCCAACAGCTTTTCCTAACAGAAAAGTGGCGATCCACCAGTAGTGTTTCCTAACGTGGAATCGAAAAGTTTACGTTTAATTTGATAAAAATCCGATTGGCAAAACAAAACATTATACACTTTTTTCATGTAGCCAAGAATAAAAATAAAAATTATTTTTTTTTTTAAATCACTCGTTTGCCCCGACCTGTTAAGTTTATGAGATTTTGAAATAATTGGTTTTAATCCGAATAATAAAACTTAATCTTGTTGTAAAAACATACTTTTCATGTCCTGCCGGCCATAATCAAATTAATCAGACAGACCGTTTTGTATGAAATCTTAAAGATAGCAAAAATTAGGTGAAGATTGTTCATCACAATGCGGTGGCGCAAAGTGGTTGAACAATAGCTAACAGAAAGCATTGATTTTACTCAACCGACAGTTTTAGGCACAGTTCCAATACACAAACCCTCTTATCCAAGCATTTGATCTAGAAGAAACTATTGTAAATAGTGGAAAATACTTGCAATCAGAATTTGTAAAAAATATTAGAACTGTAAGATTACGACCCATTAAACAGCAATAATTATAACTTATGTTAGGATGCGAAGAAATAAATCAAACACAAAGTGAACAGTCGATTTAACAGATAGACAAACAATCCATCAGATTTGACTCCACAGCGAACAGAACTAAAATGTATAAAGATGAAAAAATTTACATCTAATTGACCGCAATGCCGTTTTGTTCAACATTTTGAAAAAGCTATAATATCAAATAAATGTGTTTTTATAGAGAAAATTCCCAACGGGTTCGTTTAATTTCCGACATCTCACACTTCCCAACACGGGTCAATTTCTCTCACTCCAACCACCGTCCACGATAAGTTGTTTGTTTTTGGCGTTTTATTCAATAAATATAAAATCAATACAGTTTACAAAAATCTTCCGATTCAACTGATGACACCCCTATCTTGGTCCAACCGAAACTGGCAGTCATAAATGGTACTCTAAAGTCAAAACAAAAATCTCTCTTACATTCTAGAACTTATTCGAACATTTGTCTTCTTTCTTCATTCACAAACAAAAGGTGATCCCCTTCTGGTCGCCGTCATGCGTGACAAAAACATGATTGGAATTTGGGAACGTCTTTCGGAAAGCAGCTCCTACCGGGCCACGATTTCTAGATACGCAGTGCCGGGTTGGTGTACTTGACGTACTTCAGCAGGGCGTCGTTCTCCTCGCATACCCATGGCTTCACGTGATGGCAGGCAACGTCGTGCCAGTGCACGCCATCGTTGTAGAAGTTGTTCAGAATGGCCAGGCAGTTTTCGGGAGCTCCACCCTGCTGCAGTTCGCGGTTGTCCGGCTGTGGCTTGCCGATTCCACCCTGCTCGGACCAATCAAGTTCTGGTGGCGGAATGTTAGCCGGGGCCAACTTCTGCAGCTCGGCGGTCCAGAACCATCCGTTGACGGACACCGGCTGCAGATCCGGACGGTCACAGCCCTTGAAGTCACACTGGCGGCCGCTGGTCCAGATGTATTTTTGCTGGAATGAGAAGAAGATGATGGTTCATTAATTCGTGTTGTGAGTTTGTTGCCGGCAATCAGCAGAGTGGCTGGTGTCGATGGGAAAAACA